>WNWU01000003.1:23823034-23838591 GCA_012654045.1 Ptyas mucosa
TAGAATAGAATAGAATAGAATAGAATAGAATAGAATAGAATAGAATAACAGAGTTGGAAGGGATCTTGGAGGTCTTCTAGTCCAACCCCTTCCTCAGGCAGGAAACCCTACCATTTCAGACAAATGGTTGTCCAATATCTTCTTAAAAACTTCAATTGTTGGAGCTTTTATAACTTCTGTGGGCAAGTTGTTCCACTGATTAATTGTTCTGTCAGGAAATTTCTTCTTAGCTCTAGGTTGCTTTTCTCCTTGATTAGTTTCCATCCATTGTTTCTTGTCCTACCCTCAGGTGCTTTGGAAAATAGCTTGACTCCCTCTTCTTTGTGGCAACACCTGAGATATTGGAACACTGCTATCATGTCCTTCTTTTCATTAAACTAGACATACCCGATGCCAACAACTGTTCTTCATATGTTTTAGCCTCCAGTCCCCTAATTATCTTTGTTGCTTTTCTCTGCACTCTTTCTAGAGTCTCAACATCTTTTTCACATTTTCAAGTGATGACTTCCTGTGTTATGTTATGCAAAGGTGGAAAAATCTCCCTACTGCGTTTTATATACCACACATTATATTTTGTATAACTCTGTCATGATGTTCCTTACCTGTCTTTTCTCTAAACTGTAAAGTCCTGTAGTTCTTCCTTTCAGAGGAACTATGATGAAATTTTGTGTATTGCAGAATGGCAGATAGCCAGAGAGGTGAAAATTCTTGCCATATCTCTTTGTGGGGTGTCCAATGATCAATTCCCAACTTTAGAAAGAACTGGCTTTACTCCTGCAGGAGGTTGAGAGGACAATCTGGTGTCAGATGTCCCCCTCTGAGGGAGGAAGTATCTCTCCGACCTTAGAGAGTGAACTCTAACATATCATATGCGCTCTTTTAAAGGCCAGAGAATTACTCCCTTAAAATCATGTAAGAAATAGGACTTTCACATGACATAAAGCTTTAGGTTTTCCTTATTATAAACATCAGCTATACATAGACTGACAGAATAAATTATGCTTAAATCAGAAATGAATAACAAACATCATCAAAAGTAATATGTGAGCCAATTCCATAAAATGTGGAAACCTTTTACACTAACCTCTTTGGAACAGAACTTTGTAATTTTGGATAAAATTTTGGTCCTTTTGCCATAGTAATTTAAACAGCATTGTTTACTTTGGCTTTCCATCCCTCAATGACTTGGCCTAAGCAAAATGCTTTGATGATATGTACAAGAAGGAACAGTAAAGATAGGTTAGGATTTTGCTTTGTACAATGAACATGAAATTTAATGCAGGTTTTTGCTACAGGGACTCTTTAATATGCCTGGCAGATAAAATATCCAACACTGTTTTCAAGTGTTATGCATAAATGCACATAATGTGCAAATGGCGTTAGTAGCTACAGAATGAACCAATATCATATACATTCAATGGATCTGAGTAACAATCAGATTTAAATGCAATTATTCCATTTAAAATATTTTTTAGCATTTTGTATCTCTCTTTTACATAAAGAAGTTTGTCGGACAGACACAGGAATAATTACAAAATGTGCTAATTCATTCGCTCTAGATCAGTTATGCCAAACCTTTTGGGCTTGGCATGTCACAAATTAAGAAAGTGACTAACTTGACTGCTGGCATGTCTCATATACACTGAACAAAAGAGGAACAATTCTCTATCTCCTTTATACCCCCTGAAAAACAGCACTTGTGGCAGTGCTGAGCCTGAGCCTGAGCCTGAGCCTGAAGTAGAGACTTCAGTTCTAGCGCCACCACTACCAATCAAAAAGGTTGCCTTGCACCATATCCCAAGCACCATATTCACCAAAACTTCATGGCATGTCAAAGGTGATGCATATTTCATAGGTTTGCCATCACTGCCCTAGAACATCACCTGCAACTTAAGTTTCATCGCACATCCTGCTAAGTACAACATGAAGATACCTCACTTACCATTTTTAAAAGACTTAGCTCATAATGTTACCTTCAATTCATCCCAAGCCCATTACACAGGCAACTTCAAGTTATACAGTATGTACAGTAATTGATTAACAGTATTGCCGATAATGTGGTTAGGGTCTGGAGTCTGTCCAGTTCCTATTGGCTGTTTTAGGCTGTGCAACATGTCTGTTCTCCTGCCCTAGCTGAACACAAGCACATATTGGCTTGGGCTACCAAAGAGATTTCTGTCCATAAAATGACTGACTACATGACTTTTATCTCTCCTCCAAAGCTAGACTGTTATTAAAAGCTTTGAAAGCATACTAAATCTCTCCTTGTGTGCCCTTTAAAGTCAAAATGAGATCTGGATTTTGCAGTTGTTTTTATTGGACAATCACCAGAGTAGCCACTAAGGTAGATGACAACTTGGTCATTGGCAGTCAACATAAGCCATAATCCTGTACTGAAGGTTTGGAAGCATGCATATTAACAAAGTCATGAGAAAGTCCTTTGGATTGTTGATACTATAGTGATACATTCCCAATTTTCTTGGAAATTTTTTCTTATTTTTTTGTATAACTTAGCATTTTAGATGACAGTCCCATGCCGATACATCCATAGGTATTAGAACCAATGAAAGATTACATCAACATTTATGTGTTACCAGAGAAGGAATCAAATACAGGAATATGCATAATATATGATATATATTATGATCTCATAGATATCATATAATATGTGAAGCAAACAGGAATATAATAGGTAATAATAGGCCATAAAAATGAAAACACTGTAATTGTATTAGCAAGCATGACAAAAGTACAAATTTAATGATTTGCGTTGACCATAATTCGTTCATTAGTAGTCATCTCAACTAGGCTGTGTAGAATTGCTGTACTGTCATGGTTCTCAGTTTAAAAATATTTTGAGGAGTATCTACTGATATTCCTGAGGAGTATCTACTGATATTCCTGAGGAGTATCTACTGATATTCCTGAGGAGTATCTATTGAACTGTTATTAAGAAAGAATCATACAGCTTGGGAATTTGGCCATCTCACTTTCACTAATTAAAAGGAATCATTCTGATAAGCCAAAGAATTTTTGCATCATCACTAGAAATATAGATGACTTTGCAAAAAAAAAGAGTAATGAACACCATTTTAGTAACAATAAGCAAGATGTTGCTTCCCGTGTATTTTATAATTCCTTTCTAAATGTCATCAAAGTGGTTTGATGAGGCTGAATCACTGATGAGCAACAAGCCAAAGTAAATATTATGGTTTACATTGTTATAACAAGGACCCAAATGTTATCTGATCTGAAAATCATTTCTAAGGAAGTTACTACAGCAAAGTTCAACTGCTTAAAGTGAATGTTATTCTTATTGGCTAAGAATTGCTCCTATTGACAATATTGTGCTGAATAAAAGAGCCCAGGAAGTTTTCTTTCCATAAGCAAAATCCTTTTTTTTAAAAAAATTAATAACTACCCAAAATTCATATCCAGCTGTGTTAATGTAAACAAAATGATTTAGTTCCTCTTTAGTTCTGTTAGCAACATGTTGCCTAAGTGTAGATAAATCTGGGTTGCAATATGTGATTTTATTTTCAAATATCAGGAGTGGGGGAAGTCAGCAATAAACTTCTTTATAGTGTGAGATCTGGGAACAAACTGAACCTGAAATAGCACTTTACAAAGCATCTCATCTCCCCCGAATTCTTTCCATGTTCCATCTTAAAAGTTTGACTTATGACATGTTCAACCCAATCAAATAATCAATCTTTATTACAGCCATAGGGCCAAAAACACTCAGCCTAATACATATATTATCTTATTCTACATTTCAGGATTTCTTAATTCGTTTAAGAGATCATTTGTGACACATTTGAAGATATACAGCAACTAAAATTTAGCATTAATTTCTTTCTTTTCTCTTGTATTATTGAGGAACATCATCCCATGGATGATTTGGATTTTTATTTGGGTACAGACCAGGGGTGAAAGGTAAAATGTGTTACTACCAGTTCTGTGGGCGTGGTTTGGTGGTGGGGGGTTAATGTGACTGAGTGGGTGTGGCCAACTTTTTTTTTTTAACTTTTCAAAGCATTTTTTCTAATGCTTTGAAAAGCCTCTGCCGATCAGGCAACTCAGCTGGGATTGTCAGAGACTTTTCAAAGCATTTTTTTTACCACCTCTTCAGCCAAGAGGATGCAGGAAAAAATGCTTTGAAAAGCCTCTGAGGATCCCAACTGAGCCGCGCGATCATCAGAGGCTTTTTTTTTACTTTTAAAAGCATTTTTTCATCAGAAGAGGTTGTAGAAAAAAAGCTTTTAAAAGTAAAAAAAAGCCTCTGATGATCATGCGACTCAGCTGAGCATGGTGGGAGGGGGGGGCCACAGGGATTTTTGCTACTGGTTCTCCGAACCACCTGCTGCCATCGCTACCAGATCAGGTGATCCGGTCCAAACCAGGACAGACAGTGGTGGGATTCAGCCAGTTCGCACCACTTCAGCAGAACCGGTTGTTAACTTTCTGAGCAGTTTGGTGAACTGGTTGTTAGAAGAAATCATTAGGGCTGAGAACCAGTTGTTAAATTATTTGAATCCCACCACTGGGTACAGACCATTATGAGGAAAGGAAAGCTACAAGAGATTATAACCTCACCCCATGAAAAAGTAGAAAGCAAAAGGGACTTGGCGAGGGAAAAATCTCATTTCTTTTATTAAGAAAACACTACAAAAAAGTAGTAAAAGAAGAAACACAAAACATTGATTGAAAGCCAATTCACACGGCTCTCCTTGGCTGCTTGTCCTTATTATTATTTCTTTTAAAAACTAATAGATCCTATTCCTGACAGGCATAAAGCTAGAAGGTGGGACTGCATCCAAAATTTCATTTTTCGAATCATGAGAATCAACAACTGTACCATAAGTTCATTTGTCTCTGTAAAACACAGATTGCGTGATCCTTTCAAAAGTGCTTCCATCATCAAGGAAATGTATTATTGTGCCTCTTATGGTTACAAAGGAGACCGTTATATTTTTGTCACTCTAAAATTTATATTTCTGTAGTGAATTCAAATCTGCTAGACACCAACAAAATAAATTATTGATATCTAGCTCTAGGAACAAATTTTACTTAAAAATAAATCATAGCAAGTTGAAATAAACTTATTTTTACTTAAGACATAAAGAGACAGTGGAGTGAGATGGGCAACAAATACATTTAATACTTTTTTGTTAAAAAGCCTGGTCCTAACTGATAAGTCTTAATCTGTTGCCTGGTGGCTGTGCTATCCACTTTTCAATTTTATTTCATTTGCTTTAATCCTTTTTTGCCACTACAGAAGAATTCATGAGCAAAAGATTTCTGCCCTAACTTGGATCTACCCCTTTCTTGCACCATAAACAGGATCATTTGGTTGATTTTTTCCCTCTAAATCTAATATACTGAAAGCAGAAAAAATATGGTTTTCAAATACTGTAACCAAATCAGTCATCTTAAAAAAGAAGAAGAAGAAGAACTTCTCAGCAAGATGATCAAGTGCATTTTAGATGGTATCTAGAGGTGAGGGGTCAAAAATTAAAGATAGCAGTTACAACCAAACAGTTGAAGCCACCCCTTGGATGACTTGGATATTTTTTAGTAAACTGGGATTAAACTGATTAAGATAGGATAGGCACCTATAGTCCCTAATACTCTTTTATGTATCCTCAATACTTGAGTAAGTAGACAAATTTCAAGGTTGGATTGGTGAAATTTGATAGTAGTTTTCTGCCCCATTGAAATGATCCTGAGCACCAAAAGGTGTACACTGTTGGTTAAGTATTTTAAAATTTAACACCAGCCCTTTAAAACGTGTTTGGAAATATAAACTGCCCAGAGTTGTTTTTGGTGAGATGTGGAGCTATATGAATTTAATACATAAAATAAAATAAATACAATATACTTCCCTATGTCCACATTTTGCTTTTCCATATTATGACTTTCTTGATCTGGCTTATCATTTTGTCTGAACTGAACCATTACCATTGTGCTTTATATCTTAGACCAAGGCGTTAAAGCAATTTATACTGCAAGAAACAGTGGCAAAAATCTGGTGACTTTTTAGCAATCAGTTGCACAAAGCATGGAGATATCGCCAGCCAAGGACTCAGTGAATGGTCTTAAGTAAGCCACTGACTCAGTTTTTCTGTGTCTTATCTGAACAGTGAGAACAATAACTGTTGTTGCACAGATAAGAACTGGAAAGCATTTATGAGTCCTCTAAATGTTTAAAAATAACATTCTGTTTCTCACCAGTCAGAGTGTTTCTGAGTCATGTATAAATGACTGACTACATCACCAATAGAAAGAGCCTACTGTATCAGGGGTAACTTAAGACAGCTTTCTTATGAAATTTATCTTGAAATTTATACCTGATTCTTGGTGATCCCAAATGGTGTCAGATATATATAGGTAATTAGACTTCTAGGCTATAGTTCACAAACTGTCAACATTTAATGGGTATGTAGTTACCAAATTATAGTGTCTGGGTGTTCCTTTTAACACATCCTCTTTTTCTTCCATTGTTATCTTCTATCTGCTCAGTCACTAGGAAAGCATAAGGAAAAGCTCCAGTGCTGATGAGAAGTCTATTTTGTGTGGATTGTTTATGGTGTTGGCTGTTTCTAATCTTGATCACAAATACTAGGAATTTCTCTCTAGAATTCAACAGGGGTGATGTTTTCTGATAATGACAACAGAATATGTTGAATATGTTGCCTCGTTTAGTCATTAATTCTAGGAAGAAATCAGAGCTTATTGCAAAATAGCTTTCTACTTGTATTTTGAGCCTTGATTTCATAAAGAAGGTATAAAACTTTAGGAGGGAGATATTCTCAACATCTATCCAGTCCCCATCTTTTCCGTTTGTTGATTTTATCTTGAATGCCCCTGACTGTTTATTTATATCTAATGTGCATATCTGCAGAGTGATACTAATCTTGTAAGAAAATAACTGCTCAGTATTTATAACTCTCCCACCCAATAATGTGTTTTCCTTTGTCAAGGGGCTGTATATGAGGTAAGTCTCAAGCCCTGCCCCCTTTAGCAGTTTATCAAGGCACTACCCTGATAATCCTCACAATCCCAGCTTTTCCCCTTGATCATACAATGTTGTCCACATTTCATCCCCTGCCTTAAGTTAAACAGTCATAAATAATCATTTTCTAACTTTGAATAAAGGTGTCCTTTCTTCTTAAGCCAATATTGTTTCACCACAGCTTCAATGCTTCAGTCTGTGATGCTTTCCTCTCTATTGTTATGGAGACAAGATAAGAGGTTCAATGATAGGTATGATCAGAGGAGTGTCTGGAAAACACTGGGAGGCACAGGCATGCCTCTTTCTCTATCCAAGAGAGGTTGCCACAACCGTTTCTCTTAGAGTACGGTACTTGTCTTCTTCATTAGCACTAAATTTTCCAAGTGTGCTTCACACTTGTCATCTCTCCCCCCATTTTTTTTAAAACAAACTTTTCACTAGGCTCCCAGTGAATTATAGTAGACTTCTAGTATTTTACTTTGGGAAGAAGAGGGTGCATACTTCCACAACTTTGAAATGGAAGGTCTTTATATTCTCTGAGGCAGTCTTGATTTCCTCATTGCAGAGTCTTGAAAACACTACATGGTGTTAAATTGGGCTTTTGTTGACTTTATAGCAGTTTCCTGTATTTGTCTATTTCCATCGCTTCCCCAGTGAACTAAAAGACAGGAATGTCAAGAAACCAGTCAGTTTCAATTATCCAGGTTTACAGGCCCTAGTGAGTTGCATAAAGAGGCTAGGATTATCCTCCCACTCCGAGGCAGTTTCTTTATTCAGATGGTTTTGAAGCTGAGTAATGCCCAGATGGTAAAGAGACTAATCAGCCCACCTATAGAAGCTTCTGCTAAGTCTGGAATTTCACAACAACATTAGACCCCACCCAACCCCTTTGTGTGTAGTGGTCAGTGAAAGTTTTCAATGTGCCAAAGATGGATGGCCACAAAGTCAGAAGAAAAAATCCATCAATCCCATCATTTATGATCGTGGGTACACTCAGAAATTAGGACAACATAATTTGATAGGGATAGAGACTTTGTGAGGGGGATAGAAATTTCATACTTTTTTCTTGCTGACACATAGAATCAAAATAGAGCTGGAAGAGAATTTGGGTCCCTCTTGGGAACAGGGTCAACCTCTATATAGACCCTGTACCATTTGAGATATATGGCTGTCCAGTCTTTTTTTAAAAAGCTCCAGTGATGAAGCACCTACAACTTTTGAAGGTTAATTGTCTGTTCCACTGGTTAATTGTTCTCACTGTTAGGAAGTTTTCCTTAATTCCAGGTTGCTTCTCTCCTTCATTAGTTTCCGTCCATTGTTTCTTGTCCTGCCTTTTGGTGCTTTGGAAAATAAATTGTTCCCCTCTTCTTTGTGGCAGCGCCTCAAATACTGGAATACAGCTATTGTATCACCCTAGTCCTTCTTTTCTCTAGCCTGGCCATACCCAATTCCTGCAACCGTTCTTCATATAGTTTTGTCTCCAGGCCCTTAATCATCTTAGTTGCTCTTCTTTGCACTTTTTCCAAAGTATCAATATCTTTTTTGTAATATAGTGACCAAAACTGGATGCAAGTGTGGTCTTACTAAGGATTTATAAAGCAGTATTAATACTTCACATGATTTTGATTCTATGCCTCTGTCTATACAACCAAGGATTGCATTAGCTGTTTTCGCTGCTGCCATATAATGCTGGATCATGTTTAAGTGATTGTCCGTTAGGACTCCAAGGTTGTTGTCACAGTTACTGTTTTTGAGTCAGGTTTCACCTAATATGTACTTGCATCCTTTTTTCCTGCCTAGGTGTAAAACCTTGCTTTTCTTCACATTAAATTTCATGTTGTTTGCTAGGCCCATTGTTCAAGTCTGTAATGATATTTTTAGATCCTGAGCTTATTTTCTGGGGTGTTGGCTATTCCTGCCAGCTTAGTGTCAACTGCAAATTTAATGCGATCCCCTTCTATTCCCTCATCTATGTCATTTATTAAGATATTGAAGAGTACTGGGCCTAAGATGTAAGCTTGTGATATCCCACTGCTTACTTCCCTCCATGTAGATGTAGTACCATTAAGGACTACTTGTTGAATACGGTTTTGTCAGCCAGTTAGAAATCCATCTGGTGGTGATGCTATCTATCCCATTTTTTTCTAGCTTACCAAGAAGTACAACAGATTGTGGTCTACTTTGTTAAATGCCTTGTTGAAGTCTAAGTATACAATGTCCACCATATTTCACTGATCTACTAATTTAGTCACTCTGTCAAAGATTGAAATAAGATTAGTTCGGCATGATCTGTTTTTAACAAACCCATGCTGGCTACTAGTTATAATTTTATTTGTTTCTAGATAGGATCTATAGTGATTTTATTCAGTGGTAGGGAAATGGCCATAGTGCTAGCTATTAAATAGTGTCCTGTAACAGAAACCAATGTGTTCTGTGATATTAGATGAGGAAACGTGAAATAGATTAGGGACACACCAATGACTGCAACACAAGCTGAGGGCAGTCTATTTTCACAGGGTTTTACAGGTTTTAACCACTAGAGGTTGTGCAATGAAAAGCAACAATTTAAATATTTGGCTAAGAAAGCACGTTTAGTTCTTGGGAGGAATTAAAATATGTCTCTTTCTGGAATCTCAGCTGTATATACATTATCCCCTGGTACACTGACAAAAGTGTTGGATGTGCGCCTGAACGACTGGTTCTGCTCAACTATGAGCTCATTGGGGAGAATTTGGTATGTCAGTTTTTCTCAGCATTTCTTAGCAGAGAAAACAAACCCATAAAGCCTAATGATGCATATACAGGTAGTCCTAGACTTACAACCTTTTGTTTAGTAACCACTCAAAGTTACAACAGCACTGAAAAAAAGTGAATTATCACCATTTTTCACACTTATGACCATTGCAGCATCCCTGGGGTCATGTGATCAAAATCCAGCCACTTGGCAATTGGCTCATATATCTGATGGTTACAGTGTCCCAGGGTCATGTGATCACGTTTTGTGACATTCTGACAAGCAAAGTCAGTGGGAAAACCAGATTCACTTTACAAGCCTGTTACTAACTTAACAACTGCCGTGATTTGCCTAAGAAGTGTGGCAAGAAAGGTTGTTAAATGAGGTAAAACTCTCTTAACAACTGTCTTGCTTAGCAACAGAAATTTTGAGCTCAATTGTGGTCAGAAGTTGAAGATTCCCTGTAATGTATTTTTATTATTAGCACTAGGAGCATTTGCTCAGAAGTAACTCTTTTATTAGTATCTAGATCCTATCATAGAAAGTCTGGCACACCTGGTCTGTGTATGTGTACTTGAAGGAATATTTTGGCAGAACTACAAAACTAGAATAGTAGAGACTATACACAATGAAATTCCAAAATCAAACCAAAACAGAAAATGTAGAAAAGTTTTACCCATAAATTATCCTACGGAGATTAACAAGCCCCACCAAGTTTCATAAAAGAGTAAATTTATTCCTTTCAATGATAAGAGTATAAGTTTGTTTCTGGGCATTGTCTAAACATTAGAACAAAAGGTTTCCTAATGTACTTGAAGGGCATATGCAACACAAAGGGTCATTGGGGTTCACTTTTCTTCTTGCATTTCACCACCTGGTGCCAAAGGAATAGCTTTGCCTCATTTGCTTACACTGCCAGAAGGCAAAGAAATGTTGAAATGATGTTAAAATGTGATAGTCTCATTGAGGTAAACTACAGCTCTGCCATTTATTACATTTCAGATACGTGTTTTATTCTCTCCATGACCTTCAGTGTTAGATTTGATAATAATAACTTTGCAACGAGTTAATTATTAACGAGTTGGAAGGGGAAATCCTGTTTAAACACAGAATACTGGAATAGTAATTTGCTAAAATGATTTTCAAATGAGTTTGTCATAAGGGCCTTTTCCTCAACCATATTCCCTGGCAGCACCTCCCCCCACCCTCCCGCTGTGTCCCTTCATCACACCTTCAGCCCATGAGTGAGACAAGCTTCTATCATCCTTAATTGGATTGGTATTGAAGTACCATTTTCTCCTAACTACAACACTCTCCGGGGCAGACTCAGGATGTATTAAATCAACAAGACTTTCTCACCCATCACCTTGGAGGGAAATTAGATGACAGACCATCACTGGGAACAGAACTAATAGAGGTAGGATAAGAATCAGCAAAGGAGTTAGCAAATTTCATGCTAGTATAATTTTGATTTACTCAGAGATAGGTTGATAGTACTTCAATACATCAGTGGGGAAAGGTACTCAGACTTATGGATCAATCCTAACTAGCTGGGCCCTCCAACTAAATTGAAGTACAGCTGTCATCCAGTACAATTTATGGCTGTGCTGAGTGGGACTGGTGGAAGCTACCTGAAGATAGAGACAGAGGAGCATGTATGAAAGGAGTAGACTGGGAAAAGTTGATGCAATAATTATGCACATGGTGACTCTCGCCATTAAATTCACATACCTGAATTTGCAACAGTTTTGTTCCATGGGTGCTTAGGTATCTTTAAATAAAATCACATGGATTTTATGATGGCTTATTCTTTCATAAGCCCTTCCATCCTCCAAAAGGCATAGTTAGTATTATATCCTACATGTATTAAAACCTACAGAGCTTTTGCTTTCTTTCATTCTGCATCAGACACTGAAACCAATGCAAGTTATTATCAATGTGTTTAGGAAACATGGCTCCAGGAAGCATCCTTTGCTTTTAGGGTCACTGGAATATTTGCAAATTGCTTTGCAGTTGCATTCATGTTTGATAAAGTTTAGATTGCACCAGGCTATCTACAAGTCAGGTAAAGATAATGATGTAGCCCATTTCTCTGACCAATGTTCCATGCCTTTTAAGATAAATACAACTCAGGCAGAATGATTGATTTAAAACAATAGAGACAAATAGGGATGTACATCTGAACCAGCAAAGCATATTAACTGTGTAGCTCATAGTACTCCAGAAATATGATTCAGAATTTACAGCAAACCCTAAATTGGGCACCCACCAAGATTATTGTCTGGTTTTAATCTGACACTTATTAATTATTTTCTGTAAAAAAAAACCTTTTCATTTTCAATGTTGCTATCTAAACATGATCCATAGGGCAGGGTTTGTGGGTAGAGATGAAAAAAAAAAGATCTCTGGAGAGGAAGAGGAGGAAATATGGGCTTCAGATAAAGATATATAATGGAATTGTCAATCATGTCACAAAGTAAGCGAATATGCATGTTGCTCCCATGCAAATAGCTTGGAAAAACAGTCAGCGCCCTCTACTAATTCCTCTGATTAAAATTGCATTAGCTTGTAGGTGTCAGGGACACGCAGCTGTTTTCAAGGAAACTCTGGCTCCAAGAGGTCCTTCCTTGTAGGGCAATACACAGCTCTATCTAGAGGTAAATGTCAGGGAGACGCACAGCTTGCCGACGTTTGTCCTCTCTCTGACAGGCCCTGGCCAATGTCCTGCCTCTGTGGGTCGTGGTAATTTATGTCCACTCTGTGTACATTAACTTATCTGCAGTGGAGCTGGCTGGCTCTTTCAGTCAGCCTGTCTCCTCCACAGGCTGTGAGATTTTCCTGACTATTGGACCAACTGGGAAACAGGCTGCTCTGCATCTGCCAAGTTCCCTGCACCATCCGAACAACAACAAACACCGCCAAGGAGACTTACTCTGAGCCACAACAGACCTTGTTGCTAGCTGTGCACTGTTAAGCCCGGCATTTTGCTTAACGGACATATCATCCCTGGGGACAATGCAAAAGAAGGGAGGGAAAGAACAAGCTGCCTCTGGCATTAAGCTCTCACTCTATGCCTCATTTTAGTCTCCCATTAGTATTCCTGTGCCTTGTTCTGATTAAGGGGGCTTTGTAGGGCAATATTAATTACACATAGGGAGACAGCAAAATAATGTACACACATTCTGAATTAATGGTACTGAGGGTTTCCATGTGTATTACTTAGAAACAGGGGTGAAATCCAGCAGGTTCTGACAGGTTCTGGAGAACCGGTAGCGGAAATTTTGAGCAGTTCAGAGAACCAGCAAATGCCATCTCTGGCTGGCTCCAGAGTGGGATGGGAATGGAGATTTTACAATATCCTTCCCCCAGGAGTGGGGAGGGAATGGGGATTTTGCAGTATCCTTCCCCTGGAGTGGGGTGGAAATGGAGATTTTGCAGTATCCTTCCCCTGTCACACCCACCAAGTCATGCCCACCAAACCACATCACGCCCACCCACCCTGTGAGCCACACCCACAGAACCGGTAGTAAAAAAATTTAGATTTCACCACTGCCTTGAAATGAGCTACAAGTAGTCGCCCTCATTAATTTAACCACCATTTTGCTCATTTAAACTGCATCATGGGGTTAGTTAATTCTTTCTGTTCACCTTTAGCATTTTCTAAATGCCTTTCTCAAAGCTAGACCTGGCCTATTTGAAGAACAAAACACTGAACCCCAGGAGAGAACCTGGTTTAGGTTATGATGCTACATGGATCAGATATTTGGATGAGGGAGTCTCAACACAGAAGGGGTCAGGGTGGCATGGCCAAAAACCATGTGGAAAAAAACTCATTTTATTTTTGTTGGAGTATTTTGATCTCTATGGTACTGATTTACTGTGAGTATTATACAATAGAAGAGGATATTGTCTGATAGTATTTATTTATTGGATTTATATTTGTTATTATAGAAAAGACACTCAGTAATTTACAATACATCCATCATAAATGTGATAAAACTGATACAGTAAATCAAAACAAAAATAAAGAAAGGTAAACCAAATTCAACCAATTCCATGTACACACAATCTAACATTGTTCACGTCACAAAGCTTTTCAAAATAGATGTTTTTAATACCTTATAGAAGTCAACAGTGCAGAGGCATTTTCCAGAGAAGGGTTATTCTAGACCCTAGGGACATGACAGAAAACATATAAGTTTCCACCCACTGAAATCATGAAACAGAGGCTCTACAAACTAGGCCTTTATTTAAAAAGACTAGTAAAAAGTCAAAATGATCTATGCAGAAAAATCAAGAATATAGATTTGATGTATATTTCTTAAGATTGTGATTTTCTCATCTAGAGAGGAAAGCATACTCTTCTATAGTTGTTAATTGATTCTCCTTCATTGGCTTTGGATTGGAACCAAAAGATGTGCTCTAGGTGTACATTCAAATCACCTCAAAAGTTTTCATCTTATTTCATTCAAGATAAACAATTGTTCCCTACCTGCTAGAAGTCACTGAGTATTGAAGACAGCAGTGGCTGGGAAGCTGTCCTACCACAGTGCTGCTTTTATCACAGTTGGTCAGTTTTCCAGAAGCAGACATGGGACAGTAGATTCTTTTTCCAGGAGGAAAAGACAGAATAAGTCACTTATATAATTCACTTATATTGGAAAAACCCTTCAACTAGCAGAATTTGGCAGCAGAGTTAAAAGAGGGATCAGCCTAGAATCTCTACATAACCACAAATGGACCTTGAATTCTGTTGACCCTTATCTAAATTCTAGAAGTGCTAACCATTAGTTGAGAATACTCTAAACACAGGAATGAATAGCAATAAATCAGTTTAATTGGGCCTTCAAGTTGTGGACCTGATCTTTTGCACCTGATGAAAGCACCAACAATTTCCTAAATCTGAAAGAGTGATTTGCCTAGGCTTTACTATACCTAGACAAACCTCCACTACATCAATTAATATTCAACCCAGAGTTACATCACTGATATAACATCCCCAACATAAATGGGATTCTGGAGTCATCATACAAAACAGTATCTTAATGACTTCAGAATACTGACCGTACATATTAGAAGTATGGTTTCTCACATAATCTATTTTTCCTGTGTTTGTTGCTGGATATTTATTTTAGAAATACTTTAGGGACAAATGCATCCTGGAGTTTACAAAGACAATATTGTTTGATACTAAATACTATTAATCCAATACAATCATACCTAGCATACCTAAAATTTACTACCAGTTCGTAACAAACAGAAGCAAGTTTCCACTTATAAGTAGCAAGACGGTTTGTTGATATGTTATACTGTATGTATGCTTATTTTTAGATTAAAGCATTCATACAAGCCAGAAAGTTAAATGGGAAAAAACTTAAAATAAATTTATGGTTATACATTTAGACTCTATGTAATTAGTAACAAATCTTACTTGATAGCATATCATTTTGTAAAAATAAACATAATAATATAATAAATATTAACTGTTTGAAAATTGATAATTTTTATATATGTGAAAAACACACATATATTTTTAAAAATTGGATATATTATTTAAAATTACTGTTCAATGAAAGAGTTACACATCAGTAATAAGAAGAGTAAACTGAGGCAAATTTGATCATTCCTTTTTAAATTAATCAGAAATCATTAAATAGGATATATAGGGGCATATGGAAGGATATGATCTCTTGGAATATTTTAAAATGATGCAATTTCCTATCATTTTAATAATACTTTTTAAAAGATGCTTAATATCTGTTTGGATATAAAATATTTAACCCATCTATAATGCTACCTTAAAAAAAA
>WNWU01000003.1:23838601-23902982 GCA_012654045.1 Ptyas mucosa
GGGTGGGTTTTTTGTTTTTCTTTTTGATTCTCAGATGGTTTCATTTTATAGAGAAAGTAGAACTGAATGTGATGCTTTCACTTTAGTGGAGATTGAACCATATCCTTCCTGCTTACCATTCAATTCTATCAGAGTCAACATTTGAATATTCACAGTGATTTTTATCTCTACCATGCCATAAAGTACAAAGGACTCGTATTGGAGAAGACATTCCAATGAGTTATTATTTCTTTTCAAGGTATATTGGAAATCTATTTGCTTTTGCAAAGAGGCTCAAAAATGCCAAACCACAATATACTTATAACACTGTATCCACGGGAACAAAATTAATTTAGCCAATATGCTTACATTTTGCCCATGCTGAGGCAAACTGGCAACAGATGGCTGTGTTCATATATAACATACAAAAGCATAATGTGAGTTGGAGTATTGTCTGAACCCAATTAATGTAACATGTTAACAGTTTTAACTGGATTTCTTGTTGTTAGTTGCGAAGTCGTGTCTGACCCATCGCGACCCCATGGACAATGTTCCTCCAGGCCTTCCTGTCCTCTACCATCCTCTAGAGGACATCCATTTAAGCTCATGCCTACTGCTTCAGTATATGTGAATCAATGATAGAAGGTGTTGTAGGGAAATAAGCACAAATGATTTTGTGTACCTGACTTGACACAACTAGTGTTGTGTGGTTGGACAATGAGGGGTATTTATTATTTATTAGTTTGATTTATATGCCGCACTTCTCCAGAGCCTCAGGGCGGCTTACAATGCATTAAGCAATAGCCGTCATACTTTTGTATATACCTGCTTAGTAGGGCTTTTTTGGGGGGGCGGGGGCTAAGCGGTGTTCTATTTTATACAAAGTCAGCTTATTGCCCCCACAAACCGGGTCCTCATTTTACCTACCTTGAAAGGATGGAAGGCTGAGTCAACCTTGAGCCTGGTGAGAATTGAACTTTCAGTAATTGCAGGTAGCTGGCAGCTAAGTACTACTTTTAACAGTAGTTTAGTCCGCTGCGCCACCAGGCTCCTTCAAGATAAGTCTTCAAGTGTGCATATCCTATCAGAGTGAGTGATGATCACTTATTTATGAGTGGTCATTTATAGTCTGGTTGGATTTTTTTTTTGCATCCAATGTTTTCCTCACAGCAAGTTTGTAAAGGCATGGGGAATTCTGGGAGTTGAAGTCTGCACATCTTAAAAGCTGCCAAGTGTAAAAAAACAACGTATTGGCTGCATTCTACAATGGTTCAATAAAACAAAACTTAGTACTATTGCATGTGAGGGTCAGATCATATGAGAGGTCATTGTATCTGTATCACTGCGCACCCCCCCCTCCTTGGAAAGTATGGTACTGATGTTTGCCAATGGATCCATTCCTCCCACAAGCTTTTGCTGCAGACATCTTACTATGCGGTGTCAGGAGGAGGATAAGGAAACAGGAACTTATTAGTATGTTACCTACAATAGGTAATGTGCACTCCAGGCTGATGAGGAAACAAGTACTGTTTATCTGCAAAACTTCCAAGATCAGAGTAACTCTAATGCAGGGCTTCACGAGGGGGTATTGGGTCATCTATTCCATTCTGTGATAAAATAAGAAATCATAATCGGAATACAGTGCTACAATTAAAAGATTGGCCCTGAGAAAAAAAGTAGGGAATGTTTGGATAGTACCAGAGAAGTCCCAGTTTGGTGATGATCCTTCGTAATAAAAAAGAATCAAATCCCATTTTTATACATTGCTATTGATAGAAAGTATGGCTTAAAAACAGGAACAGGTAGAATTAATCCTACTCTATCCTATAGCTGATGTCTCCGTTTTATTGTGAATAGGACTTTTTTTTTAGAAAGCCACCATGGGACTGTACTTGTAACCTGCTGTTTGCTTACATGTCTTCATAATCACTTATTCTTAAACAAAAATTGAGCAGTCCCATTGAAGAATCATCTTCCTCACTTGCCAGTATTCATGTGCCAGTCCTTTCAATGTAAAGAAGAAAGACTTCAGCAAATCCAGCCAGCAAAAGACTGTTAAGAAAGGATAGCAGAAATCTTGTTAGCGAACATTTGCTAGAACAAACACCAGAAACACACAATCAAGACAGCATAACCCAAAGTCAATAAAAGTTAATTCTGAAGTTTTTTTCAGCTTGTTCAATAAGGGAAGCAAGAATGGATTGCGTTTGCTGAAAATATGATCCCACCCAGATTCCATCTATAAGACTCATCCCCCAATCCTTGTGGTTATGTCCTAGGAAAGGTACCAACAATTGGGAAAGATATAGAGTTCCTTCTGAGACTTTCTTCCTCCTAATCTGGCCTTTCTTCCCGGTTAAATCCTGGACGGCAGAGCCATTGATTAATTCAGGGCATTTTGAAATATTAGTTTGGATCAAAGTTTGGGAGCGTTCATCAATGTTTTCCTCTAAGGAAGCTCTGAGAATAACAGGGTGTGCATGCAGTTCAGTCAGATTCTTCAAGCATGCAAGGAAATTTCCGCCTTCCAAATGCTGTTGAATTGCAAATCGCAGCAAATCTTGGCATCAGTTATGCAGGCTAGTGAAGCTGGAAGGTATAGATCTGGACCACTAGAGCGCCCCAATTCATTGGCTTAATATTTACTCTTAATTGCACAGACGTCTATGACTATTATGTAATATTTAACCCAAAATGTCTCTTCCATTTATTTTAAAACTCTCACAGTTGTATAATCCTCTTAATTTAAATGTGGATAGACCTATGATTGATTGATTGATTGATTGATTGATTGATTGATTAGATTTGTATACCGCCCTACTCCCGAAGGACTCAGGGTGGTGAACAGTTAAACAATAAATACAGACTATAAATATTTAGAAACTGATTAAAAATACAATTTAAGACAGAACATTGTTTTCAGTGGCTTGAACCAACACACCCTGTACATGAGCAAAACCAACTTCTTCTCCATAGTGCTGTCAATAAGTCACAAATTCCCTCCTTTGTATTGCTCGCAGTACCAGGAATTTTCTTGAGGGGAGGCAATTTGCTCTCAAGAGAATGGAATTGTGTGGATTACTGGTAATCAAAATATGACTAAATATGTAGTTTATCTTTTCATATTTGTATGGGATAGCGGTTAAAGTGCTGAAGGAGGATTGGGTGAACCTGAATTCAAATCCATTCACATGAGGATACCAATCATTTTCTCTCAGCCCACTCTACCTCACAGAGTTGTTATGAGGAAATATGAGAGGAGGAGAAGGAATGCTACATACACCACCTTGAACTTCTGGTGAAATTTTGAAAATGCATAAGATACAATTAAGGACATCTTATCCTGCCCTTCCTTCCAAGGAATATTAAAGCTGCAGATTCTTCTTTTAGGTTTATAATAACCTTGTGGTATGTGTAGGCTGAGAGGGAGGAAAGAAAATCAACTAGTAAGCTTTGCTGCCCTGCAGGTAGGGTGTAATGACTCGCCAACCTAAGCGTCTCCTGTGTCATCTTTTACTTCTATTTTATTTTTAAACAGCATTTATATAAATTATTTATTCACTAAATGGTTTTGGAAGGAAACCTCCACAGCAGCTTGGGTGGGTCACTTGAATTTCCTATTGTGTTTCTGTAACACTGCCTATCATCCAGGGTTCCCTATCACACCTGCTCCAAAGATACTTCTCCAATTCGGGCTTCTCATATTCCGGTTCTGTATATGGCATTTCCTGTCCTGTATTAATGTGACCAACAGCATAAGCTGAACAAAGGATACCAGAGGTTCAAGAGGTTCATCTTTTGTTTCTAGAAAAGTCAGCCCATGCATCATTCATCTTGAGCAAGAGCAACAGATGGCTTCAAGGCTATTCTCCCATTCCTCCCCCTCAAAATCAGCAAAACGCTGCCTCTGCTCTGTGTCTCTTCCAACGGTGCTATGTTACAGCCTTATATTTTAGTTCCCTGACTTGGTTTACAAAAAGAAAAACCCCAAAGTTGCTTTTGCAGCTAAATCAATAAAACAAATCTTTGTACAATGTATAAGCAGAAAGTCCTTTTTATGTGGCAAACTAGCAAAGCTTCTGGATTTGGAGAGTATTATATACTCTCTTAGACTCTTAATTTCATTTATTTTGCAAATCATACAGACACCTTTGTTCCTGAAACATGATTTGTAAGATTGGTATTATATAAGCAATACCATTCTTACACCATAACATACTAAAATCATTATTCATTGTAAGCCAAGGATGTGGCTGTTTGGAAAAACATACTCTTGGATGTTGGGAGGGGCAATGGCGAGATCAAAGCCCATTAGAAACATCTTGTACTGGCCCACTTGGGAATAAGTCTTACTAAAGCTCAGCAAGGCATATTTCTTAATAAACATCATAAGCTTGTGGAGAAGAAAGCTTTCAGCTTCTATTGACTGAGGTAGAAATTAATGACCCTTCACAGGTTCATGAGCCATCTGAACATAAAGTGATTCCTTCTGCATCAACCCATCGAGTCTAACAGAATAATTTATTTTGCCCTTTATTATCTCTAGAAAAGAGTTCCACAGAGTCGTCATGGTGACTAATCAAAGCTTTTTCTCCATGGATTTAACCAATTTTCTGTTTAAGGTAGTACCTGTCATCTCATTGTGCAGAAACTGTATTCCAAAAAGTAATTTTCTGTTGGTGAGGAAGTTCCTTTGCCTTGCCTTTGCTGTCATAACTACTAACAGTTATGGTTTATATCAAGAAAGTTCTCTTTTTCATTTTTCAATCTTTGTTTGTTTTGGTGTCTTCAAGTCAGTCCTTGACTCCTGGAAACTACTTATAGTTTTGCTGGAAAGGGTTCAGAAGTGGTTTGTGTTGCCTCTT
Organism: Ptyas mucosa; assembly: GCA_012654045.1. NCBI lineage: Eukaryota > Metazoa > Chordata > Lepidosauria > Squamata > Colubridae > Ptyas > Ptyas mucosa. The sequence continues at coordinate 23,843,446 of WNWU01000003.1, forward strand.
TCCTAGGGCTGAGAGAGAGTCACTGGCCCAAGGTCATCTAGCTGGCTTTTTGCCTAAGGCAGGTCTAAAGCTCATGGTCTCCTAATTTCTAGTCTAGTACGTTAACCATTAAACCAAACTGGCTTTCTTTTTCCATATCAGATATAATTTATGTGCTTTGATTGCTAAAAAGCCCTATTAAAATTAATGGGAATTATTCCCGTGTAAGCAGGAGTACCCATGTATACTGTTTCATCAGTTCAGAGAAGACAAACAACACCACTTTAAACCTACAGCCATTCATTGGAGGCCCATTGTGACTCTTATCCTCTGAAGTGTCAGGATAGCTGGGGCAGCAGCAGGAGAAAAGGACAAGAAGTAAAGAGAGAAGATTAGGGAGGCATAGTTTGCCCATCTCTGGCCTATGAGATCAGTGGGTTTTCTTCGCTAAACAACACAGCTTCCCTATTCCCTTCAGCAACCTAGTGGAGGCGTACCGCTGATACTCTTGGTACTTTTCATGAACCTTATTTGAAAGCAGGTCCTGTCATAATGTACAGCATCGGTTCAATACTTCTTTCTTTAGTTTTATATAATGTACTTTCTCTGCAGCTTAACTCTGTGGTTTGGCAAAAATGATTCAAGTCGTAAGAAACTAAGGAAGATGGTTTAGAAATTCAAGGACATTTTAAATAACCACAACCTTCTGTGTAAAGTACATACCAGCAGGCGGTTGGTGCATTCACTGCAATTTCAAAGAAGAATGGAGACAGACCAGCTGTGATAACCTAGAAAGACAATAAAACGGAAAGCTGGTTGTTGCAATAATCTCCTTTTAATGAACCCCAAGAACTTACAAAGAGCTAGGGCAGGGGAGTACTGAGGATGTAGTCAAAAAAGTCAAGATGGCCACAATGGTACAATTGAAGATTAAATGTGGCAGATACCCTGTAGAAAAATTTGGAGATTCCTCAGAAGTTGTCTTTGACCTTAAGATAACCAGAGTCATCTTTTTGAGAAGAGAAAAAATCTGCCAACAGAAATCTTGTACTGAATAGTCCAATGAACTATAGTGGTGTTATTACAGGTAGTCTTCATTTGGAGGAGTATCTGAGTCATTAAGCAAAGTAGTCTCTAAATGAAACTGCAAATATGCTTACAATTTGACTTCAGTTTTCCTTTGCTTTACAGACCTGCATAGATTGTAATTGTGAGGATTGGTAAACTTATTTTTTCATTAGTGTTATAACTGACTGGTCCCTAAATAAAATAGTGGCTAAACTAGGGCTGCCTGTATTATGATTTTGAGGAATGTACCATTTCAAAAGACGAGCCTCAAGTTTAAGAAATGTATTCTAATAATCCAGCCAACCACAGGAACCAAGAAGCTACTCTTCCAGATAACCAAGCAGCAATCCCCACCCCCCACCCCCAAGCTTGGTGATCTTTGACTGCTATGATCCCATGCTGTCAGCCCTGATAGAAAACTGAATTGCTACACTTCCATCTTGGCTGTAGTGTATCTGGTACTGCAGCAAAGCTAGCACAGTATTTCTTTTTACAACATGTGAAATACTGAGCCAGTGGGAACTTTAGTTTCAACCCATCTCCCAGTTCCTGCAGTTGAGGCAATAGTTAACCTACTTTCCTAACCCCAACTTCAGTTTAGGATTTATCACAGGACCTTCCATTTCAAGGCAAGGAAGAAGAGAAAGCAAGCAGCAGTGGCAAGGCCTTTTCTAACCAGCTGTCTGTCTGTCAAAGGAAGGACAGAAATATATGACAATTTCACTATTGTCCCTGGAAAGTAATTCCTGTTGTAGTCCTGCACTCCTGCTGCAACAACAACAAAAACCCAGCATGGCTTAAGCCAGTGTTTCTCTCCCTCCGCAATTTCATGCTAAGGTGGGGGATTCTGGGAATCGAAGCCCGTCATCTTAAAGTCAAAGAAAATGAGAAACACTGATTTCAACCATTGTAAAAAGTGCCAAATTACAAAAGTTGACAGGATATCTTTTCACCTTCACAATACCAGGAGCTTTGAGTAAAAAAGGTGCTTTTGAAACTGGCTGAGTTCCCCTCATGGCAACTACTTAAGATTTCCTTTTACAAAGGCCAAATGTGCATAACCAGTACTGAAAATGTGTGTGCACGTGTTATAAATTTATTTAGTTTCCCTTTTGTGGAAGGATTTTTTAAAAACAGTCTCCAGGGCACTGATGGAATGCCATTTTTTAAATTGTCTGCTTGTAAAGCATCTTGATTCCTGTCCCTTAGGAATGTAATTATATTTTTCAGAGTCTCTGGAATTTGGAATACAAGGGTGAAGGGAAGAAGACTGTCATCGTTCTGCAGCCACAATGTATTGGAGATATACAAAAAAGAGGCGGGGGGGGGGGCATATGGAAAGAATCCCTTAAAATAGCCAAAAAACTCAGGTCAGAAAATAGAACTAAATGGCCAGAATCTTGAATACTTTACAGAGCAACACTGCATTGTTTGAATGTGGTTTATTTCAAACAGAGGGAGTAAAGACTACCCACCCATTTTAAAATCCCTCTTATTTGAATAGCTTCCATCACAGCTAATCACTACATATAAAAACTGTAAGAATGGGGGGGGGGTTTCCCCACCGTCTCATTTTCCTTTTTCCATAATTTCTTTTAAACTGCAGGATTAAAAATAGAGACACTCTTGTGTTTTTAAACATTGATTTGTACACTCAGTTTAAATCTAATACACTTTAAAATAATGAATCAACCAAAATTTGATTTCAAATTCACTTCTTAAAAAAATAATCTCCAGGGATCATAAAATAAATTATAATGGAGTATATGTATTTATTTATTTTTAAATGGATTTTGGTATCTGCTTCCTCATGCCTTTCTTCACATTCAGATTAATTTATAAGCATGAATTTCTGCAATTTTTGTATAAGAATACAACAATTTTGTATAAAGAAATGCCAGAGGTTCAAAGTATAACAACTAAATCAGTCCTGGACATCATAGGCTTTAGCATTCTGATATTATGTGATTTTTGTATCAATAAACTGTAATACATTTTCTCAATAATTAACTTTTGACCAAGCAATCTACATTAACTGAACCACCACCAAGGACAGTATCTTCCCTATTGAAATAATTTTCTCATACAGGCTTACATCCATATTCCCAGCAAAGTTCATGCAAAACTTTTTCTTGCAAATGAAGGTAAATATATGTGTCCCAGGATAATATCCCAGGATCCAATCTGAGTCGGTTACTGGGACCAAAGGTTTCTTCTTCCAAGCTTTTGGGCTTGTGCTCATCATCCAATGTTCCCAAAAGCTTAGAAGAAGAAGTCTTTGGTTGCAGTGACCAACTCAAACTGGGTCCTGAAAAACTTTTTCTCTATACCTTTAAGTCAATTACAGAGAATCTAATTTCTATTTTCTCTAGTCTTAATGAAGGGACATAAAAACGTCTGTTTGATTTATGAGGAACTTATTTCCAAATGTATTCCAAGTAAGAAAATGTAATGATTGAAATTATCCTTCATGTTTATAAGGAACATCATCCTTATGAAAAAAGTTATAATCTTTTCTCCAATTTATTGCATATCCTGTCTGTGTATCAACTGCCTTACTCCCCAAACATATGACAATCAACTTTGAAGATGCTATTTTCCCACAAAAATTGTTTTTTCTGACAGGTTTTACAATGTTTTTTGTGAGCAATCATGGCTCCAATTACCAGCCAAATCCAAAGGGTTTCAAGTCTGTAATACAATACTATCAATTTCACTACAGAAAACTCCTAAGGGAAGATTCAGAGGTGCAGGCTACAGGTAGAAAAAAACATGTAAAATCAAGTTTTCTATTGGCCATGTAAAATTGACTACAACAGGCTAAACTGGACTGGCAGATCAAATTTAGATTAAAGTTAAGATTAAATTTAATACTTAAAATTTATTAAAATTAATAAATTGGGAAATTAAAGTAAGGCACTTTGCCAAGGTAGAAACTACAGGGGAAAAGGAAATTCTGAATTCTCTCTTCTCCAATTTACAGGTAGCATGAAAGGATTGGTTTCATTTTTTAAAAACTGTATCAAAGCAAGAATTATGTGTGCATGTTGTATATGTGTGCATACCTTGTAAACAGAAAATAGGCTTAAAGTTATGCAGTCACAACAAGCCTCTGACAAGCCTCTTGATAGCAAATACCACATCTGTGTGATAGTTAGGTGTGAATGAGGAAAGAGTCCACATTAAGTCACCAATACTAACACTCAAAGCTTTTAATAAATAAAACATTGACAGATAAATTGATATTATTTAGCAATATTGAACATAGTGGCACTTGGAGCAGCACAAGAAAACTGTATTTGCTTAGTTTCATTGCAAAAAAGAACATTTCTGTTATTTTTATTTATTTTATATTTGTAGAGCCACCCAACTCACATGAAAGTGACTTAGGGCAGGTTACAGCACTTGATTAAAAAAACCCAATATTTACATTATACCTCTATTGTGCATTAAAGATATTTATGTTTATTTACCATTTCTATTTTAAATTCCAGACTGTTATTGAGATATTAACAAGCAAAAAAAAAGTGCTCCTAAGGATCAATTTAAAAAAAACAAAACAAAATGAACAGCTTTGCCAATCCTGTTCCATTTGTCCCCACAGCTAATTTTTTTAATTCTGTCACTTTTGCAGTATGTCTGCTGTTTCTCAGATGATGTAATGGAAAAGCAAAAGAAGAAAAGGAAAGAATAGGGGTTGTGTTACGCTTCATTTTTCCACAAAAAGATTGGCAATGCTACTAGCTCTGTGTTGGAGAACTCTGATTCATCCATTTCTTGCCTAATTGTTCTTAAGGTCTTCCACTGCAAATCAACAGCTGATCTAAATTTCTCCTGAGCCTGGGGCAGGCTTAAGATCTTGAGCTCTTCCTTCCCAGAATTGGGACCTTTCATAGGTTAAACGCCTGTAACATGGAACTGACTCACGTTTTCAAGGTGTTACCAGGCCTGTTTGTCATTTAGATATTACAGGCAGCTCTACCAACCAATATGGGTAAATACAGCTGGGATAAATTAATTTCAACTTTTTTAGCAGCCCAAGTTTCTGGTTCATGTATGCTAAGTCAGCTTGCTCAGCATAGTTGTTTTGTTTAATTTTATTTTGTGTTTCTTCCCTCAGCCAGCTATTTTCTTAACCAATCTGACTTCTCCTGGCAGAGTCCTGGCAGCATTAAGAATTTCTCCAAGGACTCAAAGGAAACCTAACACGGACTGTGTTTTCCTTGCTCTGGCCCATTTTTATCCCATTATCTTCCCTGTCCCATAGCTTCTACTCACCTACCAATACCTATTTCTTCCAACTAGTATTGTACCAAGAAACAGGAACAAATTATCAGATAAGATTTGGGACCAAGGACAAACCTGAAAACCAAGCTATCCTGAAAGAAACTCTAGGCCAGGGGTGTCAAACTCAAGGCCCAGGGCCCAGATCTGGCCCACGGGATGGTTAGATCTGGCCCGCAGGGCTGCTCTGGAAACAGCGAAGGACTGGCCTGTGGTGCCTCTGCCAAAAAAATAGAGCTTGGGAGGCTGTGGGTGGCCCCCCCAAGCTCCATTTTCACTGGCATAGGATTGCAGGAGGCTGTTGCAGCTGAAAATGGAGCTGGGGAGCCTGTTTTTGCTGGCGGAACACTTGGGCCACCACAAGCATCCCTGACACAAGTGACGTTGAGCTGGCCATGCCCACCCCGACCACACCCACTCCGGCCCCCCAAGGTCAAATACAACCCTGATGCAGCCCTCAATGAAATCAAGTTTGACATCCCTGCTTTAGGCTATTGCACTGAATAAGAATGGAAACTGTACTTGTGACATAATATTATCTAATTTCAGTATCTTCTAAATCTGAACATTTGTCAACATTCAATCATTTGGCATTTGCAAATTATTCCTGGACCAATTCTTGTTATTTTTTTCTCCTTTACTGTCTTCATGAATCATTATTCAGCTTATACTGAATGACTATAAATAGCTTAAGAGAAAGTCTAAATAAAAACCTTGGTTTGCCAAGTTGGGCACAGGAAAGTATTATATAGAGAATAGTTTTTAATGATTAAGATTTTACAGATTCGGGAACTCGCTCATACTGTTTTATTAGGAAGCAGAAATAACATTTGAAATGGTAAAGAGGAAGACGCATTACAAATAATGTAATAATGTTATGAAAATGGGTAAGAAAAAAAATACTTTTCAGCATTTTATACAATAATCTGACATATAACCAGAAAGGAAGAAAAGTTCAGTAGCTCATGTTGCTTAGTGTAGGAAAGGACAGGATTGCTATTTTACTGTTAATATTTATTATATTTCGATTCCGTTTATCTTTTATTGTAGAATTCATGGCATAAAATGAAGGTTGCTAATAGGTCTTCCAAACCAGCTTAGCTTCAGCAAAATCATAATGCCTTCAGATCGTGTCTACAATGATTGACATGTATGAGAATGGCCAGTGTGAATGAACTGATTAAACTGCTCACAACTCTAATTTATACCAAGGTAAATGAGGCATGAAATGTAGCCTGTATGGCAGTCACCATATTCTTCCTTAGATTTTTCTTAGATTTTCTATAGGTTTGAACTACAAAAGCTCATTTTTATTCTCATGAGAGAAATTGTACTTTTTAATGTATCAGCATTAAAAAAGAAATAGAATTATATCAAATACAAGCATTATCAAGATTATTTTGAGGGCTCTGCATCAATTTGAGTGCTGAATAATTAGTGCTGGATGCCTCAAAGTTATTATCAAGTCATCTCTATGGAAACAAGCAGAAAACCTACATTTATAGCTGCAATAAGTCCCTTGTATCAATACCCTCTATACTCTACATCCTCTTCAGGTATTAAAATTATATGAAAGTTGAATGTTGGCTTTGGGTATGCCTTAGGACCAATATTCATTATTATATTCATAGACCACAGTGACCTTTTCAAAACATAGTTAAATGGAATCAGTTACTATTGCCTTTATCTTTTTCTGTTATAATCATGGGGAATATTTACATTTGCATAAACCATTTTTGATTGAAGAAAATGTCAGGCAATCCTTGGAGAACAGCTATTTTTGTGGCCCTTGTATATTGTGCTCACAATAAGCTTGCCTGCATCATGAATGAACAAAAATCCATTCATTCCCCCACCAGAAAAATTTAAAAAATCTGCTAGCCTTCTCCTCTACCATTAGTTCTTATGTTATCTATGTGTGTATTTGATCATATTTGCTTAGGTGTTTGGGGAGGAAATCTGAGAGGCAGCTATACGAAAGTCATAATGAGGCAAGACTAATTACTAAAAAAACCCAAACCCAAATATTCCTGCATATATCAGTTTTGTGATAACACGGCAGTAAATCTACATGCAGAATACCTTTTACTAAGCTTTATGAACGCTGGCTTGGCAGCAAATCTACGTACATTCTTTTTCTCTTGCATTATTAATGATGCCCAGCATTCTGAGTGGTAGAAGGAAGATGCTTTATACATTTCAGCATTTTATACAATAATATTACATGTAACCAGAAAGGAAGAAAAGCCACATGACAAAAAGTTAAGAGTCAATGTAGAGGATGAAGTTATAGTAGGGACTTTCAATGCCCTTTAGTTTTACATGGAAATTAAGTACTAAAATTGATTAAAGGGAGGGTGCAGTGAAAAATTTCATCCCCTCCCCCATGATAATAATAATAATAAAAACCACTATTCCCATTGGCTGCAGAAGTATGGCTGTGGTTTCCAATGTAATAATACCAGTTATGTTGTGGATTTCAAAGAAAACCTATTTTTGGGCTTTGGGAGAAATGCTTAAATAAGCATATGTTCTGTTCTATGAGACCTGAAAGAATTACCACAATATTTCAAAAATACATAAAGTATATTTGCGGAAAATCAATATATAGTTTAATGAAATCTGTGAAGGAGATGAAATTACATAGTGAGAAAAGACTGTCTTCTTTTTTTATTGTTTTATTACATTATAGAAAACAAATAATAGCCAAATACAATGGTATTTATACAACAGGAACTATAATTTATTAACACTGTAATGACTAAATTAAAAACAAAGCTCACTTAAATTTTTGAGTTATAGAATAGTAATCATCTTACCTTTGCTAAAAAATTCCAAGCTAAATATTGTCCTGAGGAGATGCTGTTTTTAAGTTTCATAGTATGTAAAGTCAGAAGAAATCCCAGAAGTCCACTGTGGTGGGTAGTAGAAAAATGTATTAGTTGAGTTTTTGTATTCAAATAAGATCCTTAAAAGACAAGTTAATGTTTTTTTAGAGATAAGCAACAACAACAACAACCCTATGTTTCTATCACTTTTCCATCACATATGGAAAGCTTTAAAACAGCTTTCCCAACAAGGTGTCCTCCAGATGTATTGGATATTATTTCCCAAAATTGATCATGGCAGCATGGTCTCTGGCACCATGTTAGGGAAAGATGCTTTAGATTTCATAAAGAATCCCATCAAGTAAGGCAGGACAAAGAATTTCCTGCATTCCTTCTCCCTTTGCAGGACCATTCCAATTCTGGAACAGATTGTGGTGGGAGAAATTAAGATACAAGGAGAATGTCCAATCAGCAAAAATTGCTCTTCTGTTTTGCTGGCAGCAGCATCCTGGTTACAGAACTTTGCTTAAAGATGCTTTGTATGGTTGGGAAAAATTCTGGGCCAGGATTCTGTAGAGAATACAGTAGTCTGCCCATCTTTAAACCATAGTTCAAATCTTATTCAGCTATTCAGTTCACTGGGAGATTTTACAGAGTCACTATTTTTCAGGAGGCAATTCTTGGAATTTTTCCTTTCTACCTTCCTTTTTTTTCCCCCTTTCTATATTTATATGCCGCCCTTCTCCGGAGACTCAGGGCGGCTTACAATGCGTTAAGCAATAGCCTTCATACTTTTGTATATTTATACAAAGTCAGCTTATTGCCCACACGAACCGGGTCCTCATTTTACCCACCTTAGAAAGGATGGAAGGCTGAGTCAACCTTGAGCCTGGTGAGATTAGAACTCGCAGTAATTGCAGGCAGCTGGATGTTAAATGCTGCCTTAATAGGAGGCATTAGCCTGCTACGCCACTCAGGCTCCTTTTAAAATTTTAAAATCATGTCCTCTAAACCAGGGACTCCCATTCCCCGGTCCAAGGCCTGGTACCAGTCTGCAGCCCATTGGGAACCAGGCTGTGCAAGCAGCAGGCGAGTGCATGAAGCTGCCTTTGTGCAAGCAGTGCACACGCATGTGAAACCATCCCCTCCCTATCGCTGCCACCAATCTGCAGAGCTAGAAAGGTTGGGCACTGCTGCTCTAAAGCATCTCTCAATGGAAAAGGGCCAGAATACAAATGTGATGGTATGCTTCTATACTCAAAATAAAGGTAGTCCTTGAATTACAATCACTTGTTCAGTGTGGAATGGGACAACTCACCACAGCCAATTCACCATGGTCAATTTGCCATAGCTAATTTGTCGCAGCCAACTTGCCACAGCCAACTTGTTGCAAGACAACTTGTCGTGGCCAACTCATCTTGGGACAACTTGCTGCAGGATAATTCAACAATTTAATTAAATTAAGATAATTAAAATATTATTTTAACTTTCACATTTGACAACCTTTCTTTAATGATTCTATTTGACTATTTCTTCAATATTAATGTAACTCTTGTCCTGTAGCAAGTTGTTCCATGGTGAGTTTGCCATGGTGAGTTGGCCTGTGGTGAGTTGCGGTGGCAAATTATCATAGCATAGACCCTGTTCAGTGATCATTCAAAATTACAATGGCACTAAATAAGTGAGACATGTCCTGTCTGCAGAATTGTGGTTGTCACATTGTCTCAATGGTCACATGATTGCAATCCAGGCACTCGGTACCCAATTTGCAATTGTAACAGTGTAGTGAAGCACAGTCATTTCACAACTTCTGATATTCCCTGCGGCTTCCCTCAAGCAAAGTCAGTGGGAAAGCTGGTAGGTTGTTGGATGTTGCTCCCACTGCTTTTTCACCTGCCTGCACTCCATCAGGCCTGCTTCTGGCATCACCCGCAGTACCTGCAACCCACCTGCACTCAGAGTTTGTCTGCAGTATCCCTCCCCACCCCACCAAAAGCATTTGTGCACCCACTGGCCTGCTTCTCTGTGATTCTGGCTTCTTCCCTCTTAATGACTCACATAGTCCTAGGGTTATTCCATCACCAGATCTGCAGGATTGCCATCATTAAGTGATGCAGTCACGTAACATTGCACTTTACAACCTATTGCTTAGCAACAGAAATTCTGATCCCAGTTGCCATCAGGACTAATAAATCTATTTTTAACTCAAGAGGTAGCTGAGAAATGCCTCAAAAATGTCAGAGCTGGAGATATCAGTTGAGAAATCTTGAGAATCTTTGAAATATTACTAACATTATTAATAACTGGTTCAATCTAGTAAGAATAACTTTTAGAAGCATGCTTCAACAAAACTGAATGAAGGGACAAAATGATTTAAAAATTAACATTTAGACTGCATCCTGTTGGGGGCAATATGCTGATTCTGTAAACCGCTTAGAGAGGACTGTAAAGCGGTATATAAGTCCAAGTGCTATTGCTATTACTTCTGAATAGACACGTGTTGGGATTTTGGTCTAATTCACTGGAATGAACTTTTCCTGTGTCGGTGCCTTTCATGAGTGCTGCACCATAACTTGTATAATCCCCAGCAAATTGTTATACAGCCTTTTGCTGCAAATAATCCTTTAGTTTATCCACATTATAATGTTTGGCATATTTTGAAGAAAACATTTGGTTAAATTTCAGATTAATATGATGCATCACTGTGGAGCAATAATTGAATGCTTTGACCACATTCAAGCCTAGAAAAAAAGAAGCACCTTTAAATAATAGCTCATCAAAAATATAATACTTTGTTTCCCACCCATATTGTAAGGTCTGGCTTGTAGCGTGAAAAGTTACCTGGCAAGGCAACTGCTGTGAAAGATGTAAAAGTACAGGAGTGGAAATTCCAAGGCACTGAAGAGATCACCTAAGAAATAAAATCATATTTTTAGTTTTTTAAAAAATTGGCACCAGTATTTGGTTGCTCTGTTGAAAAATGGACAGAAGAGAGGAACACATTGTAAAACTGGAATTGAATGGCTTGTTCTTGGTTTTAACATGCTTTTTATCACTTCAGTAATTTGCCACTGCTCTTACAACATTTCATTCTCTTTCTCATCAGTCTGAAATCAGGTTGTAAAAAAGGAAGAATGTAATTTAAGGAATTTGTTTCTATTTTAAAAATGTTGTATTTTCCATGGAAATTCATGAGCAAGACTCTCATTTATAATTATGGTTGTTCAGGGAGTAATTTGTTTTCCACTGACTATATTCATTCATTTTTGCTCCATATGATGCCATAGGAAATATTTGCAAGCATGACTGTTTCCTTCTATCACTTTGAATTGTTGTAAAGAGAAGAAGAAACTGCAAAGATAGAGAAGAAGAAGATACAAATTGGATTGCCATTTTAGAGTTTCATAAAGAAGGGGCTTGTTAAGGTACATCTGAGAATACATTGCACAAAAGAGGTGTTCTTCAATAGCGTTGTATGTTAAATGTATTCTGTCTCCTAAAAATCAGAGATTTTTGTGCTCTTTGAAGAACACCTTCAGTAGTTCTTCTGAAGTCATTGTAGTCATTGACATATGACCACAACTGAGCCCAAAATTACCATTGCAAAGCAACATGGTTGTTAAGTGAGTTTTGTCTCATTTTATGACTTTTCGTGCCACAATTGTTAAGTAAATCACTGAAAGTTAAGTTAGTAACTCAATTGTTCAGTGAATCTAGCTTCCCCATTGACTTTGCTTCTCATGACGTCGCAAAGGGGATTACATGACCGCGGGACAATGCAACCATCATAAATACATGCCAAGTGTCCACATTTGACCATGGGGATGCTGCAATGGTCGTAAGTATGAAAAACACTCATAAATCACTTTTTTCAGTATCATAATTTCGAACAGTCACTGAACAAATGGTTGTAAGTTGAGTACTACTTGTAATCAGATTCCCCCAAGATTTACAAATTTCCACCATCTTTCCCTAAATAGCAGATAAGAAAATTTATTAGTCATAGGGGAAAATTAGGAATAAGTGTAAGAGTTTATAGAAAAGACTGATAGACAATAGAAGTCAACTTTTTATTTATTTTTTATTTATTATTCATATTTCTATGCCGCCCACTCTCCGAGGACTCTGGGCGGCTTACACCAAAGACAGTATATTAAGTAGCATATTGCCCCCAACAATCTGGGTCCTCATTTTACCCACCTCGGAAGGATGGAAGGCTGAGTCAACCCTGAGCCGGTGAGATTTGATCCGCTGATCTGCTGAACTAGCAGTCAGCTGAAATAGCTGCAGTTCTGCAGTCTAACCACTGCACCACCTCAGCTCATTGCACTTATTCTGCACTTGCCCATGTTCGTCATCTGGGAGAATCACAGGGTAAATAAAGCCTTGCCCATTTTTTTTTAAATTGCTGAAACAAGATTTCCAACTCTGTATATCCCTTAAAATGGTCTGTCCTAATATTTGAGGGAATCTGGGACATGCAGATTCAATACATCTGGAGGGAAGGCCATGTCACAATAGCTAGCTTGTTTTGGATAACAAAATAACAGAGTTGGAAGGAACTTTGGAGGCCTTCTAGTTGTTGGCTAAGAGCCATATCAATTGTAAACTAAAGACTTGTTCAATTCTCTGAAACTGCCTGGACAAGTCCATGAAGTTTCCTTTTTTAGAAGTGATTTGCCATTGCCTGCTTCCTAAGGCTAAGAGAAAGTAGCTAATCCAAGATTATCCAGCAGGCTGAGGTAACCAGTCCAAGGTTACTCTCCTGCCTAAGGAGGAACTAGAACTCATAGTTTCCCAGTTTGCACAAAATTTGAATGCTGTATATTCTACAAAAGGTTTATTTCACAATCTTTGGAGATCAAAAATTAAAAAACTAAATTCTGTTTTATAGTAGGCTAGAAGTAAAAGCACTTTACTGGCAAATGTGAACTCTCTCCCTTGTAGACCATCAACAGAGAGAAAGCTATGCTTTGGGCTTGAAATGATCTACATTGTTCCCAAAAGCTCCTGATGACGAAGAAGTGCTCGGTATAAAGGAAAAGACTTAGAACTAATATTCTGCAGGCAGGCAAGAGCCATGCTAGAGAGCAACAAGAGCTGACACCACCGTCTGTAAGACCCCAAGGAGTGGGGCACACTAAATGCTGTAATCACAGTAGACAATTCTGATTCATAGGGTGAGCATTAAGTGTTATTTGTCAGTTGAGATGCAATCACAAACAATTTCATATTTTCAGACTCTCCTTCACATGAAGCTGCACTGCAGTTTTTGGCCTCAGCATCAAACTGATGGTGCCCTTTAATGTGCACATATTCACAATATCTGCCCAACATCTGCTATGCACGTGCAGCTCTCAAGTCATGCAATATCAGAGCATCTCTGGATTTGGCTTCAGGCTATTTTTGGATTAGCTAATACTTTAAAAAGGAATAGACTCTTGAGAGAGTAAAAACGATTCATATGTGCGGTTGAACACATACTCAAACTAAATTCCTAAATAGCATGCTTAAAGAAATAACATTATATCTGAAAAATGCACACACACATATCCCAATTATAATTATTGATATTTTTACCTGTTGGGTGGGATGCAAAAGCCAACATCACCACACTAGAAATAAAAGATGTAATTATTAATTTTAATATGCCAGTAGATAACAGTTTATTTATTACAATACACTTCTTTAATCTAAGACTCTTCCAGAGACCATTCTTGATTCATCTAAAAATATTCTCAAGATGGCTGTAGACTCTTTTGATTATTTTCTGATCCATCTGGGTACGAGAATTCTATAAATACAGCATGGTTCTATATTTGTGAGTCTAAGATTGCAGATACTGACAGAAAGACGTTTGTTACAAATATAAGCAGCATTCCTGAATGTTGACACAAAAATATCCTTTTTCTAGGTCCATTTGATTCTCAGTATAGATTCCACGGAATGCAGCACAATTGCTCTGGGGCATCACATTATATCACATTCAATTCAGAATCCACTACTTTTTTATAACTAGCTGATAATGTATACAAAAATTGCTTTGGTGTTTCCATCAAAAACTAATTAATTTTAAAAAATAACACTAAATAAGATGAATGAGCAATATGAATATAGTAGGTATTAATATTCAACTTAATGTTCATACAGTTATGAAGAGATGGTAAATATTCCATGTTTTTTCTTAAGATATAACGTACCTGAATGCATAGTTTATGTATTGTTGTTCAGAGATACTAAGGAGGGGGGAAATAGTCAGTTACTTTAATGCCAGAACTCTTGTCAAAATAATATTAATAATTCCTTAAATAATTAGATACACAAACATACACTTATGGTACTAACTTTTATTTGCTCTCAATTATGAGATTTCTTGAATCTGAATTAGGCGGGTCCTTTAATCTAACAGATACATGTTATTGACTATATCTTATGTGACATTAGAGTTGTTTTGAAGATGAAAATGTTTCACCAAAATAGTTAAATACTCATGGTGGATAGTTAATAAGAACTGGCAGAAGTTTAATGAAGCTGATCTTCCCATCATTTCTATGATAAGGTGACAGAAATTGCTAGAGTAGTGTTTCTAAAAAACTACAGATCAGGCTTTCCCACACATTTTTCACACTCTGATCTAAAACAAGTATTTTTTTCCTTCATACTAGAAAGTGAGATGTTTAATTGGTCTATGGAATTAGAAAAAGATCAACATTGTTTTCAGAGGTTGTCTTCACTCAAAAATATAGCCATCTCTAAATTATGTATTTATATTTCAATTATATTTTCAGGGAGTAAGCCAATTATTTATCAAGCCTGTCTTATCTCTGTATCTCTGTTGCCACTGACTTTGGCTTGAGAGATGGACAACTGATCTGGATGAACAAGATGCATCTGTTGAAAGTGTCCTCCTATTATGAGGTGTAAAGGGAAGAGCTTGATGGAGGGTGTTCTTTGTGCGGACTCCTCTCTTTTGGAATAAGGTGTCTCCAGAAGCAAAGGTGACTCCCAAGCTCATTACCTGAAGGCAAATATAAATTTGGAATGTCTTTGGGTGGGGATTAGTTGTATGGAGTTAATGAAATCAGAATGGTTATTACTGGTTTTCCATCACATTATTTATCATTTATTATGTTTTAGACCTGTACTCTGCCTGGCGTCCCTCAGAACTGAGGCAATCAATAAATTTTATACATAAATAAATCTACTCATACATTTTGTGCTCTAAAGTTTATTTAATTACCATAATGAATGGTAAGAATCTTCTACTGAGCAACATTTCCATTCATTATATCTGTTGTTAGTAATGCTATCCTTTCAAAACAGGTTTTTCTAGATATGTTGGGACCACAAGTAACTTCCAAAATTTTCAACTACCGCTGGATGGATAAGGTAAGGTAAAGGAGTCCCTGAGGATTTTACTCTGGTAGTTGTTACCGACTATAAGTGGCGGTGTTGATCTCCATTTCAAGGCCATTGAAACAGCACTGTTCAAAGACATTTCTGCGGTCATGTGGCCAGCATGAAATCTTGGAGGACAGTTACTTTCCCACCAAAATGGAACCTATTTATCTACTGGATAGGCTGGCTAAGAAATTCTGAGAATTTTAGTTCCAATACATCTCAAAGGGTATCAAACTATGGAAAGTTAGCCTATTCTTGCAACCATCAATTTCTTTCTTGTCTCCTTATTAATCCTTATTAGTCTTTTATATTAAAAATGTAATTATAAAGAGCTAAAGAATATAATATTTTTTCCTTCTCCAGACCAGCTAGCATTATTTTAAATATTCCATATTCAGAAAAAATAAAATCACCTTAGAGAATTTGGTTTCCACAACTTGTGAAATACTTTGTAAGCCCCTGTGAAAGAAAAAACACGAAGTGCTAATACACTTTTTCATTCTCTGGTACAGCTAAGGAAGAGTTTCAAAAAGGGAGACACAGAATTATGGTTAAAGATCTATTTGCCTGTATAAAAATCCAAACCATTTACCACAACATCAAAGCTATTTCTACTTGGGTTGCATTTTGTATTTATAACAATCATTTTTCCTATCTAGTACAGATTACATTTCTTTTCCTAATTCCTAATTTTAAAAATTTGCCTCTGTGCTGTGATCTCCCACTTAATTCTTTTAATTTACTGTTCAATTTTCACATTGCTATATAATTCAGTGTAAAGTTGAACCAAACATGGATCTTTGGAGAGGACGAAGAGAGGGAAGGGGAGAGGAGAGGAAAGAAGAGGAGAAATTTTCTATTCCATGATTTTCTATTCCAGGAGAAAGTACAAAGACCACACTTATGTCAGCCACCAGATACCATATGGAATAAAGACAGAAAAGTGAGACTCATAGCAAAGAGGTGCTATGCATAGGCCAGAAAGTTGAATTATTTATTTGCTAATTTATTAAAAACTTACCAACACATAATAGGTGTATGAGGGCCCAAAAATAGCCATCTATATCAAACTGCAAAATAAAATATCAAAGTATCCTTTTTTCAAAATGTGACTGTTACAATAAAGAATACTTTATTAATAAACAAAGCATCTTATGCATCACTTCACCATAGCAATAATCTTCTAGTTTTCATATCCAGTTATATAGAAAAAGCAAAACCAGCAATCTCATCTTTGGCCAAGTCTACCAAGAAGCAAGTCCAATATATTCCTAAAAGTTAATTCTAAATAAATTTTCAAGCATTAAGAATAAGGCAGAGGAAATACCCTCTGTCACAGAGAACAAATTCTTTTTAAAAAGTGCAAGACTGTTTTTGGCACATTTAAATTGCAGCAAGATGTAAAATTGAAAAGTGCCAAGGAATACTACAGTATATTAAAATGCATCCAATTTCAGGGGGTTGGATTATAAAATACATGCATTATTATACACAGTGAATCAGAAATGAAAAAAATAAAATCCCCAATGAAAATGATGTTCTGCATAAGTTCGAAGTCATTAAACTTATTATTGCAATATGCAATACTTCTATGGGGCCACAAATATATACACTTTTTGTGGACTTGCTTTGTTCCTCAGCATACCTGAAATGCAATGGGCTAATATGCATGCTAACTGGGGAATTCTGGGAGCCGAAGTCCACACATGTTAAACTTGCCTAAGTTGAGAAACTCTGTTCTAGGTAAAATACTCCTTAATTCAAACCACTTGGTAAAGTTCATTCTGTCATTATTTCAGGCATCTGTTACAAGAGAGTTTGTGCTTTTCATAGCAAGTTCAGGATTTCTTTGAAAACAACTAACCTGTGGGTCATTGAAAGGCAGCCCTCCTGCGGCCACCAGAAGAATCAGCCCTCTGCAATTAAAGATGAAAAGGCCACTTAGCACCAGAGATTCCAAGAAATTATACGTTTCTATTTTGAACTGTGGTTAAAAATAATATATACTTTTTATGTTAACATTTACTCTTCCTTCCAACAAGATCAGAAAGTGCATATGTCATTCCTGCCAGTTTTTCTTAAATTCTCATAAAAATCCTTTGAAACAGTATCTGGTCCAAAATCCCCAGAGGACCTCATGGCTGATCAGAGTTTTCTTTCAAAAGTTGCTTTTTCAAAAGGCAACCAGACTGTTTTTTTTCCCTGAGGAAGAGAATCTCCACAGACATGACTGCTAATGTACTAATTTAATCAGCCTGGCTTCAATCTTATATTTATCGTTGTATATTATTGTTGTTGTTGTTGCTGCTGCTGCTGCTGTTGTTATAACATGGAAGCAAAAGTTGGACTTTGAAGAAACATGACAGAAAGAGTATTGATGCCTTTGAACTTTTAGTGTTAGACAACACTCTTGAGAATATCGTAGATAGCCAACATCTAAACCCCAACTTCAATTGCACAAGTGTTTGCCTCAACTGCACTAACATTACCCTTGCATTAACTGAATTTTGAATTGCATTAAACATGATCTGGTATCAATTTACAAGTCGCACTAAACTGAGTATTGCATTATTCAAACTTGCTCTCATCACAATCTACCATATAATATATGATGAACATTCCTAATTCTTTATTAAGTAGAGGATCAACTGTTAACGTACTGTCTCTGTGAAATTCCATACATTTCCACATTGGACAAACATTGGAAATTTACCTGCAGAGTTTTAGGGTGGAGTTCTGCTGTTAAGAAAAAAAATACAATATCAAAAACCTCACATTCAAAACATGATTAATGAAAGAAAACTTTACCATACATTTAAATGTCACCTGTTTTCTGATGGAATTCCAATTATTGTGATTTCAGTAATAGAAGAACAAAACTTATTTTACTTCACAATCAGGAACATGTGCTAAACTGTGAGAGTAACTAGTTCTAAGGTTACAACTTATTCAAAGATTTCAGGCTGTTTCCTTAGCATCATCTCCAATATATTGGACTAGGCATCCAGTTGTCTACAGATCATATGTATCTCTTAATTTTTTTAATATAATCTCTAGAGATCCTATATATCACAATTCCAAATGCTGGTAGCAAACTTTCTATCACCAGCTACCCAAACAAATGAAAGAGAATGTGTCCCTTCCAAAAATTATATATATCCCACATTGTGGTAAAAAAATGCTTAGCAGATGCAAAAGTATTGCATTTAATGTATTTGCATGCATTAATGTCTGATATATTTAGCCTAAGAAAATATAGTTAACAAAGTGACTACAGAAACCTGATATACAGGGATATAAAAGCTATTTAATTAATTAATTCTCCATACCTCTTTCTGCACTGAGACTTCCACTCCATAAAATATAACATCTGCAGCATTGTGTAAGGTAAGAAAGATAGGAATTGGCTGCCAGGAAAGAAAATGGGATCAATAAAGTTAGCATTGCAGACCCTATAAATCAAGCTGCCCATCACCTTCTGCACAGGGGTGAAATGCTCCTGGTTCGGTCTGGTTCGACCGAACTGGTAGCAACAACCGGTAGTGATGGCGGCACGAAGCTCCGCCCACCTGGCCGGTTGTCATTACTTCCTGGTTTTAACCAGAAAGTAACCTGTTTTTTACCCTATGTGCATGTGGGTGCACTTCCGTCAGGAAGGTAAGTAGATTTCACCCCTGCTTCTGCCCATCTGATGGCACTAAAAGGAGACATTTGATAGGACCTCTCAGAAATCTTCTTCAATTTCCTTTGAAAAAGTTTGCTACACACTTGAAGACATCTAAGTTAGAAGTGAGGAAAGCAAGGACTTCTTTACACTCCCCTGATGCTCAGACATATCACATGGTATCCCTGATGTGAGGAAAAGTTGCAGTGATTTTAGGCCTGCCTCCATCTTTGAAAGAGATGGTGTTGTGACTATGTCAGCAGAGGCATTGATAGCCTGAGCCACCGAAAAGGAGGGACGGAATTGTATACGGTATAGTACCACAGATTTTCCCTGCTAACTCAACTCATTTTCTTATTCCAAAAATGGAGTGGAAACATGGGAAGTTTGAAACACTGAATGTCTAGACAAATTAACTTATACGAAAATCTTTTTAGATATGAGGTCTCTTTGAAGTGTTTTTCAATATTTTGACTCTAGCAAATGTTTTCAATAGACAATTTATTTGTTCTTCTATCATTCAAAGTTAACTAAAGATACAAAGCATGCTCAGAAGTGAGTACATCTAAGAGATCGCAGCGACAAAAGTTTTGTTTTAATTACCTGGGAACTTGTAAGAACCAGTATTAAAAGAAAACAAATGAACAAGGCACACAGATAACAAGCCTGAAAGAATCAGGAAAAGAAAAAACAAATGAAAAAAGAACCAGCTCACAGCTCCACTGCTGGGCTTGTTGCCATATTTGTTGCTGAGAGAGAAGGAAGATCCATGGCTAAGCATGAGTTTTTTGAACTAGAGCACAATGAAAGGAAACACTAGAATAATGCTATCCTAGAAAATCTGACATCAGAATTTACATTTTTCCTTTTCTGCAGCCAAATTAACACATTTACATACACTCACCTTTCATCTCCCTTATGCTATTGGCTCTTCATAGGGCCAAGAGAAACGTTTTTCTGCCAACTATGGCTCCAGATTGCCCAGCTCAGCTAACTTTCACCAGATGTTTATTGTCTGATTGTCATTTTTGGTCCTTTTAGAGTCTTTAGGAAAGGAAATTATGTTGGACCAATCAGTTTCAGTTCCCATCTCTCCAAATCCATCATCTGATCAATTCATCTCAGCCAGATGAGGATCCATCTCATAACAAACCTCAGACAAAGCAACAACCAGCCCAACATATTCAGCATTTTGAATAATATCTGTGATATTTCAACTGCAGAAATCTGCTTTGTGATCCTCCTTTTGGGGGGAGGTGTGTATAATGAAGGGCTAAAGAAATTAAGACAAGGGCAGGAATTTGAGCCCAGTCCACTGTTGACTTTCATGTTTTCATAACTTAGTACATAATTCTTGTATGAGTGGTTTGTAACCCAGATGTATGTTTTTACTTAAGAAACATACTTAAGAAACCACTGATTTAAAGGCCAGCAAGGTAATAAAGATGAATTTGACCAATTCATTGATGGAATTATTTTCACAGTTATTATGTGTATTGGGGTAGCAACCTTTTGGGCACTACTTTATGAATGATATGGGACTGAAGGAACATCTTTCATATTCCATGCCATACATATTCAAAAGCTACAGTCAAATTGCACAGATTTTCTGCAGAATTGGAATTTACTGGCTGTGTACTGCTTGTTCAATAAGCCCTATTGTGACTTCTAGAACTATCTATTCAATTTTTAATGTTTTATATGTGTCTTTAACTATGGTAATATTAATTACTTCAACCTTATATGACATTTGTAGTAAAACATTAATAAAAAGGCATGCCAAATACTATTTGAATATCTTACCAATCTAGATAATGCCCTGGAACCTGAATAAATAATACCAACAAAAAGTGCAGAAGCTGGAAGCCATGATAATACTTCAGACCTGTAACAAATAATAATCATAATCATCCTTCATTTATGTTCATATCATCAGATTCTATTTATGAAAAACCTCAGAGGGTATCCTTTTCTTCCTGAATAAAAATAATTTCAGCCAGAGAAAAATACAAGCATCACTTTGATTAGATGAGAATAAAATATGTGAGGTTAAAATAAATTCAAGTAAGTATGGTGTCTGAATAGTTTTGTAATACACAGGTCTGTGTCTGCATTTTCTGATAACTACCTTATTATTATTATAAGTATATATGTGCGTGTATGCATAAAGGGTGAATGTATTCAAATGACCTTATTAATATTGATATCATGTTTTGAAAAGTGCCTCAGTGTTACACAGAACACTGTGTAAGCAGTGTATTTATAAAAATACTTTATATTGTAGTCAGACAAAGGGCAAACTGTTTCAATAAAATAAAAACATTTGCTTTATTGTTGACCATACTGAAAGTCCATATGATTTAAATCCAAGAGTTATGTATCAATCTAATTTACCTCATTTAGCTGATTGCTACCTGATTTATAGTTCAAATTATTCATTAATATATCCTGGAATCTCTTATTACTCTACAACCAGATAAGGCTAACCATAAGTTTGAATATTATCATCCCTTTTAAGGACATTGGTCCAGATAAATTTCCTTAGGACCAATCGAGCAACAGTAATTACACTGTTGGTAAAATCCAATCAGATGCCTCCTTAAAATAATCAGAGTCATCTGAGCTGGGAGAAAAATAAAGCACCAGGCTTGAGAACAAGACCTCCATAGAGATCACTGACCACAGTGTGAAGTTTTAAGAATCCTTGGCCATATAAGAAGCAATGGAAAAGGGCACAAAAGTTGTTCCCATGATGTAACAACTGAATTCTGTACTGCCAAGAGGGTTGGAAAGAATGTCTACAACTACAGGAAATGCTTTAGCAGCAATCCTTCTTATGGGCCAAACCATACAATGGTGAAAATCAGAGTGCTATAATGACTATGTACTGTAGAAGCTCTGGGCTGTATATTTTTAACATGTAAGGAAGAAATATGTAATACTGCACAAACAGAAAGCGTCACTGTATCAGTGACTTGGGGATGACAGATCAAAATTGCAGTTCCATTATTATTTTTTCACAATGAAGCTTGCCAAAAGCTGTTCAATGAACAAGTCAAAAGTATCAATTTAAAAAAAAATCAGTACCTAAACAAAAAGCAATACCAGGCTTCCTTTGTTAATGAGCTTAAAAGCCAAGTTCATTTAGAAACTATTTAAGGTTGCTATATAGGTAGGTGCCTTCTTTGCCTGTTCATTCAGAGGAACAGAATGGAAAAGAAACATTTCAAAGAATATACCTATGTAAAAGCAAACTTTCAATTCTTGGATATTACACTTATAGAAAATAAATTATGAAATATTATAAAATGATATTTTTCAATGTTATTGCAATTAATATAGAGAAAATTAGTAATGTAAAAGATAATTAAACTGAAAATTAATTTAAAATTCACAATTATCTCAATTTCACACTGCAGCTCAGAAACAATTATAAAAATGTGGATCATAAAAGAGTATAGAAAATGTATGAAAAGAATTACAAATAGACCATATTAGTTTTTTTAATGCATACATTTAAAAAAACATCCATCCAAATAAAATAATTGCAATTCCAGTGAATCAAATATAACATGAATAGGAATAAGAAATGAAAAGAAATCCAAAATGCTCATTCAACCATTCCTCATTCTTAGCATAAAGGCAAAGGATGTTTTGAAGAAAGCGAATGGCAAAAATGGTTGAAGAGAGGTCTAAAAAAAGTTCATATTTCTTTCAGATATACAGAACATAGATGCTTTTATGGCATAACAGTCGGTATTCTTTGGCTTAAATTACACTGACATCTAGTGGGTAAAACTCATAGTTCCAAATCTACAAAAATAGAGTGAAGAAAATGATGAACAAAATGACTGACATGTTTTGAAACTTAAGAGAATACCACCAGTCAAAAGGCATTGTGCAGCTATTCCAAATTGCAGAATTTTACATGGAATAAAACATGACAAAAACTGAGTGAAAAACCATGAAAAAATTGTAACAGGAAGAAAAAGTTGTCTAGGCCTCTCTTAAACCCCTAAAATGAGATTAACAATTTTATTAAATTGTTAATAAAAGTCTGGAAGCATCCAATCTGTTTTTTATACCACAATTTGGTGTTTTATTTGCATATAAATAACCACCTACCCCCAACCATATCTACTCTCAGGTACAACTAAAATGATAATGCTGACAGGAATCAATATGAATCCCTTACTACTTATAGAATGTTTAAAAATCTGAATAATTGGTTGAAAATAGTTTCATATTTCTAAGGTAGCCAGCATAAATTTATGTATTTAACATTAAGCTTGATTTTCCTTCCCTAGGGAACCTGGCCTTCATCAAATAATAACCCAAATTAAAAATATTGTGAAGAGTTTTTCACTGGAGGGCCTGGAATGTTGCTGACATTCTAGAAACAGGGTTTATTATGCTTGCTAGTGTTTTTAGGTCTAGATAGCATCTGATACTCAAAAGCAGATTTTTATGGAGTTGAGTAATATACTTAATGACAATTTTAGTGGTAGAAAAACACTCATGGTACATATATCATGCAACATACGTGACCAAAATAGGAATTAAAAATTTCATGAATGTAGGAGAAAAGTCACAGATGTTAAAAGGGTTAAGATGGCAAGGATAACATGATCAAAACTCTTTTGTGTTCGTTTTATAGCACATAAAACGTCCCAATAACAAAAGCAAGTTTAAAAAAATGTCTTTTTAAAAAATTTCACTTCAGAATTCTTGCAATATTAATGGAGACGGAATGGGAATATAATCAAAGTATATGGTAAAATAATATCTCTCTCAATGGATATTACTCCAAATATTTTACTTCAGAGACTATCTATTAACATTGGTTTATTTATTTAGGCTGCACTTTCACCTATACCTTGAACTGCTGCTAATCTCAACCCAGCCGATTTTCCAGGAAACATGTAAGAGAATTCCACCAACAAGTGTCTGCCACCTGTACAACACATGTAAAAAAATATAAGTTAAAAAAATTGTGTGATATTTATAATTTGTAATGGAGGCTTCTGAATTCTGTACAATGTATCAGATGCAAAATTTCTGTTTCTAGCACCAGAGGCTTTGTGCTTTTTTTATCTCAGAGTGTGCTGCTGTTGCCATTCATGTGGATTCCTGGTGCTTTTATTATTATTATTAGGGATTTTTTTCAATTATTTGATAGTTTAGGAACAAAGTTATCCATCTAATTCAGTAATGTAGGAGCCCATACAACTTTGGTCTTTCCTAGCCTGCACTGAGATATTAGTGGTAGAGTGTGGACAAGTTGCATGGAAAGCATATGTCCAATAACGACAACGAACACTTCAATAACCACTCCTTATCAAAGAACATATGTTTGTAAATGACACAGAAAACATTTTTATATTTTTACCCTGTTTCCCCGAAAATAAGACATCCCCTGATAATAAGCCCAATTAGGCTTTTGAGTGCCTGGCAATAAGGCCAAGCACTTATTTCAGGGTTCAAAAAAATATAATTCAGGGTCTTATTTTCGGGGAAACACGGTACCACATGTGATGAAAGACTGAGCCCTTTCTTCCGGGAGTAGGTTGATTAAATTAAATCATAAAGTTGGTACACTGAGTAGATCAGTAGTGGGGTCCACTTACTTTCCTACCGGTAACCAGAAGCGTGCACGCATGCACGCACTTGCTTTGTTCACGCACAGTGCTTCAGCGCATGCGCAGAGCATCTGTGATGACATCCGGCTGGAACCTCCCGCCACCATCACTATCGGTTCACCCGAACTAGGGCGAACCGGTAGAAACCCATCACTAGAATTTATGAGTAAGTTCCAAATAGAAATAAGCAGTATGAACTGAGAGACCTTAGATACACAATCACAAATAAATTTCAAACCATTTTCATCTTGTTTTTGTAAAGAGACAGATGAGAAAAAGTCTTCAGTAGTTTAGTATGGCATGCAAACCATGTTTGCACATCACATCTACAGAACATGATAGTCTTGCTTATTGCTGATCAAAAGAAGTAAAAATAAAGGATGCATACATTATTCCCACAATTTACTGTTTGTTAGGATATCAGGATATCATGTAATGATACAATATAATATAGCCTAAAAGATCAGCAATCAGGCTTAGTGATTGGAAATGTAGTCCAGAAGGATACTACCGGTAGGTAAGTGTAATACTGTAAGAGCTCTTCAAGTGAGGAAAAATAGCAATTGCAATACATGCAGTACAAAGATTAGCTTCTCTCTGGTTCAATGCCCACTGATTAAATACTTCTTTTCCATGTATATATGAAATTATGCTTACCCTTGAAAAAGTGTTGGATAGGTGAATTTCAGGACAGATAGGACATACTGAAAAAAATCAGAAAACATAACTTTATATATTATCTACACACATGCATGAAAATATATTTTATAGAAATCATAGCATACTTTTATGACCCAATAGGCATAGTGGGAATGTGGACTAGGCCATTAACACAAAAGATCTGCCACTATGAGTATGGACAGTCAAAACTTCCAGAAGGTTGTATTTGTTCCTTACCACTTTTACTAGTCCTTGAGATATTGTCTTTTTCCCCAATAATTTTATTGAAAATTATATTATACAGATAAAACTAATAGTACAACCAGAAATATATTAAAAAGTAAAACATTAAAAAAGCAGAAAAAGAAAAAAGGCAGATTAAAAAAGAAAAATAGGAAAAGAAAATGTCCTCCTTCATGTCCAGCAAATATAGTTGACATTAACAACTTGTCACTATCTCTTAAAGCAAAACCAACACCTCTTCATCCCATATATCACCCTAATTTTTATAAATCCATCTCTAAAACTTTATCTCTCTACATTATTCAGCAAGAATCCATTAAGGCTTATCATAAATAACATAACTATTACAAACTGTATCTTCAACATCTGATTTGAATCCTTCCTTTTATATTTATCTCCATTTCTACCATATTTAAACAGATAGCCCAATTTCCTCTCTTCATCCAGACACCATCATCCTAGTAAACATCATCCATTCCTAGTTAAAAAAGAAATAAACCCCATTAAACCAAATTTGTATTCTTTCTTCTTCCTCCCAATAGTCTTTAAATTCCTCAAAGAAAATTCTAATATTCTAACAAATTCTCATACTTTGTCTCTTCTCGTCTCTTCTCTCAAAATTCTTGCCATCTTTGTCGCTTTTGTAATTCCAATGCGGCAACTTTGATCACTTTTGTAAATCGAATGTACAAAAGTTATCTACATCACTCTTCTGGTTTATTTGTATGCTTTTTAAATATTAATTCATCATCCAGCTTCATTTCTAAATCATTCATTTCCATTTCTTTCTAAGATATCTTTTAATCCACCTGCAAGTCAATTTCAGTTTTATTCAGTGGGGTTTGTTCCTCTTCAGTAACATATTTTAATTCTGCTGTAGAGGTAAATAACCTTAAAACTTTCATTCATCATGTCCATTCAACAAAAAAATATTTTAAGCTTAAGCAAAGTCATCATATCAATTATTTCTAAGTATAAACACAATTCTTTCAATTAACTTCAAAGTTTTAAATCAAGCCCATCTGAGCCCCTAATCTATTTAAAACTTTCTAAAGCCAACATTAATCATCCTTCTGCTGTACATTCCAAAAACAAGTTTTGTTACATATGTTTATATTTTTAGTTAACCTTCTTGCTTTTAAAGGATCGAAAAAACTCACCCAATGATTTCAATAAAATTTGCCAGTCTGAACGTTCTCAATCTTTAAAAAAAATATTTAAAAAACAACAAAAAACCAAAACAAAATTAAATCCATAGAGATTAAGAGGTGAGCCTCGGTCAACCTTAAAGTTCATACAGGCGACATTAATGGCTATAAGCACAATGAAATCCAGCAACTGCCAGCTAATTGCAAGCCAACTGCAAAAAATCAATTCCTGCCATCTGCTCAGACAAAAAGCCCAGCTGTCTGGAGTACCAATGGATAATCTTGCAATTTCCCCTTAGTCTGGAGAGATTTCGGCAGACCAAACCCCATATTTTAGGACCATTTTCAGCCTATTCTAGAAGTGAGACTATGATAGCTCACTGGAAACTCTTTTCTTTCTTTTCTGGATTTTTTCATAGACCTCACTGGCCTGTAAAGCCTTATCATTTTTATTGGATAAAAAGATGTTTAAGTCAGTATGATGTAATGGTTTAGAAATTAGAAGATCATGAATTCTGATCCACCCTTAGGCACAAAAGTTAGCTGGATGATTTTAAGCTAATTACTTTTTCCAGCTCACCTCACTGGATTGTTGCTTTGGAGGCAGTGGTGGGTTGCCCCCAGTGCAGACCGGCTAGCAAGACCCGGTAGTAAAACTGGCAGGAGGCCCTGCCCACTGCCCCGGATGCCATCATCGGTTATCTGTGCATGTGCAGCAGCTTCTGCGCATGCGCAGGTGCGCGCATGAGCAAAGCAAGCACGCTCATGAGAGCGTTGCGAACTGGTAGTAAAGGTAAGTAGAATCCACCCCTGTTTGGGGAAAATAGGAAGTGGGACAATTTATGTATGCCACCTAGACTTCTACAAAATAAAGGCAATATTGAAATCTAATGAATAATAATGGCTTGTCCATGGTCACTTTATGATAATGTAATGAATACTCTCAGTATTACATTTTCAAATATACAGTTTTCAAAAAAAGTAGGATACATCCAGGAAATGAAGTATGTCCATATACTTCATTTCCTGAGTGTATCCTCACTTTTTTTTCAAAACTGTATATTTGAAAATGTAATACTGAGAGCATTCATTACATTATCATAAAGTGACCATGCGCAAGCCATACTTATGGAAGATGTGGCTTCAAAATTAGAAGCCAATAATTGTCTAACACAAAATTTGAAGTCAATAATTATCTAATACAGTACATCGTAATGAACACATTCCTCCCCTTATCATAGAATATATAGATCTACTTTTGTGAAATGAGAAAATGAGTTATCACCAGTTAAGATATCATAAGAGCATAATTTTAAGGTGAAGGTCATGAAATGCTGATTCAGTATAAAGAAAAATAAAGAGAAATAGTGAATATGAGACACATTAACTGACCATGTTGTTTAAGAGTATACAGTGAACAAAGCCACATTTTGAGGGAAGAATCATCAATTGTATGCATGGCTCCCCTCATTACTATGTTATAGACTGGTCATATCAAAATTATCTCCCAGGAGATAACAAGTTAAATTATAAGAACGTGTGCTGTGATTGAATGATGGGGTGGGGGGTGGAGGTGGACTCACAGCCATTTGTTGAGGATTCTTAATTTGAATTCCAGAAGTGTACTGGGCATTGGACTCAAGTCAACGATTATGAGATCAATATTAGTTTGATAGCTTGTGTGTGTGTGTGTGTGTGTGTGTATTTAAGAGATAAGCAAAAAATCTGATAGTTTCCTCCTTACTTGAAAATCTGTTGCATAAGTAGAGTTGGATGCTTGAACTTGATATGACTTTTGTATAAGAGAAATCTGTTGCCCATTTTCAGCAACTTTGGTCTTATACTTAATTATTCCTAGTTTTTCCTAACATTTGAGATAAAAGGCTTTTCATTATCATACCTATATTAACTGACCAATACTTTACTCTATTAACTTCACTTTCCAGGTTTACATTGAACACTGATCTATAAATCAACTATATGAACCTCTCAATATACTAGGTTGAAGTGTGGTTGGCTGGTTTGTAGTTCAGTGTCAGACTCAGCTAGAGTTTACAGGTTTTACTAATATTTATTTACTAGTTTGTAATTCAGCATGTCAAACTCGGCTAAAGATACTTTTTCTTTTACTAGGGCATTGACTTCTAGACTGCAGTCACTATCTGAGATATTAAGTCCCATTGAAGCTTGGAGAACTTATCATGCAAATAATGTATTTTTGTGAATTAATCAGCTGAAATCTTCCTTCGCAGACTGTCCTCTGCAGACGGTGGATTTCCCTTTGTTCTCTCCCCCAATTCTCATTGTCAGGCAGGATGCCGAATGGGCTGAATGAAGGACCCGCGATGTTGAAATACAAAGCGCTACTGAGTCAGACTTCACCAAGCAGGTTTTAATCGTGGAGAAATACACATCGGGCAAGCCCTGAACTCCTCTGAAATGTTGAAATACCTAAGCGGACCAACCCCAAACCCAACCAGAGGAAAAGGAATACATAATGATCAGTTTGTAATACTGTACTTGGGAGCTCCTTCATCCTCACCTTGTTGGTGAAATAAGAACTCAAGTAGAACAAACAGAAAGCAAGACCAGTGGCTGGTCTCTTGAAAGGCATCAGTCAAAGCATGTCACCAGGCTTTAAAGCATCTCCGTCCGGTTGCATTTGGCTGCCATAACAGGGACACGTCGCTGCTGCCTTTGCTCCAATGGACGCAAAGAAAAGGAGCCGAGAAACAGCCTTCTTAAAGGGGTAGCGCTCTCTCTAAGCAGCATTTCTCAACCTCCTAGACTAGAGCATGCCGGCTGAGGAATTCTGGGAGTTGAAGTCCGCGTATCTCATAGTTGCCAAAGTTGAGAAATACTGCTTTAGAAAGCAGTATTTTGGTCTCAGGACCTCTGAAAGTCAGCTGGGTGGCCTTAGGCCAATCACTCTCTCTCATCCCAACTTACCTCATAGGGTTGTTGTTGTGGGAAAATAGGAAGAAGGAGGAGTGTTAAATAAGTTAGCTGCCTTGAGTTATTTATAATAATAAAGGTGGGTTATAAATAAATAAATCTAATAAAAATGATCGAGGACACCTAAAGTTTGTGGGTTATAATTATTGATACATACTACATTAGAAATGCATGTTTACAGAGAAATGTAAATGTTTATTTATTTATTTGATTTTGTAGACACCCTGATAGGGTCTTGGATGCACAGATGGGTCTTGGAAACTCTCAGAACTGCTTCTCCAGAGCAAAGAAAGTGTCTGCATTCCAGCTGTTTTCAGAAAGGACCCAATGGGTTTGGATCAAAGGAATAGATTGGCAGAATATAGCTGATATTGGTCAAAAGGCATGCAATCTTAGAAGCTTATCAGCATAATTTTTACCAACATTTTCAAAATGGAAAATGGGATGTAATCGAATTATAAAAAACAGTGGAAAAGACAAGAAAAAGTCTAAGGTCCTACATTTTTTAAAAAGGCTGAAATAGGATACCAACCGAAACGCCTGTGATTTGTCCTTTCTCTCACACAAAACCAACCCATCTTTGAGGAACTTTAAGACATCACTCATTTCTTTTTAATATCCATTACAAAGAGAGAGGCTTGTGGTTTCCCCAAAGCTACAGTTTTATTATAGCCAATATTTTGGTCTATTAAAATGTATTTCGTCATATATGCTGATTATATAATTAATTTAATTTTAAGGTTTCTTCACTGTTTTTCCTGCATCTGGATACCACTGCTCGTCTGCTTGTTTATATTATTTTGATAATAAAACTCACGTGAGCAATGCATATTCCAACACATCTTTTTATTTATACCTTTTAACTTGACTTGTTACATTTATGATGCAGGGAAAGGTGAACTGTGATGTCTTCTGGGCCCTGAAATTAAATAGTGTAAAGAATAGTTTGTAACACTGATCAGCACAATCATACACTAAAACCTGTGGCGTCGTTGCTTCATTCATGTTTTATTTGATACCGTATTCTCTGTATGTGTGTAAGGAAAGCTAAAATAAGTCAAACACTGTACTGTATCTTTCAAGTGAAAAGGAGGCTAAGCAAAACAGAGGAGGAAAAGGAAGCACTAATGGTTGTTCAGCTTGCCAATCTACTGATTGAAACCAAAGGTGCTTTTTCAAGAGGCAACTGGACTTTCTGGTTTTTCTTTGAAGACATTTCGCTTCTTCAATGAGAAGAACATAGCTATATCTTAAATAGATATCTGATCCTACATATACTAACAGCCGCAAGAATTGTGTTCACGCAATATTGGAAAGAACATAACTTACCCCCAGCGGGATTGATTATCCAAAAAATATTTGAATGTGCCGAAATGAATAAACTAACTTTAGAATTAAAAGAAAAAGAGGATTTGGAATATTATGCGGTTTGGGAAAAATGGTATAGGTGGACAGACAACAGAAACAAAAATAGGTAATATTCATAAGGAAGTTGAGGATGTATATATATATATATATATATATATATATATATATATGTATATAATGTAGACTTTATATGAACTGTTAATCCAAAGTATATAAAAATGACAGTGTCTGTTTGAATATATATTAGAGTTTTGGAAAAGAAAAACTACAATAAAAATTATTTATAAAAAGAAAAAGAAAAAACACCTTTGGGTCAACCATGACCTGGATGACTCAGAATCTCCATAGATACTGATTAATATAAACATCCATTTCATGGTTTCTGGCCGAGAGAGTAAGCATAACGCAGGTGCATTAACAAAACTGCTTTTGTACAGTCTTTGGTGCTCTATGAGCTTTGGGTGAACTCTTACTCAGAAGCAAAAAAAACAGCTTTTGTTTTGAAGCCATTTTTGCAACCTGATGGGCATCTATTCAATTGTTCCCTGATCGTACATCTATTCAAGCTCGGAGAGGACTCAAGCCGAAGAAGGAAGCTGTTTTGTTTTATCGTTAGACCATTTTCAGAAACGTCAAAGCCTCTTGTAACGATTAAACGCAACCGGGAGGAGCGAGAGAGGGCGGGGGAGTCAATGACGTCAAGAGGGCGGGGGGGGGGGGGAAAGTGACCATTCCAAAAGAGGAAACAGCTCAGCCGCTGGGCTGGAATGTAGCTTTGGAGCCAATGAACAGCCGCCGCCGATGATCAGGGGGCGGGAGAAGCTTCGGGAAGTTCCTGAAGCCGGAAAGAGATTCATTCCATTAGGAGTCGCTTTTGCTCTCCGGTCGCTTCAGCTGGTTTTCCTCTCTTGCGTGCTTTCGTCTTGCTTCTTTATCCGCCGAACATGGAGCCCGTTGGTGTCGCTGCTGTCATCCCTGCTGCTGAAGCGAGCCCCGGCCCGGCTTGGCCTCAAAGCAAGGTGCGTGGGGAAGGGCAGGGCGGGTACGTGATCCGGGACTCCCCCAAATCTGGCTTTGTGGCTGAGGGATCCCATGGATTGGAAACTCCCGGAAGAGAGAGAGAGAGAGAGAGAGAGAGAGAGAGAGAGAGAGGAACGGCTGTTTTAAACGCGTGGACGTTTGACGCCAACTGTTTGCCGGGACGAAAACGGTGACGTTCGCAGCCTTCGTGCCTCAGGGGCCGCTGTGTTTCTCCACTGGGTTACTTAAGGCTCCAGCCTCAGCCAGCCGAAAACTTGGGCTTTGATTCCCGAAAATTGGAGGACCTGATTCTTTAGGCCCCGCTGGCTTCGGGGTTTCCCTCTTCCTTGTTCGATCCGCAGAGAAGCCATCTTTCTCTCTCTCTGCCTTTTCGCAGTTGATGAATAACCCGATGTTCAACAGGTGCAGCTTAGCCTAGTATAAAGGTCACCATCTTATCTGTCACGTTAAGGCTCCCAAAGGCATAAGGGAAATCTATCTTTCATCTTTTACTCTTGATAATAATAAAAGTATTAACATCTCAGGGAAGACAAATCCTAACGCTCCCAGTGGCCACCAGGAAATCTGAGTTGGCCTGGACTGATGGGGTTTTATATGGGTTTTTAACTTTTATCTGGTTTAATTAGGTATTTTAACTTTGTACTGTGGTTATTGTGGATTTTATTGTGAGCCGCCCTGAGTCCGTTGGAGATAGGGCAGCATATAAATAAAATAAAATAAATAAATAAATAAAATAAATAAGATCCCCCCCTTTAAGTCTGAGCTCATTTGGGGCTTTCTTATCCCAGTGTTTGGGGAAGGGGGGAATAACAAGTGGATTGTATCTAGAATGTCACTGTGATATCTAAAGGGCTTGGATTATAATCAACTTAACTTCACCTTTACTGCCAATATATCAAAAAAAATGGAATGGAAAAAGAAACATTGATGCTGTTTTAAATTGGAGGAAAGGTGGATATGAAGAGAAGAACCATACTTAGTATTTAGAATCTCATCCCACTACTTCAGTAACTTTCTTTTAAATAAAAATGTAATCTTTGAGGTAATGGGCTAAGGTGTATTTTTTCAAAGAAAAAATAGATTTCTGTCTATTCTTATTCTTTAGCATTCAAGTTAATTTTATAAAGTTTAAAACTAATAAACAACAGGAACTCAACTTTTTGGCTTATAAATGATTGGTAACATTGGACAACAAAGAGTTTGCTTTCTGAACACTTTTGGATGTATCTTATAGATTTTTGGCTGCTAATCATGAAACTAACCTGTAATTTAACTTATTACATGATGTTTTATAGAAATCATCTGTTTTTGCAATTTCTTCTTACATATAATTCAAATTTACTATTTTTTGCTGGCATTATAGGATGCTTTGTGTAGTTCATGCATGTCCAGGCATGCAATCAGCATATTGCATAACGTTTCTGGATCTGATACAATTTGGGCATGCCTAGTCATGCTGAGGCTGTATGGATGTTGCCTGGAAATGCTATAAAAGCATCTCACAAGCACAAATGCCACTCATTTTGTTGGTATCAGTTTCCATGTATTTTGATGCAATTGTTTGAAGGCATATATGTACATGTAATTTACATAACAAGTAAGCCAGCTATAGATTTGCGAGAGGATGATTGGCAATGGCAGAAATGTCTCCCCAATGTAACAGCTCTGATACATTCTGCTACATTTGTGTTGAGTACATGCTTAAGCCTCAAAGACGCATCATGACTGGAGTTGTTAAGAAAGCGTATGAACTGTACTTTGGTTGTGAGATTGATGATCAAGACAAGGCCTGAGTTCCTCACATTTGTGCAGCAGGTCAGAAACATGCAATTAAATACATTATAGCCATTAAATGTTAATTTCATATTTTGCAAAATCCCAATGTTATACATGCATTCTAAAATTATGTGTTCAGTTTTAAGGGGTCTATCATAATCATCAAGTAGTTCAAGAAGCAAAACTTTTGGGGAAAAAATGTCCAGTGTAATTTATATTCCGAAAAAGCAATAGTGGCAAAATAAATGTTTTTCTTAATAGGCAGGCTTCTTTGTATACATCAGAAAAATTGTAGAGAAATGTGTGTGGTAGAATCACTGGCTGAAGGAGAGGAAGCCCCTCTACAGGAAGTAAAGAGATATTCTAGTTTGGAGTTATTTCAGGGAAGGAAGTGTCTATTGTCAAAACCATAGGTCTGTAGTCATGGTTTCCCAAGGGAAGGCAGACATTCTGGTGAGATTCTTACAATATAGTTGATCATCCATAAAATGTCTATTTGGGACTATTCCTGGTGATGGGTATGGTTGCTTGTACCTGACATTGTATCTTCTGATGATCAATGCAATGTTTTGTCTTTGCAGTGCCCATGGGGAACTCCTGAAAGCACTACAATATCATGTTCCCTTGCTGATGTCATGAGTGAACAGCTAGCTAAAGAGCTGCAGTTGAAAGAAGAAAGTGCTGCTTTTCCAAAAGTAGTATCGTAAGTTGAATAGATTTCCATGTCCATATGGTACTTATATATAATTGGCAAAATACTTGCAATTTTATAAGCTCTGTCTTGTAAGTCTGTTTTAAATCATTGAAATGTTTAAATAAATGATTTAAAACAGATTAGAAGACAGAGTGTATAAAATATATAGCAAGTCAGATAGGGATATATAGTACCGTGTTTCCCCGAAAATAAGACCCTTATATTTTTTTGAACCCCAAAATAAGTGCTTGGCCTTATTTTTTGGATGTGTGTGGAGCAAGGCGGGGCTCCTCTTGCCATCTTACCTGATTTCCAGCTCTGTCTCCCTAACCCTAATCAGAGGAAATTGGGACCAGCTGCGCATGCAGTTAAATATTTTGGGGGAGGGCTTATTTTCGGGGAGGGCTTATTTTTGCGCATAAGCTCAAAAGCCCAATTGGGCTTATTATCAGGGGATGTCTTATTTTCAGGGAAATAGGGTAATATATAGCAAGTCAGATAGGGAAGATGGCCACCTGAGATCTTTCATCTAATACAGTGATGGCAAACCTTTTAGACACTGAGTGCCCAAACTCTGCGCGCTTGCATGCCCAAACTAAAAGGTGTATGTGTGCGCATAAACATGTGTGCATGCGTAGCAGAGACCCGAAGACCAGCTGGCTAGCGGGAGGTGGGGCATCCCAACACTGGTAGCGCGGTAAGAGGTAAGATCTTTTTCTTTCGTGAGCTTCTGTTTCATCATTTGCAGGGAAACAAGCTCACAAAAGAAATGCCAGAGAGATCTGACCTGGGGTGATGGCGTGCGTGCCAGCAGAGAGGGCTCTGCATGCCACCTCTGGCACACGTGCCATAGGTTTGCCATCACAGATCTAACATAATAGTTTTCTAAAAGGAAAAAACTCTTTCTGCTCTCTTAACAAAACCCCTACACAGTGTGAACACTATCACTTCATTCTCTTTAAGTAGAGAACAATTTCAAATAGGCAACAACATACAGGAAGGAAGACATCTGCTATTACAATTTATAATTTTCAACACAGGAAACTCAGTTCTTTTACTCTACTCTACCTACTTCTTTTAGTAGGTATGAAAGACCTACTAGAAATCACCTACATTTTTCCATTGAATGAATACAACTTGGACTGCTGATACCTAGCCCTGCAAATTCCTGCCCATCATTTATTTAATCTTCTGGTAGAGACATAGACTTCAAAATGGCTGATTGTGGGAAAAGATCTTGTAAATGTAATTGCTTCCTGTTTTGGAGGGCAATTTCACTCTGATAGTCTACCTTGCCTTTCTTTGTTAGTAGTCCAAATGTCATTAATATTTCACTGAGTATAGTAGTATCCCTGAGTTATATTCATGCTGTTTGAAATTTAAACTCTTCACTTAAGGTTACAAAAGAAGCTATACTATTCTTTGATTTTGTATGAATGGTTGCTATTCAACAATATCTATAGAAATAACAATCTGAGCTTTGTCGCTCTTAATGTTTTATTTTGTCTTATTACACCCAGGATTATTGATAGAACCTTCATTAGTGGAGAGACTGTTGATACTTCCAGTGACCTTATGCTGGCACAAATGCTGCAAATGGAATTTGATAGAGAATATGATGCCCAACTTCGGCGTGAAGAAAAAAAGTTCAATGGCGATAGCAAAGGTTACCTCACATTTGTCATAACTCCTTTATTAGAATAAAGTTTTTTTCTCATTCATCTTTGTTTTAATCTTCAAAAAACAAAGATGGTAGAATTCATTTTAAATGACATACATTTGTTTTTGCTTCTCAAGTGTCCATATCTTTTGAGAATTACCGAAAAGTGCATCCTTTTGAAGACAGTGACAGTTCAGAAGATGAGGTTGATTGGCAGGATACTCGTCATGATCCCTACAAAGCAGGTAGTTTGTAGAGTCAAAACTTTCAAGGAATCTCATGGTTAACAAAGATTTTTAGATTTCAGAAATAATGTGTTGTGATTATTGTGTTGTCTACTTGATTGCTTAATAAAAAGTAACCAGTGAAGCATCCATGTTTTATTAATACTAAAATATTTGATTAGTATACATTATAAAGGTATAATTATGACCTAAGCAAAAGGCAAATTCTTGTTCCACAGGATTTTGTCTACATTTGTAGTGAGAGGAAGGAAGGAAAACAGGGATAACCCCAGTGTGAATAAATTTAATTTGTGAGGACTATAGGACCAATCAAGCTGTTCAAGAGAAGAGAATAGTTTTTAATGATCTGTGAATGGGCTATGTGTTTCTTAGCAAAATGTATTAACTATTCGGTAGTGTGTAGTAACAAAAATAACTTCCTTGAAACTTTTCTTATTTAAATAATATAATGCTGAATCAGACTTTCTCAAAGGGAAAAGCTGCCTAAGCATAGTATCATAGGGATTTCAGAGCATAGAAGAATGTGTAAACTATAGCTAAAGAATGGCAACATACTACTTGCTTTTGAGATAATGTACATTTAAATGTAATGTTCTGCTTATTTATAGATAAACCTACAACTACTCCAAAAAAAG
The DNA here is from genome assembly GCA_012654045.1 of Ptyas mucosa. Lineage (NCBI taxonomy): Eukaryota > Metazoa > Chordata > Lepidosauria > Squamata > Colubridae > Ptyas > Ptyas mucosa. Next base: position 23,880,734 of record WNWU01000003.1, read on the forward strand.
GCTTTATAGGAAAAGGAAAAGCTATAACCACCAAGCATGATGAAGTTGTATGTGGACGAAAGAACACAGCACGGATGGAGAATGTAAGTTTTCCTAGACAAATAAGTATTCTGTTACTGCAGCCATTGTAAAGGGAGTATTCACCTTCTTATCCCCTTATTTAAGAAAGGTTCTTACAGTGATTTAGAACTATCAGTAGTATGAATTCCTGCTCTCATAAAGTAATGAAAAAGAAAAACCAAATTTATATATTGGCTCTTAAAATTAGAAACTTGCGTAACTAGTTGAGATATTCTATTAAAATGTTGGCATGGGTAAAGACAGTCAGAGATTGGTTCTGTTTCAGCAACAGGAATGAAATAAGTTGATTTTTACCTTGATACCTTTTACCTAGTCTGGATTGATTATTCAAAGCAACTAACCATCACAAAATAAAGTATAGAAAAAAATGAAAATACAATTTCAAACTTAGATAATAAATAATTAAAACAATTGAAGAAATTTAGAGATTTAAGTTTTGACATCTTTTCTAATTGTGGAGAGAGTAAGGTTCAATTGCACTTAAGTAGTGTATTTGAGCAGTTCAATGAAGGCAGAACATGTATATGCATGAGTTTTCTGCATGTGACAAATGGATAACTATAAACCAGAATACTTTCAAAAGAACTTCTACTACTGTCCCCTCTTAGTGTATCTGTGGGTTCATAATCAGAAAGATCGTCCCTTAGACAGTGAGGTTAACATTACACTTGTGTCTTTTTCCAAAATTTAAATTTGTTTTTAAATTTAAAATTGAATGGGTAAATAGGGAGCATACCTAGAGTTATTTAATCTCAGTGATTTCAGTGATTCAACTCTGAATATATCAGCATGTAGATCCATTTTTATTTAAAATAATGATGAAAGCTAATTGCTTATCAATTTACATCTTTGTTTGCAGTTTGCACCAGAATTTCAAGTTGGTGATGGAATTGGTATGGATTTAAAATTATCCAATCATGTCTTCAATGCCTTAAAGCGGCATGCATACTCTGAGGAACGCCGGAGTGCCAGGCTCCATGAGAAGAAGGAACATTCTACTGCTGTGAGTCTTGGTGATCAAATGAAATAATTGTATATTTCTCTAATGACTAATCAAATGAAATAGTTATCAAATGCATAGTTTGGTAAAACAGAGGGTTCACAACAAATAACTGAATTTTACATGAAGGAACTAAGAATTCAGTAGTAGAATAGTGGCATTATTATAGAATCATAAATTTGATGGTCCCTCACAGGTCATGTAATCCAACCCTTGTTTGATAGGAAATCTGCTAAAATATTTTGAACAGGTGCTATCCAGCTTCTTAGAAAACCTCCAGTAAAGGGAAACATGCATATGGCTACTCTTGCGTTTCTTCCTTTATCTCCAGTATTCTTGGCCTCAGACAGACCTTAGTGCATTACATTCAGGATGTTTGCCACTCTTTTGCTTTTTCACTAGTTTAATGCACTTCCAGTGAGTGTCTTTGTCAGACGTAACCACATGAATAAAGTCATTAATGTGGGTAACACAGTCTCTGTTTGAGGACGAGCACCATCTGCAAGGCCAGTGATTTACTTTCAGGATCCTGTTCTCCTTTATGCCATAGAAAGATTGAAGAAAACACTAATTGTCCTTGACCATAGTCTTTGGAATTCCATTCAAAATTTTCTTTGGCATCACTGGTTGTCCCCATGTGTGATTATAAGACATAGTTATCAGATTGTCTATCAATCCTGGATACAAGTATCTGAAAGACATTTCACTTCCCATAATATATCAAGTCTGCATATTACAGCTTTGGTTCCTGTCAGTAGGGAATTGCACACTATCACAACAAACCCTTCCTATGATCTTGAAGACACTGATCAAAATAGTTTTCATTTGTGGCACTCCTGTAAATAAGAAGAACCTTTTATTTGAACCGTTAGCAAATTTAAGAAAACACCTATTTGCAAAACAGTTGTCCTGGGTCAATAACAAGATACTCAATTTTTTTGTTGTGTAGGAAAAAGCTGTAGATCCTAAAACTCGTCTGCTTCTGTACAAGATGGTTAATTCTGGATTGCTTGATACCATCACTGGATGCATAAGTACAGGAAAAGAGTCTGTGGTGTTCCATGCATATGGAGGAAGGTATATTGTATTGATAATCCCTAAAAATAAAAATTATTTTAGAGCAGTGCAGTATTTCAAATAATAAGTGCAATAGAATTGTCTTGCATCTACCTTGCTCCCAGTCCTTTGTGTAGTGATTGAGAAAGACATATTATGCCATGAAATGTTAACATAAATCCCTTATTTATATCTTTAAATTTAAGTTCCAAAGGTGCTTTTTCAAGAGGCAACTGAACTTTCTGGTTTTTCTTTGAAGATGTTTTGCTTCTCATCCAAGAAGTGAAATGTCTTCAATGAAAAACCCAGAAAGTCCAGTTGCCTCTTGAAAAAGCATCTTTGGGACAATGTATGACCTAGATGACTGAGAATCTCCATAGACTTTAATTTTAAGATACCTGTAAAAGTAGCATGTGGCAGGTATCACATATTTCAAAGATATGTGATAGTACAATATTTGAATAATACAAATATTCCTCTCATCTGTCTTTCAATTTGCAGCTTTTAAAAAATGAGTTTGTATGACATATGTCTAAACTCAGTGCTTTGTTTTTTCTAAAGTTTGGATGAAGAAATCAAATCAGTTCCTTCAGAATGTGCTATAAAAGTATTTAAAACTACTCTTAATGAATTTAAGAATCGTGAAAAGTACATCAAGGATGACTACAGATTTAGAGAACGTTTCAGCAAACTGAATCCACGAAAAATTATCCGCATGTGGGCTGAAAAAGAAATGCACAATTTGACAAGGTACAGAAATGACTATATATATATATATATATATATATATATATATATATATATATATATAAATATGATGAAGGAATTTTTCATTCACACATTATTGTTTGGGAATATATGGTTTAATACTTGATTGGTTTTAGTATTGTGTCAAATGTTAATTCTATAATACTATGACAGTAACAATTATTTTATCTTTTAATTCTACTAATATATTTTGGGATTCAGAGATAGTTAGCATTTATGAAACCTAACTGATTATAGCCTATCAATCAATAAGTATCAAAGGGTTTTTTTTAATATGAGTTGCTTTTACAACCTGTACTAATTCCTGAATAAAATTAATTACTACGGGGTTTTTCAAATAACATTCCCCTCCCCCAAATAATTGAATTTGTTCCATCAATCTCAGGCATCGCAGGAAGGAGTTTGGCTGCAATTCTGTTTTGCCTGTACAATTCATATCAGGCTTGCATAGGTGAAATGGGGGTCCTGTTGAAACTCACTCTTGGATTTGTTCCCCACTTTGAGCAAGCCAGTTGCAGGTTGCTTAGAGCAGATTTTGACAGTACCTGCACAAATTGTATTAGCTATTCCATTTTCTCTTGTTTAAATTGCCCCTGACCTCTTGGGGAGTTGGAACTCTCAGTTTGAGAAACCCTGAATGATGTTAAAGATAATAGACTTCATAATTAGACATTCATCAACATACTAATGTTGTTTTTCTTCTTGATAGAATGCAGAAGGCAGGCATTCATTGTCCACAAGTCGTTAGCCTTAAAAAGCATGTCTTAGTTATGTCTTTCATTGGTCAAGATCAAGTCCCAGCTCCTAAATTAAAAGAAGTAAAACTCAGCAGTGAAGATATGAAAAATGCCTACTATCAAGTTCTTCATGTAAGATCACTGTTATATGAAAATAGATCCAGTGTTACGGAAGCAAGCTTCTGCTTGCAGAGTGATATTTTCTTCCATTTCTTCCATTTTATACCTCATTGAACGTGCAACCAAATTCATTTCTGAGAATCTTCTTAACACTGTGGGGTATTTGATGGGAGAGGCGGAATCCATTGTATCAGAGGCGGAATCTATTGAATCTTTGACTTATTGATGAATATCCCATGTTACAATGTCTTGTCTCAATTACAAAAAGTTCTGACTGAGATATGTTACAATAATGATGAATAATAGGCACAGATGCAGAATTTGAGGTAAAGGGAGTACTCAGTGAACTAGGATAATGAAAAGCATTCAAATGGGAAGAATTCCATTTTGCAACATGCGGGTAACATTGTCCACTGAAAGAGCTACTTAAAAAGGTTTCATTGGTTGTGTGTTGTACATGAACAGACAGGGCAGTAGGTGTTCTAGGAATGTTGGCAAAAATGGTTTTGCGCAAACCTGCAGAGATAATCTGGAAAATCTTTCCAAGCAGCTACATACCAGACTTTCCAGAGGATGTAGCAGACCATTCCCGAGGCCTCAGTACTTTCTGGAGATGTTAAGAGGCCTTGGGAAGGGTCTGCAGCTACCTCAACTGGACATACTTTGTCAGCAAAGGGACAAGAAGCAAAGGTCAGCAGGGTGGGGGTGGCAAAGGCAGTAGAGTGGAGGGCCTGAAGTGGTGTAAAGGGCCATCAGCTGCCTTGACTGAGCACACTTCATCAACATGGGTGAAAGAAGAGTCAGCTGGAGGTGGTAGAGGTGCAAATTGGGGTGCAGAGTAGCAAGGGTGATAGAGTGCAAGACAGCCAAAAAGGAAGTGATTAGGGTGGAGGGAATAGGTGGGGAGAGTGGAAGCATACATTGCAGTCATAAATACAGGTGGACTGTCAAGCATGGAAATTTTGATTACATGAACCTGGGGGTGCTTCAGTAGTCATAATTTTGAGGACTGGTGATATTGTTTAGCACTGTCGTAACTTTGGTCACTGAATGAATGGTTGTTAAACAAGGACTACCTGTACTAAAGCATTTCTTAGAAAGCTCTCTACAGTTCTAGGGCAATCTATGAAATTAAAAATAAGTGATAAAGCTGAGTAGCATTGAATGGAAAATAAAGCAGCCTTTCCCGATATAATGCTTTTCCAATCACAGATCAGAGAAGGTTGATACAGATCATGGAACCACTGAACTTTGAAGGCACGGGTTATGAGAATCTGTTTAGAATTACAGATGATCTAGCTAGTAGGAGCTGGCCTTTGGAGAATATAATGAGTAGGGTACTTTTAAATATATCTGTTGGAAATAGAGTTAAACTAATTGCAAGTCAGGTAAGATTGACTGAGTCAATGTCAACTCTTAGCAACCACATAGATTTTTCGAAGATGATATAATTGGGATGAATATTCTGAGCATTATTATTTAGCTATATTTTCTTTTTGAAAAATAGTTACCGGTGTCTTCAAAATTCTTTCATACCCACATTCCTCTTTAGAATTACCAGTAGTCCTTGCCTTAACACCTCAATGGAGCCCAAAATTTCCATTGCTAAGCAAGACAGTTTTAAGTGAATTTTGCTCCATTTTAGGATCTTTTTTGGCACAGTTGTTAAGTGAATCACTGCAGTTATTAAATTAGTAACATGATTACTTGGCTTGTCAGAAGGTTGTAAAGGGTGATCCCATGATCCCGGGACACTGCAACCATTATACATACATGTCATTTCAACTTTGAAATTTGATCACATGACCATGGCGTGCTGCAAAGGTCATTAGTGTGAAAAACGGTCAAGTCACTTTTTTCAGTGCCATTGTAACTTTGGTCATGAAATGAATGCTTGTAAGTCAAGGATTACCTGTATCCGTTATGTCATATCTTTTATGACATATACTGTGTTGCACTGTACTGTATTATACTATCCTGAATTATAATGTAATGTACTATATTTGATTTCTATAGCCACCCATCTCAACAAGTAACTGGGTGTTATACATCATAGAAGATAAAAGCAAATTTAAATAATTAAAACAATATAAAATAAATATATATAGCATTAAGTAGAACTGTAACCATGGATGTTAATACAGCCAAGAAACAGGATTGTTTCTTGGCTGTATTGAAGACAGAGAGAGAGAGAGATGAAACAGACAGACAGATATAGATAATAGATTATTGAAATTTTTATTTGTGTTATATTCCAAAAATATTACTTGCTGCTTTCTTCCAGATGATGCAACAGTTATATAAGGAGTGTAATTTAGTGCATGCTGACCTGAGTGAGTACAACATGCTGTGGCATAGAGGACAGGTAAGCTAATTTTAAATGGAAGATGATAATTTGAAATAGCCTTATTTGTATTTTTCTTAGCATATTCAAGATGTTTTTTTTTTTGAAGGTCTGGTTAATTGATGTCAGTCAATCTGTGGATCCAAGACATCCTCATGCACTTCAATTCCTGTTCAGAGATTGTAGGAATGTTTCACAAGTAAGATTTCTGCCTATCTCAGTCTTCAGTAAATGGACCTGTAGATTTGCATTAGAATAGTTAGTATATTAAACAAGTTTTCTCAGCAAAAATACTGAGTTGTTACATGCAAAAGCTTCGGAACCTCTGGTCAAATTGTACATTTCAGTGAAACCCTCACTGTACAAATAGACACAAATAGGCTGTGTATATATAATTAAGCACAAGATCTTTCTGAAAATTCAAATCCATACTTATTTTTTTGTTGTTCAGTTTACAGTTTTTTTTTTAATTTGATTTATATGCCACCCTTCTCCGGAGACTCAGGGCGGCTTACAATGCGCTAAGCAATAGCCTTCATACTTTTGTATATTTATACAAAGTCAGGTTATTGCCCCCACAAACTGGGTCCTCAATTTACCTACCTTAGAAAGGATGGAAGGCTGAGTCAACCTTGAGCCTGGTGAGATTCGAACCTGCAATAATTGCAGGCAGCTAGTGTTAATAATAGGGTGCTTTAGACCACTGTACTACCAAGGCTCTTTTAGCTCAAAAAATAGTGTATATGGCAAGTGCAAAAGTTTAGATACCCTTTCATTCTAGTGAGAAGTAAAAGCGTCCAAATATTTCTTGTAACCAGCTAAAAATATTTCTATCCTTACTTTTGGAACTTTTCCCACTCTTGGCACAATTTTTTTTTTGCTTAAAAATATTCCTAGATCTTCTTCCATGCACTGCATGTTTGAAGTATCTCCGTAGATTATCAATAGTATTCAAGTCTGGAGACCAAGAAGGTCATTCCAAAATGTTTATTTCTTATAAGTACTTTATGATTGATTTGGACATACATTTCAGAACATATTCCTATTGAAATATCCACTCTCTTTTCAGCTTCAAGCCTTTCTTACTTGCCATAATTATGCTTTGTAAAATGCATGTATTTTTTCCCAATGGGAGTCTAAATGTGAAATTGTCAAAGTAGAAGCAATTTGCTATTTGTTCAGCTTCAGAACTATTATTGCAAAGTCATATAGTCATAAACAATTACATACTAGAAAGCTTACATGTCTGGGTACCTAATAGATCTTCTTTTTTTTTAACTTTTATTAAAAGTTCTTTCAGAAAAATGGTGTACCTGATGTACTCAATGAGCGAGAACTCTTCAATGCTGTTTCAGAGTTAAACATTGCAGCTGAAAATGAGGTGGATTTTTTAGCTCAGGTAAGAGTATTTTGCTTGCTGGTTTTTAATGAAGGGTAACTTTTTATAAACAAGATTTTACTCTTGTTGCTAGGAAGCTCTGTGCTTGCTTAAGATAAAGAATTTAACATATGATTTGGAATAATTTAGGAGAAGCGGTAACAGTTTGGAAAGTAATTTCAGAGTCAAAGTATTGTGCTGTTATCTGTCTCAACAATACCAAGCTCTTCTGAAGAAAATAAGATGACAGATCCAATGTCAATATTCTTATGGCTATTTTTTTTTTGAAGGAACGGTTCCTTATAACAAAACTTTTTTTTTTGCAATTTAATATAGTACTTGGAGTCTGAGACATTTGAGGTGATAGGGATGAAAAATATCATTATAATCCTTTAGCAAAATCAGCAGATATCAGTAGCTTTTTAATTTAGTAACTTGAATCCAAACATATGCTTTATATGTTCAGTTTAGTACTAACTTCTTATTTAGAACAGAAAATCTTTCCACCATATCAAAAACTGCTTTACAGACATTTCTGCTTCAATTGCCATGTAGTGGAGCAGATAGGTGGTTGCTTTTTGAGAAAGCAAAAAATTCTTCTGCTACAAATAAATAATGTGCTGTTTTTTAAATGCCAGCAAAGTATACCTAATCCTTTAGGTGACAGCATCAACTGAATTATCAGAGTGCTGAAGCAACAGTTTCCTAAAGTTTGTAAAATTAAAAAATTACAAACCTGTTTTCACATCCAATAGATATTGTCTGGTTTTGCCAAGAAGAAAGATGGTAACCTATGAACCTAATAACTATTGTCACTGAAGTTAATTCAGCAGAATTCAGTTTATGTTTGTGTATTGTATAAACTGTGGTAATAATGGGATAATCATTTGTAATTTGATAACAAACACTGAAAATGCAAATTCAACAAAGGAGTTTCAAATCATGTGGGACTGCTACATAGTTTTTGATCTTTACATATCTCTTCCTTACAGATTGAAACTTTGGAGAAGATTAATGAAAATCATATAGAAAATCATGGGAAAAAAACTTTTTTATTTACACATGGTGATGGGGACCCACCAACACTTTATAACGAATAGCACTTTGCATTGATCTGAAATATTTTTTTTTGGTATCTAAATTTTAGAGCAGTGATGAAAAGTCAACTGCCAAAGGCAATGGGGTACAGTATGTTCAGATGCTGTAAATGAAACATTCAGGGAATATACACTGGTGCTTTGATGTATTTTAGAAAAGTCCACAATTAGTCCATTGGAACTTCATTGCATACCTTTGTAATGATGAAAATAATTTCATTTTCTGTTAAATCAGATTTTCAATAGCAAAGTATGTGTGATATAAGTAAGATTTCTAAACAATGTAATACTTTCAGATTTAAACACCAAAGTATTACACATATGAAGGTAAGAAAGATAGATGGTCTTTTCCTTGTCTCCGTTGTTTCTTGTTCTTAAATAGTGGTATATTTTGAGATACTGAAAATAGGTTTCAGGTTCTACCTGATATTACATTATTATCAAAAGTTTATTATTTTTACAAGAACTTAGCATGGAAAAATTCTTAATATTTAACAAACGAAACCTATATTAAACACTAAAACCAGTTCAAAACTTTTCTATAATTTTTATACACAGTATAAAAAAAATTGGCTTGCAATTTGACTTTAAACTTTAGCTAAAATATAGTTCTTCAGAAAGGTGTTATTAGATAATCAATAACAAATATTTAATCTTTTATTGCTTAAAATAGTGCTTCAGTGCAAGATAGTTCAATACCTTTAAACAAATCTGAATTATGTGAAATGAGTAGAAAATACACAGCTGAGTTGTCTCTTATATAAACTTGAGCTAATTGTAGATTTTCAGTGTTTTCAAAGGATTCAGAGAACATCCTCATTTTTAAAAAAAAGTTCATTTAATATAGTTTCATGTGTAATATGGTATGACATAGTTTGTACAACCACTTAAAAATAAACCAGCAGAACAAAGCCTGTTTTATCGTATTTCTCAGAATGCTGCCCACTTTGTATTGATATGCACAGAGACTGAGAGAATGAAATTTGGATTCATTTTCATAAAAATTATCCTTATGGGCTATATGTATAAGTGACAGAATTCCCAAGACCTGCATTTGTATTTTTTAGAGAAATAATTTCTTTCTTGCAGTGTAATTACACTTAACTAGATGAGAATTATTTTAGAAGGCTAGTATAAAGTGAGACAATTCACTGATACAGGTTTCTTTTTTAAATGTGTCCTCCTTTATGTTACAAGATAATAGTTGATGTATAACATTCACATAATGTTATGGGAGTAAAAATAAAAGACATCAGATCGTGTTCCTTTTCTTCTTTTGTGCCAGTAAACATTTCAGTTTTGTTTCAAAATAAATATTTTGCAGTGTCCCAAAGGTGATTTTTCAAGAGGCAACTGGACTTTCTGATTTTTCTTTGAAGACGTTTTGTTTCTCATCCAAGAAGCTGCTTCAGCTCTGACTGGAGGTGGGGAATGGAAGGATTTATACTCCTTGCAGACAGCTGGTCATTTGCATCCTTTTAGAGGGTCGTCCAATCACACTTGGCCAATAAAGAATTCTATTCTATTCTATTAAGGTCACCTCTGTTTCATCAGGGTCATCTGAGTGGTGCAAATGGGTGTGGAGCCTTAGAACTGTTGACAGAACTGTTTTGTAGATTGGAGATAGACGATGTTGTATCCCTCCCCCTCTTGAGAGAGGGCTGTTCAATTTTGACATAGATGGCCTCTTTAAACTAGAGGTCCTCTCTGTCCAAAATGTGGACTTTGCTGTCTTCAAAAGAATGGCCTGTGTCTTTTAAATGCAGACGGACTGCTGAATCTAGTCCTGATGTGTTTGTTCTCCTATGTTGTGCCATGTGACTCGCTAAAAGAATGCAAGTGACCAGCTGTCTGCAAGGAGTATAAATCCTTCCATTCCTCACCATCCACTCAGAGCTGAAGAAGCTTCTTGGATAAGAAGCAAAATGTCTTCAAAGAAAAACCAGAAAGTCCAGTTGCCTCTTGAAGAAGCACCTTTGGGACAACCATGACCTGGATGGCTGAGAATCTCCATAGACAATGTTTTGCAGTATTTTCAGTTTCCCTAAAGCTGTTGTTACTTTCAGTTATTACTAACCAGGAAGGTAGAATAGGCAAAGCAGCACACTTGGCATTGCCCACAAGATAAAACATTTGTCAGTGCAAGTACAGATAGTCCTTCAATTATGACCATTCATCCAGCAACCATTCAAAGTTATGACAGTGCTGAAAAACTGGACTTAACAACCAATCTCCATACTTATGAGTCACAACATCCCTATATTCAAAATTTGAGCACTTTGCAATCAGCCTTTATGACCGTTGCAGCATACTGCAGTCATATTCTGCCCTCTTGCATGAACTGCCTCCTCTTCAATTCCTCCCCCCCCAAATAATCTCTGCTTTTTTGGCTATCCTGTACCACACAGCCAAGATGAAGACTCCACTATGTTTTGCTGCCACCACCCAGCAGACCTGCTTCCCTGTCCTCTATCTTGGCATTCTCTTTCTACTTGGCATTGCCTAGCCTGCCCTCCACTGGGATTTGCTGGTGTCAGCCAGTCTCAAGCCCCACGAGGGTTCTGTTGGAACTGGACTCAGAGGTAACAGCAAGGGGTGGAGTGACTGCCATTGGTATACAGCAGTGTCTTCAACTAAATCATACTGTGCAGAGTAGACAAAATGGCAGAGCTGGGGTGGGGGAATGGAAGTTCACATGGCAGGAGAAGCAAGTCAGCATCTTTTGGTTTAGTGATCCCTTGAAAGCATCTCTTGTCTTGGAAGAACCACCGCTTGAGGCTAGGAGGAACCAAGTGGGAAATCGATTGGATCAAGGTGGGAGCAGTCAGGAGACGAGGTCACAAGTGACTTCAGCCTGTTTCTGATAAAATCAATGGAAAAGATGATCTTAAATTGTAGTCCCATAAGGTCCTCGCCTAACCACCAAAACTGCCATTGCTAAACCAGGCAATCCTGTGATACTTTGCTTAACTTTGCCTAGCAACCATAAAATCATCTGCTACAATGTCCTACCAGCCAATGAACCAAAACAATACAAGAGCACACAATAGATACAAACTCATAGTAAACTCATCCAAACTAGACTGCAGAAAATAGGTTCAGTAACAGAGTTGTCAACGCCTGGAATGCACTACCTGACTCTGTGGTTTCTTCCCCAAATCCCCAAAACTTTAACCTTAGACTGTCTACTGTAGATCTCATCCCATTCCTAAGAGCGTGTACCATTCCTGTCCTAATGTTTTATTTTATTCATATCCTTTTCATGTATTTATAATTATGTTTACACTTGTATCTGTCATAAAATACATGCTTGACGAAATAAATCAATAAATAAAATAAACATTATGCAAAGACCCAATTCTGGCGGGGGTGGAACTAATGCTGGGAAAAGTAGGATAAAAGAGGACGACCAGCAGCAAGGTGGATGCACTGAGTTTAGTAGCAATGCATACACCGTGGGAAGAACTGAGGAGCACATCATCAGAGAGAAAATATCCGACCTGATGGCATCTAATTAATCACCGGTCAAAGTGCCAGAGGAATACACTGTGTGCACATAAACACCTGCTTTAAATCTTTTTAAATTTAATTGTTAAATCAGCAATATTTAATATTTGATACTCGTTTTTAATTACGCTTTAAGCCGCCCAGCTCGCTCGATATTGAGATGGGCGGCACATACATTTAATGACTAAATAAATATTCAGCGACATGTTAATTCTACACCTCCTGCTCCCATACCGGGAAAGAGATCAGGCTTTACGAACACTGGGACTTCGAATGCCAATCTCGACGGCTCCTCCCTCGTACTGCGCCTTTAAGAGACCGGTAGCTCTCTGATCATGCGCAAGAACGGTACTACCAGGAAGCGGTTGCTCGGTACCGAGGAGAGAGGAAGACTCGTGCGTCTACATGTCCTCACGCACAAACCACTTTGTGGCGCCGGGTGGGGGGCGGTGAGAGAAAACAGATCGGCCAGACATCGGGGCGTGGCCGTAGCCGTGGAGAGAGGGGTGCGCGACGCTCTCTCTGCCTGCCGATCGTTCTACTGCTGCCATGGCGACGACCACCAGCGAGGACTATTACTTGGCGCTGTGCGCGCGGCCCGTGCAGTTCGAAAAGGCGAGCCCCGTTAACTGCGTTTTCTTCGACGAGGCCAATAAGCAGGTGAGAGGCTCAGGCCGCGGAAAGGGGCGGAGTTCTCTCTCTGGTTCGACACGCCCCGTCCGCGCGACCTGCTTCTCGCGCGTTCATCCTATCCTTCCCTTCGGCTGGACCAGAACGCTTTTGTATCTTGTGCACATTGATAGCAATAGTACTTAGACTTATATCCCCGCTTCACAGTACCTTTACAGTCCACTTTAAGCGGTTTACAGAGTCAGCATATTGCCCCCAACAACCTGGGTCCTCATTTTACCCACCTCAAAAGGATGGAAGGCTGAGTCAACCTTGAGCTGGTGGGAATCGAACTGCTGGCAGTAGGTAGAACTAGCCTGCAATATTGGGTTCTAACCATTGCGCCACCACGCCTCTTCCGTCTTTTCCAGATCCTAAACCAACCTTGGACTGGGTCCCCACTTTTATCTCTCTTTTGTCACAATCCTGCATCTGGTTCCCACTCTTCCTGCTCTGTCAGAAAAACTTCTACAATTGCACAGTTGGGCGGAAAGAGATTTAAATGTTTAAAAATCTTCTTAGGAAAAGGTGGCAAGTTTGCAATAATATGCTCCTTTGCATCCGAGAAGCCTCTGATTCTAAGAAAATACTTTTGATCTATTTGTGGCAGGGTACCAATACTAATGTCTGGATTGTGTGGAAAATGAGTGATAAAACACAACATTGGATTAAAGGATTTTCCTCTAATTTGTACTGTACATAACTTGCATACAGTTATAATACTACAGTAGCTGGCAGCTATTTTATGTGTGTATAGTTAATATTTTGTATATAGATCGTGGGAAATAGTTCAGTTATTAGATTGTTTTCTTTTTAAAAAAAACATGGAAAAGAGTTCTTGCATCTTTTTACAAATAGGTGTTTTGTAGGGAGTTTAATAGACAAGTTGTTTAACATCTTAGTTTTAATCACAAAGGTTGGATTCTGTGGATTTGATTTTAATCTTAATCTGACAATTTTGTCTTAATATGAGAACCAAAATTAATGAGGGTTTTTCCCCCCTCCTTGGCAGTATCTGAATAGACATCTTTTATTCCTGAGAAAATTGTCTGAGTGCTTTCACATGATATGTCCTCGTGTACTATTTTGCTGCCTTAAAGTGGCTTCATGTGATTTTCGTCTCAAAGGACAGCTGAGAATCTTTATAGTTGAAATTTGGTTCTGAACTTTCCCGCCCCCAGTTTTGTGTACATTGTTCTGCATTTTGGCTAGTGTGAAACAGAACACTTCCCAGGAATGAGGAGTCTGGAGTCAGATGCAGCTCTCACCTTAATTTAGAAAGCAAAATGGGTTGTTCAGATTTTGGCAAAAGCCATCCCCAACAAGGAATGAGAAAGAGAAGCAGAGTAGATTTCATCACCATTACTTCTGTCATTTTATCAATGTATGGCTCATAGGAATTATGTGTGAGAAACACTTTTTAATCTTGGTTTAAAAAGAAAAGTGTGTTATAGCCTGTTTATGCTGTTAATATTTAGAGCATCTTGTGGAAAATAAATGTCATTGTTTTAAAGATTAAGAACTTTTAAAGAAGGTTCTAGCTTCAAACTGAAACTAAATCTCTGTCTATTTAGGTTTTTGCTGTTCGATCTGGTGGAGCTACTGGAGTAGTAGTCAAAGGCTTGGAAGACCGCAATCCGATCTCATTTAGGTGATATAAATGCATCCTGAATGCTGTTTTCTTTTTTCTTTTTGACAGTTAATTGTATTGTGTTGCAAACTTTTGCAAATACAAATATATCATACTGTTCAAAGGATATTTCTTCTCATTGTAAGTTGTCTTTCATTATGTATTTTATTTAACTAGTAAATGACAAACAATGATTTTAAAATACACTAAACTCAAGAATATGAATGTAATCGCTTTTATTTTATCTTGAGTACATGCATTAGTGAAACGATACTGTAAAATACAGGAAATTAGAAGTATAGTTAGGGAGAATAATACATCAATCTGCAGTGCCCAATTTATTTGATTCCCTATTTATTAAAATTAGTTTGATAAAGACTGTTCTACTGAGCTATTCTGATTACGGTAATATGAAGAGTTCCCAAATAGCACTCTGACATCCTACTAGGATTTAGTCTATATAAATGTCTACACAAAATGCAGGCTCTTTGAATCTAAACTTAATATGTATATCCCTATATCATGCTGATTAAATCCAGCATTATGGGCACCTATACATTGTGAATATTAGGTAAAAATTGGGCAGTCAAGCATAGCTTTCTTTTTCCACTGCATAGCCTTCTGTGCAGGAATGTAGTGTTAATCCAACATACAGACTTGTATGTTCCTTGTAGATTTGAAGCACAGAGGTCTGTTTGCAGTTGTTTTCATTTAATCCTCACAGATCGTAACAGCTTATTTTATTGAAACTGGGACAGATGGGGTTTATGACCTCTATCAAGAGTAGTCAAGGGTTGGATCCCATGCATAATTTTCACATATTTTTTCACATTACCTTTTATTAAAGGTAAAACTTTCAAAGCCTCTGCATAAATACTGTTAGCTTGCATAAAGGAATTTGATCATAACTACGTTTCTAAGTAATCATAAGAATGGAAGAGTTGATTTAACTTTGAAAAATTATATACGCAAATATTTCTCCTATTTTCCCCCTTATGAAATCTTCAATTTAAATCAGCTTTGAAATAGTATTTCAAAATAACATCAAATGGGTGTTGAATACTTAGCCTTCTCAGACCATACAAACAAATGAATCCTTTCAGTTTGTCCCAAATTTAATATATATATTAAATTTGATTTATATGCCTCCCTTCTCCGGAGACTCAGGGCGGCTTACAATGCGTTAAGCAATTTTAGCAGCTATCATTTATTCCTGTACAAGAGTGAGATCACAGCAATTGTGGGATAATAGATGTAGTACCATCCTCATTTCATCCACAATGTGGAATTGTTCATCCCCTGCATAGTGCTCATGGAAATGCAGTATAGCTAAACCTAGAGAAACATAATCAGATCATCTTGCACTTTATGCTATAGCATATAGCAATATGTTGACATCTTTGCAACTCAACGTATTTTTTCCTACATGTTATTTCTTGTTTTTGGCTTTTGAAATAACTAATATAACAATGCTATCTATATATTACTAAAATTCTTGTTGTCATGACTTTAAGTTGGGGAAAATGATGCATCATGGAGCAGCAATTTTTGAACCAACTTATAGAGTCCTGAGGATTCTTTGATTTGAACCAATGCATGAGTATCGAGGAAATAAAATTTGGGGTCATGTGATCTTCATTTTCTGTGTTTCATGGCATTCTCACAATCTCCCTCTCCCCCATCCAGGAGCAGTCACTTACTTTGCCTCCTGGAAAGGGAAGGGAGAAAAAAGGAAGAAAAGAACAGGGAGAAAAGAAAAGAACAACTGTGCAAACTTCCTGGCCTATGCCACCCCCTCATGCCTTCCCTGACACATGCTGCACCTCTTGTGGACCTCCATGCATCCTTCCTGAACTGCCCATGTGCCTTCCCTACCTCATGTGGCATTTCTTCAGCATACCCACACATCTTCAGGACAACCCCCATGCACAATTTTTGACTGGCATGTCGCCTCTCATACAACTCTCTGACCCTCATGCATTCTTCTTGACTTATTCCCCCATACCATACTTGACATGCAGGGTACCTCTTATACACCTCCATGACCTCCAAGCACCTTTCACCCACACTGCCTCCCCACACACTCTACCCACTTATATAGCACCTCTCATGCACCTTGAGCACCTTTCTGATCTATGCTGCCCCTCCTCTCCCATGAGCCCTCCAGGAACTGCACAGCATCTCTGGTGCACACCCATATATTCTTCCCAACTCATATGGTATCTCTTGTGCACTCCACATAGCGTCTCTGACCAGCATCCCTATACACCCCCTTGCTCCCGTCCCCACTGGGCAGAAGCCACTTACCTTCCTTTTGGCCTTGAACTTGCAACTTCTTGCTGGTTTCTCTCTGGAAGCTTCTCATAAGCAAAGTACAGTAAATGGGGAAGTGAGGGAAGGAAGGAAAGACAAAAGGAAAGAAAGATAAGGGAAGGGAAGGGAAGGGACGGGACGGGAAGGGAAGGGAAGGGAAGGGAAGGGAAGGGAAGGGAAAGGCAGGCAGGCAGGCAGGCAGGCTTCTGATGTTCCCTGTCAGTTTACGACAAGGAAATCCAATCGGGAAGATAATCAGGAAGTCAGAAGCCACTTTTGCTCCTACTACTCTTTTGCCTACCTGTGCTGATTCTCTTTTCTGTTTAGATAAAGAAATATCTCTGAAATGATGACCCAACAAGGCACAGGTTGTCTAGCAACCACTAAACCTCACGTCCTTTGGCATGATCCCCAATATCCATGGATATTAGCAATCATTCTTCCCCTTGTTTAATTTTATTGAATTTTAAAACTATTACAATTAACATTTTAAAAAGTCCCTTCAGATAATTTAAACTGATTTCTACTAGTCTAGGCGAGCATGTCTTTTGTTGAGATACTGTAGAAATTAATCAGAGACATGTCCTGTATCTAAAATACAGAAATGAATTCTATATTTGTAGAATGGAAGACAAAGGAGAAGTGAAATGCATCAAGTTTTCTTTAGGCAACAAGATACTGGCTGTTCAGAGAACATTGAAGAGTGTGGTAAGAATTATCTTTCTTAAAATGGAAAGAAGCAAGTTAAAAAAAATATTCAAACACAATATACTACTTATTATTTGCTTATTATTAAATAAATTATAGATGTTAGATGGTTGGGATTGGTTTTTGTTTCCTTTCCACTGCCATATTTGTTCATATTTTTATTACTGTATGTATATAGTATTATAAACTACTTTACTTAGAGATGTGATTGTTTGAGAAAGGAATACATAAAATAACATACTGTTGAATTAGAAATAGGTAGGTGAGATAACCTTCATTTATATAGGCAATGCTCTGGCTATAGTTAATAGTAATTATAAACTCATTTGGAGCCAATTCAAAAAGGAATACAACATATTAGAAATATGTGGGAGTACTTCTGACCATGTGTCTAGTCCTTATCAAATAATGCTTGATTCCGTTTGTAGGGTTTCCTTTCCAGAGGGAGAATAATACAAACTGCTGCAAATGGAATCAAGAACTGGTAGTGATTTTTATGAAAACTGTTTGAAAAGCTTTCAATTTGCCTATTTAGATTTGCATCTTTGAATTATATTGTATTAAATGTATTTTCTCATCTATTTTAATCATTAACTTTTTACTTATGTAAACTTTCATCCTTTCAATTTCTATTCTGTTTGTTTTATAGTTCAAAGATAGTTGAGGAAAATATTCAAGCAGAAAATATGTTTATACATGTCTGTGTACTTCCATCATTCTTTTGAGTAGATTAATGAAGTCTGACATTTGCAGACTCATGTGTTAAATGGATGAAAATCCATGTATTAGATACGCCTATCTCTGCACAGGTTGAGCCCACAAATATTTTTAATTGCTGCTGTTTTTCATGTCATTACAGGATTTCCTGAACTTCATTCCAGACAGCCCACAATTAGAATACACTCAAGAATGCAAGGTATAGTACACATAACAAAATACTAAACAAGCAATCCCTCAGCATATTGAAGCATTCATTATTCTAACAGTACGACATCTACAATAGCATTATATTAGTATTCTGAAAAGTTCAGATGTTAGTTTCCCTTCCTCTCAGTCAGCGTGCTAGCCTGAAACAAAATGGCAATTAAAATTGGTTACTTTGCAAGCATAAATATGTATAGTGAAAAGAAAAAGCTTGTCCAAGTAGTTAGAGGAGTAATAACATTGCTTAGCTGCAAGAATTAAAATCCTTCTACCCATTGTTAATCAACTGCTAACAGAGTGCCTTATGCACTCATAACCTTAAGACTGAGTAGTTATAATATGCTTTTCTTGGGCTGCTTTGGGAATTGGCCTAGAACAGTGATGGCTAACCTTTTCTGGACCGAGTGCCCAAAGCCCTCACGCACGTGCCCAAAGCCTCAAAATGCAATGTGTGCGGCCCCCGCACATGTGCCCTGCCCTGCACATGTGTATATGCCCCCTGCATGCGCCCCCGCGCATGCGCTGCAGAAACCTGAAGATCAGCTGGCTGGCGGGAGGCACGTGCCCACACAGAGGGCACTGTGTGCCATCTCTGGCACGCATGCCATAGGTTCACCATCACAGGCCTAGAAGCTGCATCTAGTATAAAAAACTATAGCTAAGCTGTTAAAGAATGTCCAAAATATATTACATTTATTCTGAAAGTGCTTCTTTTGGGTGCTACCTAATATGCTATGTAAACATTGAAGCTGTTTATGTTGATATATAAAATAGTCTACAGGATTGTGTTTTTATTTATGTATCCACTTGGACAAGATCTCCAAATACTGTCTTGAAAGTGCATTTGCCAAAGATTTGCTATATGGCAAACTGAGGCAGGGCGTTTTTAAAATTTGTTGTGCTGCTTTTTAAACATTTAAAAGGAAAAGTAGAAAAAGGTTTGAAAAGGAGATATATAAACTGATTTTACTTTACATGTCAGTGTATGCCTATTTCAATTAAACACTATTTTTTTTTATTAAAGACTAAGAATGCCAGTATTTTAGGATTCTGTTGGACAGGCACTGCAGAGATTGTTTTCGTAACAGATCAGGGAATTGAGTTTTACCAGGTAAGTAAAAATATACATACCTTTAAAAAAAAGTCAGCTAACTTGTTTTATGGTATTGAGTCATCTTAAAGAATTACTGGTAAATGGTTTTATAGTTCATTGTGAGTAAGATATGTTTGTCTTGGTCTTGTGAAATCTGTTTAATTCTCATAAACCTACTAGAAATAGCTTCAGTTTTTTCAAGAAAGATATTATAGTCTGAAAATAAACCTTTTTAGCTAAGTAATATTTTAGTAATAAAAAACATTGATTCTGCAAAAAAAAATTACATGCAAGATACTTGCTGTATTACACAAAGTGTCACTTTACTATTAAAATTCATGTCTTTGAGTGTTTCACCTTCAATTGACCAAAATTGGATGGTATAGTGCAATAATTATTAAACCAAAGTAACTCAAATAGACTAATTTACAAAATGCTGGAATTCATGACTCCTGTGGGTATGAAATTTGGGGAAGTTGTTGCTGCTTCAAGTATTGCTGGGCTGTCGCAGTCAGCTGTGGTTACATGATCCTTATTTCCATGACAGCCTCTCATAAGGCAAAGGAAAAGCCAGCAGGAACTGTAAAGTCCATTGTGACTGCTGATGCTGCCTGCCACCTTCCCACTAGCAAAGCCTTTGGTTCTGGGAAGGTGACAGGGAAAGTTGGGAATCAAGAAGCTGGCAAGGAAGGTTGCAACTTGCTCGGACATCTCTTCTGTGCAACCTCCCCAGCCTCTCTGCACTTGCTCTGCAACTGCTACTCACTCGCAACCTACTCACTCCCCAAAACAATAGTCTAAATCAGAGTCCTGTAAGAACTTCACAAAAGTAAAGTGCTAATTGTTTTAATTTGTCTGTAGTCAATCAGGGAATCGCCTACTGCAGCGGTTTTCAAAATCTGAAGTTTTTAAAAACAAATTATTTCATTTTTGCCATTGTAAACTATATAGACAGTATGAAAATATTCAGTATATAGGTCTGATTGTAACCTTTATATCTTCAGGTATTACCGGAGAAACGAACGTTAAAGCTTTTGAAGAGTCAGAATATTAACGTAAACTGGTTTATGTACTGTCCGGAGAGCTCTGTCATTCTGTTGTCAACAACAGTAGTTGGCAATGTTCTCCAGCCATTCTATTTCAAGGTAAAATAATATTACTGCAGTCAATGCAATTTTCCATGGTTACTTTGCACAATTGCCCAAGGTATTTATGTTTAATACATAAGAAGTACATTTCAAATTGTTGTAGTCCTTTCTGTCTAAAATATGCATTTTAAGTAAATATACTAATTCAACTGCAAATTAGTTTCACAAATTTTGCATTAGGAAATCTGATTTTCAGATGGGTTAAATGTGTTCAGATGTGTTTTAGATGGCCTAAAGCAAACAAAAAAAAATTACGTGGATTTTTTTTTACATTATATTTTGCTGGAACATGTTATAGAATGGTAATAAATACAATGAAGTGTGAAGGAGTTACATAGAATTAAATGCAGTGCTTTTCACATAGGGTGGAGCTATGTCAAAGCTGTCAAAGTTTGAAATTGAGTTACCTACAGCACCAAAGTCTTCCAAGCTCAGCCTTTCTGAAAGAGATATTGCTTTGACTACAATGTAAGTATATAATTGTGGTTCTTTCCCAACCAAGATGCTGTGTTTTCCTTTTCCTGAGCAATAGATTGTCTTCTTCCTGAAGACATAAGCAACATTTTCTTGATCAGTAGAATGGACTCCATTTGAAGTCACTTTTGAGTCAATTAACTTGAGTAGAGTAGAGAAGAAATGGGCAAATAAGCAAACAAAACTGCTACTTCAGCAGAAGTAGCCTGCAGTATTACATTCTAACCACTGCGCCACCGCGGCTCTGAAGCCCTTAAAGATGGTCCCTGAAGTGAGGAATGAGCCAACTGTTTTTTCTGAGGGAAAACTTGGGGTAGCTCTCTGTAACTATGTGAGGAAAAGACATCTGGCCACCCTCCACACACACACACCCAGTGGTGGTGATGTCTGAGCATCTGAAATTATCAGGTGGCACAATACATTCACAAGAAATGCCTTTAGTTTCTTAACACTATTTATTACTCTGTTGCATTCTGCCAAAATAGCTTGTCCTGAAAGAAAACAGCATGATAGGATTATCTGCTCAGAAGTTAAAAATGTATTATGTTTCTTTAGATATGGGCAACTTTATGTTCTTTACTTGAGACACCACTCAAGGACTTCAAACAGTACGGGCGCTGAGGTAGTTCTTTATCATTTGCCAAGGTAAATTTGCTGATTCTTATCCTTTTCAGATTTCATAACAACTATTAAAAAGTGACTACTAAGGTTGCTGATTAACGTTCTTTTTCTTTCCCAATTAATGCTACCACAGGGAAGGCTCATGTAAGAAATTGCATATATTGAAGTTATATAGGACTGGGAAGTTTGCACTGAACGTTGTGGATAATTTAGTGGTAGTTCATCATCAGGACACTGAGGTATTATTTTTTTTTCTGCATTATATTTTGGGTACCCAAGACAGCTAATTTAGATTCTTTTTCATATTTTAGCTTAAAATACATTTGGAAAATACTAGAGTAGGAGAAATTATTTAATTAATATATAATTGAAGTCATACAAAATTTAAGACTGGTGAATAAGGTTTAATTGATAATTAGGCTATCATTTTCAACTGCATATATATAATTAGTGTAGTTTGGACCTAGATTTAAGAGTGGGGGCAATAATTTTCTTGAAGACATACAGTGTGTGTGTGTGTGTGTGTGTGTAATGTTATATATATATATATATATATATATATATATATATATATATATATA
>WNWU01000003.1:23907982-23928460 GCA_012654045.1 Ptyas mucosa
CCTCAGAAAACATATATATATATATATATATATATAAATAAAACATTACACACACACACACACACACACACACACACACACACCCTGTTTCCCTGAAAATAAGACATCCCCTGATAATAAGCCCAATCGGGCTTTTGAGCACATGCGCTAAAATAAGCCTTCCCCTGAAAATAAGCCCTCCCGAAAAATATTTAAATGCAGAGGTGGAAATCAGGTAAGACGGCAAGAGGAGCCCCATCTTGCTCCACGTGCCCCAAAATAATAAGACCTCCCCGAAAATAAGGCCAAGCACTTATTTCGGGGTTCAAAAAAAATATAAGACATGGTCTTATTTTCGGGGAAACACGGTATGTATATGTGTATGTATATGTATATGTATGTTATATGATGTATATGTATATATATATGTATATGTATATGTATACATATGAAACAAACCACTTGACAACTGTTGTGCAGGAAATTACTGATTTATTAAAATTGAAGACTAATGTTAATGATAATTGTGTAGGGTTGGTTTTCTTTTCATCTTGGAAACTGAAAAAGTGGCATCCAAGCAAACCCTGACAAGACTGTGTAGCTGTCTGATTTAAGGCTCACTGGATCCAGTTTTTTTAAAAAACTTGGATGGGGTTTCACCACCCTAAAGAAAAAATGATGTACAATTTGGAGGTCTTCACGGACTCACGACTCCTGCTTAAGGAGTAGGTTGCAGCTATCGCCAGGAGGTCTTTTACACAACTTCATTTTGTGAATCAGTTGCACCCATTCCTGAACCACGAAGCATGGGCAGTTACATACACATCCCAGTGCACCCAGGTTACACTTTTGTAAGCTGCACTGGCTCCAGTGTGCTTCCAGATATTGGTTGTTATCTATAAAGCCCTCTATGAAATGGTGCTGCTGGGTTATTTCATTTCCCCGTTGTTTTCAATTGTCCCACTATGTTCAACAAGAGGAGCATGTTCTGGGTCCCTTCAATTAAATTGTCATCATATGAAACTTCAGAGGTATGCCTTTTCTGGCTTAGTGTCTGCCCTCTAGAATACCATACTCCTAAATATCAGATTGGCCCAAACTCCGCTACCTTTTGTAAAGCATTAAATACCGGGATGTGCCTGAAGATTGTGAGATTATAGTCTGTTTAAAGATTTGTTTCTGCTATTAGGTTCATCCTTGGTTGAAGATTGTTGGTTTTTTCCCAGTAGTATTGTTTTTTATAGTTTTAATATGTTGTTAATTGTCCAGAATTGCATTAACAATGTAGGCAAGCATGTAACTTGATTAAATAAATAATGTTGGAATGAGATACTATCTTGGACTTTTAAGATATAGAGTTAATATTCAGGTGTTCATAGAGAAGGACTGTATTGTTGTAATAAATAAAATAACATCACTGGATGCAACTCAGATTTGGTTTGCTTAAACAAATACAGCTGGCAGAAAGTTCTTTCCCTCATATTTGCCATAGCTTTTCTATAGGGTTAAAGTTCTGAGAAATGCACAGGAACAGAAGGAACATAAACAGAAGGATTTCTCCATATATATTTTCAATTGAAATTCATTTTTAGGATAGGATATTTATTATTATTATGCCAAACAGAATAAAAACCATCATCATGGTTACACACATCATTTTATTGTTTTCTGTATGGATACAATTGTGCTTGAACATATATCATAAAGAGATTTTTGGTGTTTTTTAGACCTCTATTATATATGACATCAAATTAAAGGGGGAATTTGATGGCACAGTTACACTGCACCAGCTTGTACTTCCACCTCGATCCATACAGCCATACCAGATTCCTGTGGCAGGTACAGAATTGCATTTTTCCTTTGAAAATGCAAGTACTGCATATATCTGTAATTTTGAAGCTAAAATTGCTAGGTTTTTGACTAGTTAAAAGTTATGTTCCAGTAGTCTTGATATTTCATTTTAGTGTATTTCTTGGCGTAATAAGTTCATTGTATTTACTAAATATGAAATATGAAACAGGATAAACAGAAATGAGCAATATTTCATTAATATATTATTCTGGTCTTGGGAGAAAAAAGCCTAAATTTATGGCCTATGGTAGTTGTTCTACTTACATTATTGGACCATAGACCATGTTTTTTCTTTTCTAAACGTTTAAGTTTAGAGGTTTGGAAAATAAATAGAAATGAATTTTGAATAGAGTTGTACAAAAGTTTGGCGTTGAAGATAAAATCATACTTAGAAGTATGTATGCTTGTAGCTCCTTCAAGCAAGAATGGTGTTTCAGCTCAGGGGGCAACCATCCCAGGAAAAGACTCAACTGCTTTAAGCACATTGAAGGTTGCTACACTTTTTGGAAATGGGTATTTTGATCATGCACCAAATTCATCTTTGCCTTCGAAGTACTATAGAGCCATAATTGTGGAATCTCATCAGCTTCCGACATGCATATCTAAGCAGTGGGTAAACCTTAAATTTGCATGGAAGCTAAACCATTTTAATCTACCATTTGCCTCATGGTATTCTCCAAAGATTGGGGAATAGGTATTTTATCTTTGTTATAAGCCTTCTAGATTCCATTCAAACATCTAAATTAGTATGGCTCAGTTAATTAAGAAATGAACTATTTATCTTCCTGACAATTATCAATAGTTACTTCCTGGAAAAGTGCTAGAATCCTAAAACAGAAATATTTGCAGTGGGGGAAGATGTTACATCATATAAAACAATCTGCATTCACTGTCTATAATAATTATGAAGTTTGAATTTGCATTGAATATAGTTCATAAACTCTTAATTAATATTTTAAAAGAATTAAATATTAAACTTTTAGAAAGTTAGCTTTGGGTTTGTATCTTTGTTACTGCTTTAAATATGACAGTAACCTGTGGGCTAAGGACTTTAGGTTTAGCATTCTGAGTACACAGTTTGTTGTAAAGAGAGTTATTTCTTTTTTTTTTTATTGAAAAAGTTTTAAAAGTTTTACATACATTTTCTCCCCCCCTCCCCAACCACACCCCCCGACTTCCCAGAGCAAGTACAAAATAAAATACAGCTTAAATTCTCTAAATTAAACTCCATTTCACACTTATTATAATCATGATCATTAAACAAATAGATAAAAGGAAAGCAAGTCTTTTTTCTCCTTATTCCATCTAATTCAACAAAATTATCTCCATTTATAATTACAGCAATTAAAACAATTAAGTATTACCTAATCAAACCTATCATTACTCAATTTAGCTAATTGTTACTTAACAAATTATTAGGTCTATGCAATTTAACAAAATATTTTATAACTTCTTTCATTTAAAACACAACAACAACAACAACAACAACAACAAAAGGAAACCCTCACTCAAAAAAACCCAGATTTAAAAAAAATTACTATATAAACTCTTCCGTCCTTCACTTTTAAACCATCAAGGTCCAGTTATAATTAAAACACTTAATAAGAAATAATATTAACAATAATTTTTTAATTAATAATCAAACCTCTTATATCAATACATATTAACAAATCAACTAAGAACATCATTTAAGAACTTTATCAATCATTTAAATTCTTCATACTAGATTGAACCAATTGCTAATCTTCTTGTCTTCACATCTTCCAACAGCATATAAGATATCTTCATTTACGTCTACCCACCTAAATAAAAATTGCTTCTGTATATATAAAAAAAAGCCCCCCGAGTGACTTTGTAATTGTAATTATATTTGAAATGATATCCATCAAATCCAGTCAAAAATTAGATTAATAAATTCATCAGACATATTAGGGAAACCACCAGATCAACTGCTATTGCCCTAGGTCCATAGTCCTTTTGCCTTATATTCATTACCATCAAGCAGGAAACTTCAATTTGCTATATTCAATAGAACTGCGATTGCAATTAAGTCCAAATTTGTTACAGTCCTTAATAAAATAATCCAAATCATTCAAGTCAGGGCATATTTCACAACCCAATACACCAGCATTGCTGTGATCTGTTTATTCTTCTCAAATATTCCAATACAGCTGTAGGTTGCCTCCTCATCGTCGCTCATCGCTTAGTTAACTGGCATTAAACTGCTGTCTGTTTTTTTTTCTTTTTCCAAAAAATTCAAAATCTTTAAACAGTTAAGCAATACTTTTTAAGGACCATCATCTCATCAAGCAGGGTTATTTTCCATTTCTCCAGTCTTTCTTCTTTTCCTTTTTACGAACTTTCTTCTTAACTTTGATCCCTCTGCCTTTTTTAGCTCCAGTAAAATTTTGCGGTTTTTGGGATTGCATATTATAAAATTTTTGCAGAAATGTAGCTTCTTCTGGAAACAACTCTTTAAGTACAGATTGAGTTTTATAAAAAAAAATTCGTGGAACCAAAATTTCATCAGCTTCCAACACTTCTTGCTCCTTATTTTGCACAGCATTCATCTTTCTCTCCTCAGTAAAATCTGCTATAATCTGTTGTTGTTTTTTTGCATCTCCCAACTCTTCATTCAATCCCCCACTGCTAGATTGCAACTCAGTATTTCCATGTATTTCATTGTTTCCAGCTTGAGAAGCTTGAAATATAGTATCAATTCTTTTCAATAAAGCAGAGGTAATTGAACTCAAAGCTTCCTCAAAATCAGACCATTGAGGGTTAAATAACCCTCCTTTGCTTTCAAAAAGCCCAGCCATCTTGCCCCCCTTCTTCCTTCCCTTCCAGAAGGACAGAAAAAAAAGGGGAAGAAAAAAGAAAAAAAGTTTCAAGAAGAAGAAAAAAGGGATCCTTTACAATTTGTAATTTGTATTGCTGCTTCAATTATTATTATTCCTTTCTTGTTACATCCACTTTTCAAAAAGGAGTTTTACGTTTCAAACAGGGGCTTGTCAATAATTACTTTTAGCTTTCACTTCTTCACGCCCCGTTAAAACTCAAACGCCATCTTGCTTTCACTTTCAGCTTAGGAAGAATCTCTTAAAGAAAGTAAATCTTTGGAGTTAAAAGGAAAAAAAAATACTTGCTGTTTCATTCATACTGCTTGTGCTCCGCCAGCTTGATTCAAAGAATATCTGTTTAAAGTTGGTGCTGGGATGGTAACGACATCTAGCTCTGCAAAGCAGAGGCATCCAGGGTCCGGAGTACTGACAGGCTTAGCGGGGAGCTCTCATCTTCAAGCGCCAGATTATGGGTGAAATCTGGCACTTTCAGGGAGCTCTACCCCACCCGTCTACTCACTTTCCCCCCTCATACCAGGGGGAAAGTTTTCAAACCGCAAGACAGCCGATAGTCGCTGTTCTTGCAGTTCTACGAAGCCCTGGGCTGGTGCTTCAAAAAGAAGCGTCCAGCAATGTCGCAGTCCCACCGGAAGTCGTAAAGAGAGTTATTTCTGACAAACATAACAAATAATTTCCTCTCTAATCCATATAAATCACATCTTTTTCTTATTCGCAGGTCCAGCTTCTGTAACCAATCAGTTTCCAGTTCCCTGTAAACTCTGTATCCTTGAAATAAAATTCATTTATTTATTCTGTGGCAACGTGATTTTTTTAATATCTGAAAGGAGCACAAGTGTGTATCTATGGTAAACATGAATCTTTTTAGAATTTAGTAGAAATAAATAATACAGAAATAATGCAAAGTGCTGTTCTGATTGATCACTTTAGCAGACTTTAGATATAACAAAGAAAATATACTTTTGTGCACTGGATTGTCATTTAAGATACATTATTTTAAAACGCATACAGTACAGATGTTTGTAATTCTATTCAGATTTACCAGATGTTCTGCTTTAATGGATTCACCCCTCCCATTAATCTATTACAATAAGAGCTTATTGTGTAGTTTTGCAGCCTGTAAAATCCTATTGATCTTTATTTTGAACTTTATTTGCATTCAGTGTGATTTGTTTTCAAAAATATAGAAGAGTGAAGACTGATTTACTAGGTCTTACTAGCTCTTTGAGTTGCTCCCAGAAGTGTATCAATAATGTACGAGTGTATAGAAAACATTGCAAATTAAGTTTATAGGTAATTTTTCACTTTCAATGTTCTTCTAAGAGGCTTTGGCACTAGTAGCTTCTTATCAGCTAGAGACCTCTATGTCTTTGAGAAATTTAATACTTGATGAATTGTTGCTTTCTTTATCTTACTGCTTCTTCGGCATAAAAAAATTGACAGATAATTTGCTGGGAGCCATCATGTGCTTAAAGAACAAATATACCTGTCCTTCCTTGGATATGTGAAATAAGTTGTGTGCCTCTTTGAGCTGTTACTCAAAGTGGCTGGCTGCATAAACAATTACCGATAAAACTTTTACTGAAGCAAAACCCATTGGATATTGGTAAGAGTTTTGCTTAACATTTAGATTCATCATCCTGGATTGTCTTTCAGCCTGATATTATCATTAGCGCAAGTGAAGGTATGAAACTTTCAACATTCATTTTTTAATCAGAGCATCTGAATGTTTGTGTGTTTATAATACAAAGTATTAAATTTGCTGCTGTATAAAATATATTAATTAGCTACCTAATGTCCAAAGTGCCTGGAGAACATAATGTTACTTATTATCAGAATGTGGTGATGAAAGAATTCTGGTGAAATACTTCATTACCTATGAAACCTCAGTCCATTAAATCTCACTCTCTTGAACTGAAGCTTATTGTGGTACAATACATCAGTTATGAGAGGAATGTACTCTTCTTTTTTGTTTACCGTAGGTTATCTCTGGAATCTGCAAATGAAACTTGAGCCTACAGTAAATCTTTTGCCAGACAAAGGAAAGCTAATGGACTTCCTTCTGCAACGAAAAGACTGCAAGATGGTTATTCTTTCTGTGTGTTCACAAAGTAAGCTTCTGCTTCAATTTGAGGAAGCTATTATGAATCAAAAAGTTCTATGACCTTTTAAAAACAGCCCTGACATAGCATAATGTTTTTCTACAAAGTATAGTATTTTATTAGTATTATAATAGAATACTATACTATATTTGCTAGGAGCATTTTATGACATATGAAATAATATGCCATATGCAGTTTGAATAAAAACTTATCTACTTATCTATTTATCTAACTTATCTATTATTATGGTATCAAGATTGCATTCTGCTATTGCTACCTTCTGTGACTTTACTTATTTTAGATATCCCTTGTGTGTTCTGTTGCAGTGTTAAATGAACCAGAGGGAGGCTCGTTGAGCGTAATTGCCACTGTTTTTGACAAGCTCAATCACGAATATAAGAGATACTTAGAAGCAGAACAGGCTTATACTACGGCAAGTTGTGAACAGTGTACCTTATACATATTCTTTTATTAGCGTGAATTCCTTTTATCATAAATAAGATATTGGTCTAGCTTGTATTAATTAGATCACTATATTATTACCAATGTGAAATCTGCTGTGGTGTCCAGATAGACAAGCCTTTTTAAATAATTTTTTTTCTTGGATGTGGCAGGTACAGTCCACTGATCTGTTACTGGTCATCATCCTCTACAGTGGCTCGCTCTGTTATCATTCAAAAATGTCACTGTTTAAGGTGAAAAAATGCTGTATTAATCAAGGATGATTGTGAAGCGATTTCTCTTGCATTGTAACTATATAAAATTTAAAATACCCTTCTGCCAATAGCCTCCTCACAAACCCCTGCTGGAACCGATTACATGACCCTTTGTTGTGGAAGTAATATACATTACTCTACTGTTCTCATTGAGTTGCGGTGCCCCAAAGTACTAACTGTTTAATAGCAAGTCTCGCCATTGCAAAAGCACTTCAAAATGTATTCCATTTTTCATAATAATGTAATAAAACACTTTGAAATACCAGTATATATATTTTGGCCACAATTCTTACTTAATCTATAGTGGTTTAACAATATTCTAAATTCTAAATACAAAATTACTTTTAAATCTATTATTTAGTGACCTCTTTCAACTAAAGTACATGTTTTAATAAAATGTTCTATGGTCCTTTTGCAGGCTTTAGAAACGGGACAGAGCCGAGGCAATCCACCACCAAAGCGCCCAGTCCGTACCCAGGCAGTTATTGATCAGTCAGACATGTATACTCACGTTCTATCAATCTTTACTGAAAAAAAGGTCAGTTAATAGAATTCTGCTTTAATTACTTCACTGTTCATACTACCACAGTTGATATGATTAATTAAAATTAATTAAATATAATACGCTAGCTAACTTGCTGAAGCAAATTTGAATTCTGAATAGCACCAAATCATTATTTAAATACAACTCAAATCCAAATTCTGTAAATTTATTGTCAAATATATTTTTCCAATTCTTTTCTAATAAGGAGGCCCCCCACAAGTTCACTATTGCTGTTATAATGGAGTATATTCGTTCACTCAACCAGTTCCAGATAGCTGTTCAGGTAAGTTCTTGAAAGTGTCATAATTTGAAATAACTTTTGCTACATATTTTTATTTTACGGTTTAAGCTATGTTCGGGATTAGTTGAAATTTTGAAAACTCTTCTAAAGGCAGCTGTATGTATCCCTGCATGAGAGAGAAAGTATAGGAACAGAGAAGTGACTGCCAATCTAAATACTAAAAGGTTACAACAGGCCAATTGAGATTTGTCTGATAATGTCAAACTCTAGAAGAATTCCCCCATTTGGTGCTACAAAGAAGGTTAATTTGTTGCATATCAGAGGTATTCTACTATTTATTTACATAATCATAATGTATCCAAATTACCTGGATTTAGTTCATTCACTCCCAACCATGTCCGGACAATGGTTTTAGAATGCTGTAACCTCTGTGGAAAACAATAGAAATCCACCTGCTGAGAATTCCTTTCATATTGATAATATGTTGGCTCAAACCTCCAAATAAACACCCTATTTCCCGTATATGTAGAAGTGTGTGCAGGATGAGATGGAACAGAAATCTTACAATCCAACATTGCTCATCCAGCAAGCACTGGAAGGAACTTCAGTTCTGTAGTTCCTAAGGCCAATAAATTCAGAAGAAAAAAGGCCTGTCAGTTCTGAAAGCCCCAAAGTGGTCTAGGCATAAACCAAGATGATTGCACTTTCTAATTCATTCCCAGAGGATCATTTCTTAAGATGGTGAAGTTTGTGCCCATTCTAAAACTAAGCCTGAATTATTGCAATGAATCCAAATAATTGGCATAATTTAAGAATACATAGGGATATACTGGAGAATGGAATCAGGTTTAATGTAGATTATATTTTCTGTCAAGGAACAGTTTCTGAACTATGTGAAAATTTAAGAAATGCAAATAACTTTTAATGCCTTTCAGCTTTGAGTCCTAATGCATATAGGCTTTGCCTCAAATAACTCTTGGCAATCATTAGATTAAAAATTCCCATATTTGCATAAATGAAATGCACACTTCCTTCTTTGCCACCAATTCCTCACATGTGTACAATTTTGGAAGCTTAAGCAAAATTTATTTATAAGTAGGAGAATATATAATATTTCTATGTTGCTTTCGTGCCAATAGTTAAATTAAATAAAATTCAACTGTTTAATTTCTTTATGTATTGTAATTCAGGAGTTCTTTTAAAAAAAATTTATTTAAGCATTTATGCATGTATTTATTCAGCTAACTGTCCATTTCAAACTTGAAAAATTTTGGATGTCATGAAACTTTACTGCTCATAAAAGTGTAATACACATGCAAATGCATTTTAATAAAAAGACTAATTTCTTTTGGATCTACTTAATTCAAATTCTTTCTACTATATTTTTCTTACAAACTGAGGTTTAGCTAAATGTTTATACATTTGCTGAGTTACGAATAGCTTCAGCATGGATTTTTCCGTGTTTTCTTGTCTTCTTAGCATTTTCTTTATGAATTGGTAATCAAAACCCTTGTTCAGCACAATTTATTCTACATGCTTCATCAGTTCTTACAGTACCATGTTCTCAGTGATTCAAAGCCTTTGGTGAGTAACCTTGCATAATCTTTTCATTGCATCATAGAGAGATTTAAAAATAATGACATGAACACATCAGCTTCTACTGTGCTCTAAAGTGCTTTGTTGCTGAGCAAGAATGGTTTACTAAGATGCTTTTTAGTTTAGGAGCAAATTGTGAAATACTAGATACTGACTTATTTCTTATTTTAGGCTTGCTTATTGTTGTCTCTTGAAAGTATTTACCCACCAGCACATCAACTCTCCCTGGATATGTTAAAGGTAAGTAGACAGAGGAAGTGTAAATATGCCATTTTCTTTCTTTGATTATGGGTAATGATGGGAAGGCAGTTCTGAGTAGAGGTAAAATCTATTAATTGCCCAATTGGAATTAATCCAAAGAACTTCATAAAGAATATTTTGGGCTTCCCCGGGGCAACCTCATTGCCTATTTAAAGATTAGGGTAGAGCTACCTTCCACCTCCATTCAAATATGTTGTATATTACCGGGCCCCTATAAGAAATTAGAAATCTATCTTATCAAACTCTGTTTTCTCCATTACATAGTTGGGAATCAGTGGACCAAATTTTTGACACAGATCCTATAACTGTATTCCCTACCACCTTTGGGAGAACTTGGCTTTTGAAACAGAGAAAATATTAAAGAAAGGAATGCCGATAAAGATGCCACTGGAGAACAATCAGCCACATTTTCATTTTGGTATCATCATTATAAAAAAACAGTATCATCTCCTAGTATTTAGTTAATGCAACCTGTGCATTGCTGAGATGGGTTTACTATTCCTTCATCTGCAGACCATATGGTCCACAAACATTTTATATGCTCCTTATTGAACAATTCTCTGTCCTTGTGATGTTAGTCAACTGAAGAATGTTATCCATTATATCTTCCACTGC
The DNA here is from genome assembly GCA_012654045.1 of Ptyas mucosa. Classification (NCBI taxonomy): domain Eukaryota; kingdom Metazoa; phylum Chordata; class Lepidosauria; order Squamata; family Colubridae; genus Ptyas; species Ptyas mucosa. The sequence goes on from WNWU01000003.1 coordinate 23,918,746, forward strand.
CCCATTTACAATGAGATCAGGGCCAAATTATTGTTGGTAGGGCTGAAGCCTCAAAACACTGAACCATCTTACCAGTGGTGAAATGTAAAATTTGTTACTACCGGTTCTGTGGACGTGGCTTGGTGGGGATGGGGGTGGTAATGTGACTGGGTGGGCGTGACCAACTTTTTTTCTTTTTACTTTTAAAAGCATTTTTAAAAAGCCTCTGATGATTGCACGGCTCAGCTGGGCAGGGCGGGGGGCAGGAATTTTTGCTACCAGTTCTCCAAACCACCTGCCTTCATCGCTGCCGGATCGGACGATCCGGTCTGAACCAGGAGCATTTCACCCCTGCATCTTAGAAATGTTCCAAAGGTGCTTTTTCAAGAGGCAACTGGACTTTCTGTTTTTTTCTTTGAAGAGATTTCACTTCTCATCCAAGAAGCTACTTCAGCTCAAGAACCAGAAAATCCAGTTGCCTCTTAAAAAAGCACCTTTGGGACAACCATGATCTGGATTACTGAGAATCTCCATAGACATCTTACAAATGTAGTTCCAACTGTCAGCAATCAAGCTATTACTTTTGCTCTGCTCTTATTTAAACTTAGAAATACTTAAGTTCTTAGTTGTAGTTTTGGTTTTAATTTGCTGTAATCTTTTTACATTCAATGCTCTTTTTATTATTTTGTTTACAATATTATTTATTTATTTATTTATTAAATTAATCTATTTGCTACTGTCCATCTCATTTTGAAAAAACTCTATTCAAAACCATTATCTTTTATAGCATGCTACATGTTATAATTTATGGTTGCAGCAATAAACCTAACTCTAATAACTCTAGTAAATAAAGCAAGGTGCTCATGGGAAAGAAGTCATAGGTATTTGTCAGCAGCCATTTACTTTCATCATGTGCTTTCAGAGACTTTGTACAGCAAACGATGAAATAGTAGAAGTTTTGTTGTCTAAACATCAAGTGCTAGCTGCCTTGAGATTTATCAGAGGAATTGGTGGACATGACAGCATTTCTGCTCGTAAATTCCTTGATGCAGCAAAGCAAACGGAAGATGAGATGCTCTTCTATACCATATTCAGGTTTTTTGAGCAGAGAAATCAGCGAATACGTGGAAACCCTAACTTCACTCCAGGTAAACAGCAATTTGGTAGGCATATAAAGAAGGTTGGATCCTCTTTTTAATTTTTATAATATTCAAAGTTCAGACCTAATAATCCTGCTGCCCATTAGATTGTTTCAAACATAGAGCTCTATTTTTAATTGGTACAACGGGGTCTCACTAACTTCATAATTTTTCCTCAATAGCGAGAGGTAGTAATTTTTTAAACTACTATATGCTCCTGCAAAATTAATTTTAAAGATAAAAAGCTACTCCAAAGATAATTAGTAAATTTTACCAAATTGGTATAATTTTTTGGTAAGTAAGTCATATAAACTTTCAGAGATTTGTTGGAGCATGAACTTTATCACTCCTGTTCAACATTGATCAAAAGATGCATTAAATAATGGGTTTTTGTTTTTAAATAAATTAAAAAAACCAGGCTCCCTCCAGTGAAGGAAAAGAAAATGAAACATAGGCAACTACTTTTGCTTTTTCCTTAAATGAAATTTAATTTCTGAAGGCACTGTAGGCACAATTTTGTATATTGAAAACAGTTATGACAAATGGAACTTTCTCAAGCTTAGGAGAAAGATAGGAGTTACTAAAACAGTTGGAACATCTGTAATGCAGTATCAACATCTGGAAAAATATGCATGATCCTTAATTGGAAGAAAAAATGGTCTTACACTGTTTGAATGCTGACTTCAGTACAGCTAGGTGGTATGGAATTGTAATTATATTTTAACAGTAGGGTTAATATGTCAGTTGGAGACAACCTGCTACAACATTGTAAGTGCTGTAAGTCTTATGGACTTAGAAGTAGACATGTGCTTTATCATTCTTATTACCACCCAGTAATGAATTTGATAGACTAGAAGAATGTTTCTTCTATAACTTCATCTCCCTGTAATCAAAATCCTTGTCTTTTTTTGTTCCTTTAGGGGTTTTTTTGCAGAAAAAATATCCCCATATTCTCATTTCCAAATCAGCAAAGGATTATTAATGCTCCCTCATGCATGCAGTTCCACTCTACCAGGGGTCTTTGTGCATTTCTCAATAACAGCTATAGCTATCAATAGTATTCAAAAGCAAAATAAATATCAATATCAAATCAAATTATAATTTCTAACCTTATATAAGAAAAAGAATCATATTTAATTCTGTGGAAAGTGTCTCAAAGATAATCTGCAACATTTCCCCCTCAATGTTCTTGATTATGCATAAAATCTACTTTTTCCTAGTATTATTATACAAAAGTCTACATAAGCTTTGTATACAATATATTGTAGCTTATATGCATCTCCTTTACCCGTTATATTTCTGTTTTTATACAACTGTTTTGTGATCCAGCTTCTCAGTTTCAAAATTGGGGCATGAGTAATAGAGAGTAGTAGAGGTAACTCCTGAGGTTGAATTTTTTTAAAAAAAATATTGATAATATACTCAAGTGTGATTCCTTAAAATGTCAAAAATAACAGATTACATTTTCTGTCCTTTTCTTGTAGGAGAACACTGTGAAGAGCATGTCACATTTTTTAAGCAGGTTTTTGGAGACCAAGCATTAATGAAGCCTGCCACTTTCTGACGTAGTAAAACTGTTCCAGTATAAGGATGTATAAAGTTAATTTATTGCATTTATGTACTTTTACTTTTGAGCTACAAAAGATCTATTTTATAATAAAGTATATATACAGACCCTTTGGCAAATATTAAAAATATTACAACATTTTGACAGATGGCTTATTTTTCGTCTAAAAATAAAGCCAAAAATTGCATTGACTTGCATTAAAAAATTGTCAGTGGTTCAGCAATCTAATCTCATACCTATCACTTTAAGTGTTACCAGGAATCTATTTCTATTGCAAAACAGTTTCCTTTTCAGGAACAAAAACTATAATAAATTATTATTTCTCATTAATGTTTCAAGTTTAAGTAATACTGATTAATAACTGATGTTGATATAATTCTTCCTGAATCCAAACTGTTCAAAATTACTGTTTTTCTTCCAGTTATGTAGAAAATTAATCCCAGTACCATTTTACAGTTTTGAGATGGTAATCATAGAAACTTGCTACAATTTAGAAGTCTTCAGCCAGAATACAGAGTCCACTGACCACTTTGTTTAAAATGGCTAGAAGAACAGGAGTTTTTCTCTTTCTGTACCTCTATTCCTTTCTTGTGCTGCACGAACTTTAGCTTTATTTATTGAAGGCCCTATAGAGAAAAAAAGGAAATTTTGATTTACTATATATATTAGTTCAGTAATGCTAGATTATGAAACATGTTTCACAAAAGAACACTTGTGATGCAAAAAGATGGAACAACAAACATGAGTATAATACATTTGGGCAACTTACATAGAAATCAAGTGAAATTTTAAGTCATTTTAACATAATGATTATAGTTAACATCCATTCTACTTTTATTGGTCAAATTTGAAGTTGAAACCACAAACCACGGTTTAGCAGAATACGGGCTGGGTTCATGTACAGTAGGGGTCCCTGGGCCACGGCCCATTCAGAACGGGCTGCATAAGTGACAGGTGAATGCGCTAATGCACACAACTCCGCTTGCGTGAGCAGCTCATATGCGAAGCTCCATTTGAGCAAGCAGTGGGCACCTGCATCTGCCACTTGTGCCAATGGAGCTGCACATGTGAGTGCGCTAGCCCGCTGTTTGCGCAGAATCATCCCGTCACCTGCTGCTGCCACTGCCAGTCCACAAAGCCAGAAAGGTTGGGGCCTGCTGATGTTTAGCACACTGCCGTAATTTATAGAATAAGGTAGTATGGCCTAATGCCCATGTTAAGACATGATCATAGTTTGCAAACAAGGCACAAATACAAGCCAAAAACATATTAATCTAGCATAAATTAATGCATAAACCCTGCCACAAGCAAGGGTAGTTTTTTCTTCTACACATTTCCTCCTGCTTAAATTTTACTTTCGCAAAATGTTAATTAATTAGTCCTTCAACTTCAGGAATAATTATGAAAATGGCTTATTTTAAGTTAAATTAAAATTAATAAATTTGTTGATTCAGACTTATTTCAAAAAATGCTGTACTAGGGATTTTTTGTCATGCCATTGTGGCATGAAATAAGCACCCCAGCACCACCACCACCCAAAAAATCAGTACCTACTAGGCCTTAACATGAGAAACAAAATTTTTGTTTCAGTCTCATTCGGAATAGTGGGTGTGCACATGCCCAAGTGATCTATTTTGCTAAACCAGTTTATTATGTTAAATAAAGATATCACAATGTTAAATGTGGCCTCTACAGCAAATAAGTCACTATACCTGAAGCAAATTCCAATTTTGTCTTACCTATGTAGCTAAGTAGGACAGGAAGAAATATTAGACCATGGGTTGCTCCAAGTAGCACCATGGTTAAATACATCCTGAAGTAGAAGATCTGGAAAATCTGAGATTTGGAAAAAGCAAGCACCACTATTCCTCCAAATTTTGTGAGTGTAATACCACTGAAAACCTATTAAAATTTTAAAAAAAGAAAGAAGTAACAAATCTAGTAAAGCATATTGTCCTGCTATAGTCAATTTACCCATTTTCCAACAGGTCAGAATTATTTTATTTTTACGTTATTTTTTATTATCAGCATCATTATCAATAACAGAAATTTATCAGCATCCTGTCTAGTGCATGGTTAGCAAACAAGCTTCTACTTTCCTCTTATCAACTAGTCAGGTTGGTGAGAACTAGTTCATTGGTATACAATCTACTAAGTTACTTAATGAAAGGGAGAAACTCATTGTGTTCTTCCTTTTCCCAGTATTCCTACTCTAGATGACTGTTCTCATACAATAAAAACAGTGATCTGCAATGGGGATGGATATTTTTAAGCAGGGGACCTCAATCTTGCCAAGGTTCAGTAGTAAAAGGACACAAGCAATGGAATGGTATATGCCAGGGCTGTCAAACTCCCACCCCGTGGGCCGGATGCGTCATGTGCTGGCCACGCCTGGTTTAGTGAAGGGGAAAAAAAGTCCCGATACATCACATGATGGCACCATGGTGCCGTGAGTTTGACACCCCTGATATATGCATATGAAGTGTGGTACATAGGCACACTCTGTCCTTGATCTGTAGTCCTTAGGGTCAAAATGGTTATCTACCCCAAGCTTTTAGCTATAATTACAACTACAGGAAGAGATGAACTTTGTCACCACACAGATGCACAGTGTAGATTGCGTCTGTACGCTGACCCATTGGTTGCATATAGGCCATGAGCTGTTAAGACAATTGGGCCCAATTCCTGTGCCTTCTATTGCCTGGCAAACAGTATACAAAATGCTACTTACACAGCTCCCCATTTGGGATAGTGCTTCCTCAGCACGCTCTACTCTTGTTGGTTTTGTACTAATTGTAAATGCTCTTGTCACATGGCTACAAAACTCAACAGAGATGCCGCAACTCTGCAAAAGAAATAACTTAGATATTAGGATATTCTATTGTTTTATAAAGCATAAGGCATTCAAATAAATGGCAATTAAATACCAATAGAATCTTGTTAGAGCATATATACAAAATAACACACAGCAGGAACATGAATCTGCTGTGACATATTAAATGCAATAATAAATGCAGCAAGTCAAATTATATACCAAGTGCCTCTTTATCAGCTTCTAGATGTCTATCAGCAGATAAACATTCTTTGTAGAAAAATTCATAGCTCAGAAATTATCAAGATATGAAGATGGCTTTTGAAATATCACAATAGTTACAGTGGATATAAAAAGTGTAGACACTGCTATTAAAAGGCCAGTTTTTTGAGTTATAAGTGAACTGATTTATCTTGGTTTGATTTTTTCTTTCTTCTTCCTTTTCCTCTTTTACCACTTTGGATGTTGAAGGAGGTCTGAACTGGCATTTTAACAGGGATATTAGATTTTTTTAAATTGTATATTGTTTTACCTCTAAATTGAGGTAGTCCTCAATTTATGATCACAATTGAGCCCCAAATTTCTGTTGTTAAATGAGACATTATGGGAACACTACAAAGGTGGTAACCGACAAATGGTCATAAGTCACTTTTTTTCAGTGCCGCTGTAACTTTGAACAGTCACTAGATGAACTGTGGTTAAGTCGAGGACAAACTTTATTAGACCAATTATTCTAAGCATAGCACATATTAAGTCAACTATTAAACAGTCACAAATAAAGATGCATTATTGGTGAAGAGGCATCAAATCTTGATTCCCAAAAGTTAAAAATCCTTAAAAAGAGTTACTGGGAAAGAGAACATTTTCTGTGAATAAGACTTGGAAGATATTAAAATACCACTCCCTGGTAGGCAGGAAACCATAGAGTAAAATGGGAAAAGAGGGCAATTCTGTCATTTTCTTTTCTTTTTAAATTTTCAATACCAAATTGGTAAAGATGTCCAAAAGCAGCAAACATTTTCCAAGTTTAATTTCAAAACAACTTACAGAATTGATTAATTTTATTTCATACAATTTTTTGTTGGTGCATTGGTAATAGATGCAGCTGTGCACAACATTATCTGGCTAAATCATCTGGCTGAGATTGGACACCAAGTCTAAGACAAATCTTGTCATTGTATTCTTAAAAAAAACAAGATTTTCATAGAGATCTAAATGAATAGAAACAAAAAGGGCAACACTTCCTTTTGACAAGGAATGTGTATCAAGCACAGCATGTATTCTTTTGAGCATTTAAATCCATCTTTAAGGCTATAAATCGTACAGAATCTAAGCAGTATTTGTTTTGTACCAAAGCTTTTTAAATAGAGTAGGATTAAAACTGTAGGTAAACTTACCATTACAAGGTTTACTAAGGAAACTGCATTTAAGCTGATACCCCAGAGCCACATCACTCCAAACATGTTGACCAGTATCATAGCAATAGTGAAGGAAACAATAATGGCAGCCCATATTTCAAAACCAAGCAGCACCATAGTTACTATGAATATTGATCCAAGGGAAACGCCAAGATTAAAGATGGTGTCATCCACAATTGTTAAATATTGTTCATAAAAAACATAGAATATGCTATGAAGAGAAAAATAAGTAAAATAAACAAATTTAGAAACCACAGCTTTCCACGTAGCATCTTCTAAAAAGTCACTTTCCACTTTTCAAAAATTGAAGACAAGAATGAAAGAATTAATACATTTGTCCAACTCTAATCACAATGTTCTATTCCAATTTTCTAAACCTAAAAGATAGGCTTCTGTAATACAAACATGCATTTGAAATGTAACTTAATTTTTTAAAAAAGAGCAAAGGGCACAAAGTATCGTACAGGTATTTGTACCTAACACATACCCATTTATCGTTAACGACAGCTTGTTTGGTGTAATAAAGGTAACAAACAAGTGTGATTTCTGGTCTTGGCCTAAGGTGCAAAGCCAGCTAAGTGACTTAGAAATTGATTATGATGATTAGACATCCTCAAGTCTTTGTTGACTCCTAACAGCCACATAGATTTTCTCCATAAAGGCTCTTCCAAATCATACCCATTGTTGCTATAACTTAGTTTATCTACTTTACTACTAGCTATCCTCTTCCCTTCCATCTTTTTCAGCATAGCTTTCTCCAGATTAAAATTAATTAATGTCTGCTGCTGATGGCAGTAAAATCAAGAACTTTGCTTTTTTTTTTCTTGATCATTTTTGGTTTTTTCCACTAAAAGAGCACCAAAATGGTGTTTCTCCACTACTAATGGTGGCAAAAATAATTTTATTATTTTGGGAGGAAAGACAAATACTAAAAATTACATACTTTATTTACAGATTAAAGATTGATTGATTGACAAAAACTGGATAGATTTAAGATTTTTTTTTCATTTGTGATTCTAGATTTATGAACCAAAGCCACAAAATTTCAGTCAATCAAACATTTAGGAATTAATCAGAGCAATGTGGAACACTTTGAATATAATTCTAAATTAGTATTACTGCTTTAATTATTTGCAACCTGTTCTATCTATGCACAGGCTTATTAATATTTTCCTGTTTATAAAAATCCAAAAATTGCACAGAAAAAAAATTAGAACCCTATTGCTATCACTTCATAATAATCAAAATTTGCAGTAGCTTTCAAGTGACTTCGGAGACTCATACACAGAGAGCAAAAAAGAAAAAGGAAAATAGTGGTCAAGAACAAACAAATAGAAAGAGCCAGAACAAAATTTAATTTTGATTAAATGAAATATATTAGCTGTTATAATAATCTATTATAATTTAGTCCCATGTATTTAAAAAATTTCTCCCTTTACAATTTAATGGCAACTTCTGAAGAAGCTCAGGGTACCATTCAAGGATTGGCATATATTGTAATATAATTCTTAGCGAGGAAGTTGTGGGAAAATTTTCTGCCCATAAAGAAATTACTATACCTGTAAGGAAAAACTTCGGCATTTTTTACTTTGTGGACCATGGCTTCAGTAATATTGTGTGATATAATCCGTGCTTTTTTCAATGCATCAATAAAGTCTGCTGAGGTTTTTAGCACCGTATGGTAAGTCATGAAGTAAGTGGCTCCAATTTCAGAAGAGTTGTGTATAAAGTTGACTGCAGAACTATATGCAGCGTGTCCTCTGAAAAAGGAGAATACAGTTGGCATACATCAAAAAAGCTGCTGACTTCTTTCAAATCAACCGACTAACAGGCATTTCAATTTGCATCTGTTATCTTATTAGGAGATGCTACAGATCAATTCTTGCTAAAAGTACACAACACAAAGCAATAGAATGATGATTTGCAGCATGGATGTAGTCAGGGAATAAAATATTTTGACAATGAAGTAAATATTTTGCTGGTAAAGTCAGGAGTTAAAGAGTGCTCCGAGCACAGTATAATGCTTCTTACTTTAAGAAAATGACAGTATTAAATTTGGTAACCCAGAGGTCCATTGGGAATACCAGGCACATTTAGAATATTAAGAAAATGATGGGAAAAACACAATTCACATGCAGCATCATATTTGTAATGCTCTCTACATGGGGCTCCCCTTCAAGAGCACTCGGAGGCTCCAACTGGTCCAGAATGCGGCCGCGCGGTGGTTATGGGCGCAACCCGATGTGCCCACGTGACACTCCTCCTGCGCGAGCTGCACTGGCTCCCAGTGGTCTTCCGGGTGCGATTCAAGGTGTTGGTCACCACCTTTAAAGCGCTCCATGGCATAGGACCTGGGTACCTTCGAGACCGCCTTCTGCCACCAATAGCCTCCCACCGGCCAGTTCACTCCCACAGAGTGGGGCTCCTCAGGGTGCCATCGGCCAAGTTATGTCGGCTGGCGACACCCAGGGGGAGGGCCTTCTCTGTGGGAGCCCCAGCCCTGTGGAATGAACTGCCCCCGGAAATGCGTAACATCTCCGACCTCCGGGTGTTTCGCTGTGCCCTTAAGACCCTGTTGTTCCGTCAGGCTGGGCTATCAACGTAATTTTAATTGGGTGTTTTAAATTTTGGGGTTTTAAAGTGAGCCAAAATTATTTAAAAATTTTAAATTATTTTAATAGATGTCTGTCTTGTGCTTTTAATAGGCTGTACACCGCCCTGAGTCCTTCGGGAGAAGGGCGGTATAGAAATAATATTATTATTATTATTATTATTATTATTATTATTATTATTATTATTA
>WNWU01000003.1:23928470-24036044 GCA_012654045.1 Ptyas mucosa
TATTATTATTATTATTATTATTATTATTATTATTATTATTATTATTATTATTATTTGCCATTGAATAGGCTTGGATAAATTTTAGGACTAATTTTTGTATGGATCAAGAAGGCTTATAAAGGTAGGGTACTATGGCATCTCTTTAAAAAAAATCACTCTCCAAAGAAATTATGGCAATTTTTCTTATATTAGTAGCAGTGGTGAAATGTAAAATTTGTTACTACCGGTTCTCTGGGCGTGGCTTGGTGGTGGTGGGGTAATATGACTGAGTGGGCGTGGCCAACTTTTTTAAAAAAACTTTTAAAACCATTTTTTCTACAACCTCTTTGACTGAAGAGGTTGTAAAAAAAATGCTTTTAAAAGCCTCTGACGATCCCAGCTGACTTGCCTGATCGGCAGAGGCTTTTTTTCCTTTTAAAAACATTTTTTCTGTAACCTCTTCGGCTGAAATATTAAAAATAATAAAAAAGACTCTGATGATTGCGCGACTCAGCTTGGCATTGGGGTGGGGCAGGGAATTTTGCTACCAGTTCTCTGAATTACCCACCTCCATCGCTATAGGATCGGGCAATCTCTATAAAACTCTAAAAAAGTTTCAGCTTACTCTGATTTTTAGATTTTCTAATGTAAGCATTCAAATCTAGCCTACCTATATGTATTGTTTCTGGGTTTTGCAACTCACAATATAGGTCTATTTCTTCACTAAACTTTTAGTATGGCTGCATTGACGTCTGCTGTTTTCTAGAATTGTAGGCAAAATTACTGTTTCCTTTCTTAGAAACTCCCATGAATGTTGAGCTCCTTTTCCCATTAGCTTCTCTTGCTATTAAAGCCAACTAACCATTTTTATTTTAAGTTTAAAGTACAAATTTGAACATAAATAAGTAAATAATTTCATTATTCACTTCATGCCCTTTTGAAAGTTCTTGATTTATTTTAACAGAACAGCAGACTAACAGAGTTGAAAGGGACCTTGGAGATTTTCTAGTCTAACCCCCCTGCTCAGCTTGGAAATCCTATAATTCAGACAAATGGTTGTCCAATCTCTTTTTAAAAACCTCCAGTGTTGGAGCACACACAACTTCTGAAGGCAAGCCATTCCACTGATTAATTGTTCTCACTGGCAGGAAATTTCTCCTTAGTTCTAGGTTGGTTCTCTCCCTGATTAGTTTCCATCCACTGCTTCTTGTCCTGCCTTCAGACATTTTGGAGACTAGGTTGACCCCTCCCCCCTTTTTTTGTGGCAGCACCTTAAATATTGGAACACTGCTATCATGTCACTCCTAGTCATGTCACCCCTTTTGGAAAATATTATTTGAACTGGTTGGGAGTAATCCCCTCCACAACTATTATTAGCATACAGGTGTATTTATCTTCTTTTTCAATTGCTTCGATTCCTTATACGTGGAAGTTATATCCTTCAATTGCTGTGTTTCAATTATGGCAATAATTATGCTGAGATTACATTATATTTATTAAGCAATATTTACCTACCCAAATATAAAATTAAAGTTCAGCTTTATTTTGCACTTCTTGTGCTGTGAGCTTTATGATATAGACAAAGAAAGCCAGGCATTTTATGACTCAATGTCCTTCCAAACGTACCCTTTGCCACATTTCGGATTAGGATTATCTGAGAGGAACATAGGGAGAAATTTCATGAAGTCTTCACCCTCAGGTCTCTGTTTTCCTTCTTTAGTCAGTGGCCGGCAGCGCACACATGATGGATTGACAACTGTATAAATGTAATTGGAAAATATTCATAAAATTAACATTTGTCTTCATTCATGTAAAACTGAATCAATTAATTCATCAAGATTTGAAATTCAGCTGTACCTGAAGCATTGCAGAATGCTCCAGTGGTGTTATAAGTTCTGCAACAGGAAGATTGCGGTTTGATCCAGTCAAAGTAGTCATCAATCCAGGAAGAAGGTGCATAGCCAATTCTTGTACTAAATATGAAAATGGTACCATTGTTTGTCAAACATTTTCATGTACATTCTACACAAACTGCATATTTTAAAATAAAATATACATTCAATGCAGATACCATAAGTTTAAAAAAAATAAACAGATAGTCCTTGACTTACAACAGGTTGTTTAGTGACTGTTCAAATTTACAATGGCACTGGAAAAAGTGACTTATGACTGTTTTTCAAATGTGACTTACCACCATTGCAGTATCGCCATGGTGACGTGATCAAAATTCAGAGGCTTGGCAACTGACTCATGGTTATGACAGTTGCCGTGTCCCAGGGTCATGTGATCCCTTTTTGCGAACTTCTGACAAGCAAAGTCAATGGGGAAGCCAGATTCACTTAACAACCATGTTACTAAACAAATGCAGTGATTCGCTTAACAACTTGACAAGAAAGGTCATAAAATGGGGCAAAATTCACTTAACAAATGCTACATTTGTTAAGGAAATCACTGCAGCTGTAATGTGAATCTGGCTTCCCTATTGATTTTGCTTGTCAGAAGATCGCAAAATATGGCCACATGACCACAGGACACTGCAACCATCATAGATATGAACCAGACGTCAAGTAACTGAATGTAAATCATGTGATCATGAGAATGCTGCAACGGTCATAAGTGTGAAAAATGGTAACTTTTTTCAGTGGCACTGTGACTTCGAACTTCGAAGGGTCACTAAATGAACTGTTTAAGTTGAGGTCGACTTGAAGTAGAAGCCTTTGAATTGACAATCTGGAAAACACGAGAGGGGTTTCCTTCAATCCTTAGTGAAAGAAGTTTTAAATAAAAGTTCAAGGAAGGAAATTTGACTTACTAATACAGAATGAAGCAAAATATTTTAATTCTGAACATACTATTTTGGAACAACAGACCCAGAAGTTAATTTTAAGACTGGCTGCCTCTATAGATAGACTGTGTGTTTAAAAGTTGCTGTGGAAGAGGAGCAGATTTCATTGGTCAAGACTGACACTGATTTGAAAATGGGTTTAAATATGACAGGCTACAAGAATGATATGGAAAATGATGCTACATTGGACATAATAATAATTCAAAAGGAAATACAAATAATAAATCAAGAGTGTGACCTGGATAATTTTCCTATATTGGACTTACACAAGAGGCTGGTTAATCATGAGTCTAAATAAAAGTTTGTTCCTATTCTAACAGAACATTATTTGCAAGTGAAAATCTTTAAGGAAAAAGGAAAATGAATACCTACTAGTTGCTAATCTCTGCTGCATCAAACACTTGCTGTACCAGAGAATTGTTGTCACATCCCATTCCTCCACAAACCATATTTTGTCCATCTGGCGTTGTATATTTATGCCCTTCTTTCAACACAAAATATACTGGAGGACCTGTATGCAGGTATTTACCAAGATCGTTGAAGTAGACTATCAAATAGGAATCCTTATTTTAAAAGAGAGAGAACACAAAGGATAGAAGACTAAAGTAAGAAAATATCTCCACAATCTTGGTGGCACAGTGGTTAGAATGCAGTACTGCAGGCTCCCTCTGCTGACTGCCGGCTGACAGCAGTTCAGCAGTTCAATTCTCATCGGCTCAAGGTTGACTCAGCCTTCCATCCTTCCAAGGTGGGCAAAATGAGGACCCAGATTATTGGGGGGCAATATGCTGACTCTGTAAACCACTCAGAGAGGGCTGTAAAGCTCTGTGAAGTGGTATATAAGTCTAAATGCTACTGCTATTCCCCCCCCTCCCTCCCACCCTTCTCCCCCCTAATCTATTTATTATATGCACAAATAGGGAGCAGTCATTCTCAGGAAATTCTCAGGATTTCCCAAGAAAAAAGGAGTAGTGGTACAAGCAGTTGAAAAACTTACATCCGGCATTGATAATCTCTGGTCCAGGCCAATCTCAACTTTGTTAACAACTGCTATGCTGAATGATAACACACCCACAAATATGGATATCTGAAATACAGTAAAATCATCTTTATCTCAAAAATAGCATTTATCTAAAACCTGTTCAAGATTTGGTTTACATATTTGAAATCTATAAAGTAAATCAGTGCTGTTAGAAAATGCACTGTAGCTCTTCCATTTAAAGATTAAAACAATGTCATGGTACACTAGCAATAGGGTGGAAGAAATATTTAACATATTCCTGTTATAGTGTAAATGTAAGTAAAATTAACATTAATCAGAGCCTGTAGTACAGTGGTTTAAAGCACCCTGTTATTAACATCTATTAACATCTGCTGCTTGCAATTACTGCAAGTTCGAATCCCACCAGGCTCAAGGTTGACTCAGCCTTCCATCCTTTCTAAGGTGGGTAAAATGAGGACCCAGATTGTGGGGGCAATAAGCTGACTTTGTATAAATATACAAAAGTATGAAGGCTATTGCTTAACGCACTGTAAGCCGCCCTGAGTCTCCGGAGAAGGGCGGCATATAAATCAATTTTTTTTAAAAAAAAAAATCTGTTCAAACTACTGAACTGATTTTTACTATTCTGAAAACCAGTCAAAGAAGAACACAAATATGCATAAAATTAAATATATTTGTACAATTTTAAAAAATCTCATGATTGCATTTAGATTGTTATCTAGAGTTTAGATATTTTAAATCAAAAGGAACTTTATCTAAAACAATGAGGGTGTACGTACAATAATTGGTCTCATCCACTCTTTAAGAAGAAACGGAGAATAAATGTTTTTGAAAAATTGAAACAACATGCTTTTAGAGTGATGGAAACTACTGATTTCTTCACGACCTTTGATACAGCACAGGACATCACATCGATTACTCTGGAATATAAAATGCCAAAATGAACGTGCTGCTAAAATAATGCTGATCCAAAACAAATATGAAAAGAGTTTATAATGAACTTACCTCTTGGCGTTTAACATCCAAGCCCAAGAGACTTACAAAGCAGGTAATCTGCAGAAGGAAATCAATAAACACAGCCACAGCAGCAAAGAGGGAGAATGAACGAACTGCAGGCATAGTAGACAAGCTCCCTAAAAGAGAAAAATAAACAGATGTGTGTCATACCAGCGCAATACAAAAGAATATATTCAAACGTTTATATACCTCTTCCCATAAAATATCATGAATTTGCCAACCCAATTTTTTAAAAAGTTAACTAATGTAAAACACTGTCATTAAAAAGGAAAAAAAATACTAACCAGTACATTTCTACAATTCGTGAGAAGATGGTGAAAAAAATGGGGGGGGGGGGGTTGCATGTGCTTAAGCAATGTACCAAGATAATAGGCAATGCTTCCATAAAAGCATTCCAAAGTAGGCATTACCATTGAGATTTTTTGTCAAATTCTGGTTTCCTATGAAGATATTATGCCAAGACTCCCATACAAGGACCACAGAAAATGGTTCAGTATACAGCAATATGCTTAAGGGCTCTTTCTCAACACTCAGCATTTAAGTAAATAGATGCTTTAAATTCAAAAATAACTTGCAGAAATGAAACCAATTCTATTATTTCATTCCATAATATATCCCTTTTCCCAGCTTTATCAGAAATACATTTGATGAAAAGTAAAAATATGGGTAGTATTCTGCAGAGCTGTTCATAAACAAGACTGGATTAAAATAATGTTTCCACATTGTATCAAGCGTTTGGCAGTTTATATTTCACCAGTTTTGGCGTTCTGCTGAAATGTATTTTGCTTGTTCCTTTTAAAACACCTCTATTCACTTCACTTGGGGCTCTTGTTGATTTTCAAGAATTTGAAAATAATGGATTACCTATTCTACTTTTTTTAAATACTGGTCATGGAATAAGAGAAAATAATTAATTCCAAAATCCTAAGTACCCCAAAATTTAAAAATCTTACCTAAGAAAAAAGCCACTGCCTCTGAAAATGAGGAAAGAAACATGCTAGGAGCCACCTCTCCAAGGATTCGACCAATCTGCTTATCTAAGGTTTCATCTTGAAGCCGTTCATCTCTCTGAAATTATAATTCACTCATTAAATCAAATTGTGTCTCAGATCTATGATACAAATAGTTTAGTTAAGAAAATGTAGAAATATGCTTCCTTGCCAACCTGCAAAGGCTCTAGGCTATCCATTTATTTTTTGAAAGATCAGTAATATATTTTATATCTATATGGTCATTCAGGCCTACATCAACACTCATATGTATGCACACACACTATAAAAACTCTCAGAAATTCTAAATATTCTTCTTTAAAATATTGTAAAAATCCAAAATGAACAGCAATGTATCATTGGCCAGAGTTTCTCCAACCTAAATATTGGTTTCCCTTCTGAAAACAGGCAATCATCTTTTTCACTGCTGTAGCAATTTCCTGTTTAGATGAAATGCAACACAATGTTTTAGTAAACAAGACTAAATCCCCCTTTTTTAGTCTTGTTATTAATGGCTTTACAAAACCCTCAAAAGGGATGCTTTGTAAGGTTTATCAACATGGCTATCTTTCTGGAAAGATTAAACCCCTTCCTCCCTGGAAAGTATGGTGTTTTGTTTTCTTCTAAAAGGCTTCTCCTTGTTGTAAGTCTGTGCATACGCAGAGGAAATGCTTTTTTTGGAACTATCAGAATTAAGCAACTGCATATACACATATACACAGATATGTAAGCATATGTATATTTGAAAAATGCCTTTCAAATACTTGCCATGCTTGCTATGAATAATGGCCATGAAACCTTTCTTCCCATAACAGGGAGCTTGCAGGCATGAGGGAAGTGTCAGCAGGCTCACTCTTGCACCATGCTGAAGAGCAGGTTGTTTCCCAGAGGTCAAATGAAGCTTCCCAGAAAGCCTGCAAACATAGTATTCTCCTTGCTTCCCAGAAACTGATATTCAGTGCCACCAAATAGTATTTAAAAGTATTATCAACACATTATTTCAAAAAGCCAAATTATACTAATTACAATGGAACAACCATAGGGTTCCAGCTTCTTGGCCGCAGGCTTTGAGGCCATGATTTATCAGCAGGCTCATATTGTCAAAAAAAAAAATCCAAAATTCAGTTTTCAGTATTTCTAGATAAGTTGTAAAAAGTTTCCATCCAAACGTTGGGAGAGCTACTACCAACAGGGTGAGCTAGACAGATTATCATTTTGGCGTGTATTTCCTATCCGAGCCAGAGAAAGAATCATAGGCTAAACACACCACTAGTTTATTCCAACAAAATTGTGCATATGCAAATATCATCTTACTATATATGTTATATTAACAAAAATACCTGAAATGTCTGAACAATAATGAAAATGTTATCCACTCCAACAGCCAACACCAAAAAGGGAATGACTTCAATAACAATTAGTGTTAGAGGGACTCCAAAATAGCTGAAGATACCCAAAGAACATGCAACTGAACTTAGTACTATCAGGATGCCTGCAATGCCCAATGAGATCTTTGAATCCACCTAGTAAATAAAGACAGCATACATTGAAATTCTGTTTTTACAATATATAATTACAGTTTAATAGTTTGATTGTCAAACCAGCTGCACTTTATTACTTGTGCCAAAACAAGCATGTGTATTTCATTCAAAGAAATATAAAGTGAATAGGCAACATCAGGAACATCAATTCCTAATTCAGGAAATATGTAATATACATTTATATCTCTTTTACTTATTTAGGAAAATTATTGTTCTGAAACATTCTATCTTCAATACTTTTAGATAACATATACTGTATTGTATAAAACAATTAGGGAGCTCGGTACATGTATCTCCATAAATTTTCAAGAGAAAAACTGCTTTAAAAATTGATAAATAAATTTGCTAATTTCTAGAAGACTGTAGGGATATTTTACAGCACATATGGGTGTGGACTTTCCTGATATTGTATGTTATCCACCTATCTTACTACTTAGCTGTTAAAGAGGTAAATGTTCAAAATAAAAGGATAAAATAAAAATAAACATTAAGGTGCTAAAATTTTAACTAAACTTGCAAGACATTGAACTCTGTTTTTAATTTCAATAGTTAAAAAGATGCATACCAAGAATCTAGCAGCACTCTTAATATGCCCAAGAGCCAGGGAAATGTATACAAACATGACTGCATAGCTAATTACAACAGTGTGAACATCACTGTTGCTTTCTCGATTTATTTCATCTTCAATACTACGTTCAGCAGAGAAGGAAATTGTTAAATTTGGGTTGTCATAGTTTTTCACAAAATTGATAAACCTGAAAAACAGATAAAAGTGTCAATAATTTTTAAGAAAGCTAGACTAACCAATATCTATTAAACACAAATCTTTGAGCAAAATGTGCACAAATTATTTCAATATGTTATTGTTAAATTGTACCCTGCGTTGCCAATATATGCTAATTTTAGTGTACGTTCCTACGTTTCTTATGCTTAAACGTAACACGTTTTTTCAGATATTTCAAATTAAAACTATCCTTGATCTACCCAATTAAGATTTTAAAAGTGAAATCTATTGGTTGTAAGTGTAAAACAAGGTTTGTATAATACAATTCCTATATTGAAAGAACTGAAAAAGTTAATATATCAAAAACACTTTTATTTCTGAATAAATATTCAAATAAATAAGTATTCACATTATAAAAACATTAAGTTGCTTTATTTTGGAGCACTTAAAACACTGTAAAGCATATCTTTATTAGTAGTAGTAATGAAGTACTTATTAGTTCTAAAATTACTAAGCAGGAATAATTTACTGAACTTCAATTTGAAAAGTTTATAAAGATTATGTCAGATAAATCTAATTTAGAAAAAAACTTACTCCTTTTCCCAAGCCAAAACTTTCATAATCTTTTCTGTGTCATTGTAGTAATTGATGACAGGAAATGTGATCACAAGTGCTGTGGCATTATTATAATTTTCATCTAAATATTTAATAAAAGAATAAAGTAGATGAGAAACTATTTCAAAGACATACACATAAAATACAAAATAAGGGTACCAGTTCACAGTTATCAAGCTCCTCACCGCTACACACATACCTGTTTAAAATGAAGCTACCTTACTTGTAAAAATAGGAGCAAAATAGCATTTTGCATCTACCTAAATTCCTGCCAGCACATTTCATTCTCTATAGCCAAGAAGCAGCATTTTTTTAGTTATAATATCCCACACATTATAACATATCATGCTAGCAAATAAATACCAGCAGCAATTTACATATCTGCAATATAGGGATGGTATAATTTGGCCTGTCTAAAAAGAAAGTGGATTTACAGGCCTGCTTATTTCAATAATAAAACGAACAACTACATCATACTTACTGTCATATCCTCCCATCACCAGCCATGGGAAGATAGGACCACCGAATGTCCCCAGGCAAGGTGTGTGAAGGAGGCTTGTGTCATTCAGAGATGCTGGAGCCCTATCAAATTTGGATACAATGTGATCTGTAAGCTGGTATTTCTTATGACAATATTGCAGTAAATTGCAGTGACTCATAAAGACTTGGCTTTTCAGAAGACTTTTAGAGTACACAAATTTTAGAAATAAATATATACTCAATCCAATAAAAAGTCATTTATTTCAGTTTTAATTTAAAATTATTGAACAATATTTTTTCAACTACAAACTTTCAAAATATGCCTTAATTTGGAAAATTTTAGGGCACAGTAGTTCACTTTACAAATTCATATTTAGATCATTTGTATTATCTGAGAGCTACAATAATACTTTGAGAAGTATTCTGGCTTGGTTACTACATATGTTTCAATAAATCACATTCTGATCTGGTTTAAGTAATATTAAGCAAAGTCCCAAGACAGGGAATTATGGTTGATCTTAAAGTAAGTCTTAACTCTTGGGCAAATGCATGCTTACCAATTATATTTCAAGATTGAATTCATTAATTGTGCTAACTTATTTGTTTAGCTTTGGGTGGATACTTATTTACTTATTTATTTAAAGGTTTATAAGGCTACCCAATTCATGCGTTGCAAGTTTGGGCAGCATACAACATAGACAGACAATAAATTGAAAGAAGAAAAAAGCAAAGAAAATTATTTATCAAACAAGCAAAAGTATTACTGGTTTCAATATTATGTCATTGATGAGCCCTCATGGCAGTTAACCAAGTGTATCAATATAAAGAAAAGAAAATCAGCCTAGCAGAATTTTAAAGTTACAAAAGTATATAATCAAGAGACAGGGATGGTATTTTTGACTGGGCCTACCTGACACAGTATAAGAAGTGAGAGTGGAAGTCAGCATAGGTATAGAATTCATCAGCAATCTGAGCATCTAGGAGAGAATGACTGTTCTGGAAGTAGTTGAGAACACTCAGAATAGTACAGTTGTTATTGTAGGGAGCAAGAGGTGCCAGGCAAATGTCCTTCAACATTACAGTTTCATTTTGATAAGTTGCAGTTATATTTTCAATACCATTTTGCAAATCTAGTATCTGCAAATATGAGAGAATAAAAAAATGTATCTTGGTATACCAATGGGACAGAATCTTTTCTCTCTGTATCTTTAAGATATGATAGATGAAGTTAACTGTAATCAACATTTTAATTAAAAGCAAGATATCAAGCACAATGAGCCAAAATAACTTTTCAGCAAATTCTGAAAACAGTACTTTTCTTAAAAAGTCAGAATCAATTTATCTGACAAAAATACAATAGTAAATACAGTATCATAGTATTGAAAAAGTGAGTATGTGTGTTTTTCTGTGTGCTTTCTTTGTTAAATGAACATAAAATTTAGTGAGTTTTCTAGCAAAAAAGTTGCTTTTACACACACACACACACAATTCTTTAAGTGAATATGTAATTTATTGAGCTTTCTAGCAAAGAGTATACTTTAATTAAAAGCATTTTTCTTGCAGTCTTATGTTTCCCCCTGCCACTGATCCTATTCCTTGATTGGGAAGCTAATCTATGATCCATTTTAGTTTTTATGCCTTTTATTTTCCATAAGCAATCTCACCCCGAAGTCTATCAGCTCTTACTCTATCATAGTATAGTCCAAAAAATAATAATCAGCTTTTGCATAACTCATTCTATAGGATCAAACTTAAATGTTCACTAGAAATTCTGCTGATCAAACAGAAGAATATGCATTTAACTTGTACCTACACTAATTGAATATCAATATATTAGTTCCTATATTACCTGATGCAAGATATGTTTTGTAAGTGGAGGTCCAAAAGGAACATCTGGTCCCGGAAGAAATGGTGAATAGATCTCTGGAGTAGTATTCACCGCCTGAATAATGAGTTGTTCAGTACGGAAGAAAGGTCCAAAATTAGTATCAAAGTATTCCTTCTCTCTCCGAGCTTGGCTATTTGGGGCTGACCACAAATCTACAGGATTTGTAGTTATTTTGAAAAATGCCAAGCCTGAGGAACACATGGCAATGATAACCAAGGAAAACAGAATAACAGGTCGTGGATTCCGGACACAAAAAGCTCCCCATGACGTAAATGTAACTCTTAAAGCATTCTCAAATTTTTCACCAAATCTTTCACACCAAGTAGCTTCTCCTGCAATGACACAATCACAAATATCAAATAACATACAACTGCACAAAATTTTTAATTAGACATGTTTTTATTGTCCTGTTATTTTTAAAACAATGAATTGTTGGTATAAAATTATTTTTCTTTTTTACTGTAAAAAAAATCACAATAGAAGTATTCGATTTGACACAATCAGAATGAATAATTCAGATTTCTGTGTCCAACATAGTTTTATGAAAATTTGAATGTTTTCAAGATTTTGAGTGGGGGAAAAAGAACTATGTTAAAAACTTTTCATGTGAAAAGGGATGTGATAGGGCTGCCATGTGACAACAGAGTTTATGCTGAGACTGGAGACAATATAAATAATTAGGGAGTATAGGTTTTTACACTGGTAAAATAGAGTTGGAAACAATTTTACCCTCTAATTATTTGTTACTGGTAGCAAATAAATTATAATGAAATCCAAAACATTTCAGACCATTATATTCAATGGTGGGTTGGTCCCGGTTCGCACCGGTTCATAAGAACTGGTAGTAAAAACCGGTAGATTGGAGAACTGGTAATAACATTGGCTGGCCACGCCCCCAAACTGGTCCCCAGCCCAGTCGTCGCTCGCTTACCCCGCTCAGCTCATCAGAGGATTATTATTTTTTTTTACTTTTAAAAGCATTTTGTCTACAACCTCTTTGGCCGAAAAAAATGCTTTTAAAAGTAAAAAAAAAAAAAGGCTCTGATGACCGCGCGAAGAGGTTATAGAAAAAAAAAGCCTTTAAAAGCCTATGGCGATCTCCGCTGAGTTGCCTGATCGTCAGAGGTTTCTAAAAGCATTTTTTTCCTGCAACCTCTTAAGGTTGTAGAAAAAATGCTTTTAAAAGTTAAAAAAAAAGTTGGCCATGTCCACCCAGTCACATTACCCCACCAAGCCACGCCCACAAAATAAGCCATGCCCACAGAACCAGTAGTAAAAAAAATTAGAACCCACCCCTGATTATGTCCCATAATAAAGCATGCAATATTACCAAATTAACATTTGTGGCTATTATTTCTAGAAGAAAGCACAAATATTGGTTCCTTTATATTCTAGATCTTACCAGTATTTTGATGTGAGTTAACAGAATATGCAATATTGCCATCAATGGGTGTATATTCAGAAACAAAATATCTCTTCCTATAAATTATATAAACACAAACAATGTAGCACAAGTAAGCATTTTTACATTAATTTCTGTCATACTGTAGATAAACTATTGATTACTTGACCAAATATAACTATATAAAAAAGTACAGGCATCTCTTATCAAACTTAAATTACAATGTGTATCTGAAAAGTAAATGTATATTTCAGCAAGACACCTAAAAATAAGAAACATGTCTCCAAATCAACTGTGAAGTAATAAGAGGAAATCGTTTTTGGAATGTTCCTCATAGTTCACAGACTTGAATATTATTGAAACTTGGGGCACTCAAGGAGATCTAAA
The DNA here is from genome assembly GCA_012654045.1 of Ptyas mucosa. Classification (NCBI taxonomy): domain Eukaryota; kingdom Metazoa; phylum Chordata; class Lepidosauria; order Squamata; family Colubridae; genus Ptyas; species Ptyas mucosa. The sequence goes on from WNWU01000003.1 coordinate 23,941,341, forward strand.
ACTAATTTTCAGCAAAAATATTCTGAAATGAAGAGTGAGGAAGAGACAATCCAGCTGGAAGATAACTGAGAGGGCCTTCATCTGCCTTTCTTCGTTTTTCTGAAGCGCCTCCTTTTCAGATGACTTGGTATTAAAAACTGAGATCTATCATGATAGAAACTGTCTAACATAGGCAGCTTTTCAAAACATCAGTTTGTAACTAAACTGAGAAAATGTTACATGCTGAATTTAATAAGGCCATTCAACCCGACCATCCTCTTTTTTCAACAAGCAATTAGAAAGATGGAAAAAATCCCATGGTTCTTAACAATGATTCTAAATTATGCTTACTCGGCCCATTTTCTGATGGCTCTATAGTTTAGAATCACTAGTAATAAATGAAACATACAATTCATTTATCAAGGCCAACATTTTGTATAAATCAACACTAACAAAAAAGACATCTCAATGTAGCACAACTGCTTACAATATAAGAATTCTTTCCCTCATCCTGTATGATTTTGCCAAATCTGATTATGTTAATAGATTAAGTGGTCAAATAGGTAACATTTTATTTTTATTTTATTTATTTTCAGATCTAGAGGATGCCCATTTCCATATTTTACATTGTATTTCATATTAGAGAATATTGACTATTTAACCGAGAAACCATTAATGAGGAACAGAAATGTTTCTAAAAGTGATGCCAAATAGTGAATAAGCATAATTGATTTAATAGTATATAAACAGTGTTGGAATATTTTCAATGTAAAGTGCTTTAAATGGCTATTTACCTGTAACACCAGACACCACAAACCACTGCAAAGAAAATAAGAAGAAATGCTGTGTATGAGATCCACATAATAACACACATGGCATCCAAACCAAGCAAAAGCCAAGGGGCAGGTGGTGGTAGCGGTACAGGTTTTGGGCCACAGACAATGGAACAATCTTGACAACTACAAGGTCCTGTGGTATCATCCATAGACTCATTACAGCCTTTGGTAGCATTGTTCATAGGAATCATCCCATGGATAGGTACATCTAACAAGGGAGAAAATAACATTTATGAAACAAGAATGCAGCATTAGCTGTGTAGATATAATCTATTGCTCTTTAAATTAACTCATAAGAATATTTTTATAGTTTGTCAAATTCAGTTTTGTGTCATTAAAAATTAATAATCCAATATACGCCATGCATAAGACACAAGATTCACATATTTAAAAAAATTAAATAAAGTGATATAAAAGACAATAAACAAGTCCTAAGAATTTAGCTATTTTATGAAGATATTAGCGGGCTAGTTTTCCAAGAGAAAGTATACTACCTGCTCCTCAAGCCAATCTAAGTAAGTGGGGGAATGGACTGATAAGCCTGGAGCACTAAGGACAGTGCAGCAATACATGAGCAATATTTTTCAATAGTTTCATCCCTGCAGGGACATAGGCTTTCCACGTGGGAGGCACTATTACAACTTCCCTCTAGCATCTACAGCAGGAGTGGGGAATGATGGCCCTTTTATGACTTGTAGACTTCAACTCCCAGAATGCCTGAGCCACCATGAAGTCCACAAGTCATAAAGGGGTCTTAGTTTCCTCTGATCTAGGGGATAGGAAATCAAACCTTATTAGAGTGAAGGAAAACAGGCAGAATATTTAAAAATATGTAAATGAGATCTCACTGTATTAGCTCAAGATTTTAAATTTGTCTCAACATCCAAATCAAAGATTCTATATTTGGCATCTATAAAGATTTTTTCGGGGAAATTTTTCATGAGATTCAGTTGAAAAGCAAACTGAGTATTTGAAGATACAGTTTTCCAAGTGAGATAAATCTATCAATAGTATTATTTATCAAAAAAACAGGGGAATCCATTGCAAAAGAACCTCCAATTTTATCCAACACTTTCAACAGTGAATTCTCATCCAAGGTAAGACCAAGTTCCAAATGGAGAAATACATTACAGACAGTGAGGAACACAAAGCAAGGTTCTTAAAACATTTTGATTAAATTATTTTCAGATTATTCAAATATTTATAGACATAACAGCTGTGATCCATATAAATGCAAGAAATGAAACAAGTAACACTACATCCAGCAACACTACATGCAATCATGCAAAAAATTATTTCTAACTTTGTAAGACTAAATCTATCAAACTAGTTGCTTTGGAAAAATCTGTGGGTTTTTTAGAGAAAAATCTATAAAATATATTATGTACAAATATTATCAACAGAACACAATACTGAACATAATTCGCTGCAATTGGAAAAAATTGAAAACATTAACAGTTTCGTTCAATTACATATAATCAATTCAATTCAATCAATCAATCAATCAGTCAGAATATGTTCTTTTGCCTTTCCTCCCTCTTTTCTATGTATTTCTGTTTAATCAAAGGTTAATGTTAAACTTCAAGTGGAATATAATTGCATATATTAAATATGCAATTATATATTATAATGTTCCAAGTGACATCATCCAACTATTTATATCATGATAAAACTTCATCATCTACTAGATTGCACAAAAACTAAAAACATATTAAAATGTCCATAGTTCCTACCTGAAAATATTGGAATAACATTGAAGGGACTCTGGCCATTATCTTTGCTAAACATATATTGAATCCAATTGGTTGCATTACAGTCTTTAACATCTTTCCCACACATCAGACCTAATGCCTTAATATTGCTTGATGGAGCCTCCACATCTTTGCAGGCATTATACATACCTGGAAATACAATTTTAACACAAAATTTACAAGTTGATGTACTAAATTATAAAAAGAGGATTTATTATATTGAGTCAACAACAGCAATAGAGTGGTCGTCTCCACTTGATTTCTAAAATATATAAAGTATTACTCAAGATGAACCTAGAAGATGAATACATGAAAGAGTGTATGGTAAAATGGGCAATTTTTTTTTTGGTATAATGTAATGTTAGATAAATGGGAAAAAGTATGGACGAATGGACTAAAATGTACATTAAATTACAGTTTGAAAGAAAACTTTAAAAAAATGATGTACCATTGTACTTAACCCCAGAGAATGTATAAAGGAATTTCTAATAAGTATTGGAAATGTAGTCAAAATCCAGGTTCACTTTTTATCATATGGAGTGGTCTTGCAAATATGTATGTATGTGTGAAAACATACTGGTAAAACATATGGCAATGCAAAAAATATTTAAAATACAAATATAATATAAATACAAATATTAATGAAACCTGAAGCTTTTCTTTTAGGTATGATGGACAAGCCAATTGAAAAACAATTTGCGGTACTAGTCCTTCACATGGTGACCACTGCGAGGATTGTATTTGCCAAACACTGTGGGGGAAGGGGTGTGTGTGTGTGTGTGTGTACACATATTAAAGGATTAGAGCATACACAGAGTGTAACCTAACTCAGCTTTTGTTAACTGCTGCTGAGAAAAGCTCCATTGTAACCTAATATGCCAACTGCAAAGATAAAGCCTCCAGGTAAATTGCCAAGTAGCTTAGCAAAGTAACTTGTGAAATCCAAAATGTGAATTCTGCTTTTAACTTAACTGCTACTCCCATCATGATTGTGATCAGAGCAGAGGCGAAATGTTCCCGGTTTGAACTGGATTGCCCAATCCGGTAGGGATGGAGGTGGGTGGTTTGGAAAACCGGTAGCAAAAATCCCTGTGCACCCCCCCACCCATGCCCAGCTGAGCTGCACGATCATCAGAGGCTTTTTTTTTTACTTTTAAAAGCCCAGCTGAGCTGCGCGATCATCAGAGGCTTTTTTTTTTACTTTTAAAAGCATTTTTTCTACAACCTCTTCGGCCGAAAAAATGCTTTAAAAAGTAAAAAAAAAAACCTCTGATGATTGCGTGGCTCAGCTGGGATTATCAGAGGCTTTTAAAAGCATTTTTTCCTGCAACCTCTTCAGCCGAAGAAGTCGTAGAAAAAAAAAAATGCCTTTAAAAGCCTCTGGCGATCCCAGCTGAGTTGCCTGATCGTCAGAGGCTTCTAAAAGCATTTTTTCCTGCAACCTCTTAAGGTTGTAGAAAAATGCTTTTAAAAGTTTTTTTTTAAAAAGTTGGCCACGCCCACCCAGTCACATTCCCCCACACACACACCAAGCCACGCCCACAGAACCGGTAGTAACAAATTTTAGATTTCACCCCTGGATCAGAGCACTTGGCAAGCAGCTCACATTTACAAAAGGTGCAGCATTCTGTAGTCACATGGCTGTAACCCTCCCTGCCAGTGTCCTATAACAAAGTCAACAGGAAGCTAGCAAGGAAGGTAGTAAGTTGTTCAGATAAGTTTTGCCCACCTGCTCAACATATCTTTCCCCACTCAGCAGCAGCAATCCCAAGCCCCACCAGGTTCACACCGTACTACCCTTACTTGCACACCCTTAAGCATCCTCTCCCATCAGCAGCAACAACCCCAAGCCCTGCTGCGGTTGCACCATGCCTCCCTGGCTATCAGCACACTCCCGGGCTCCCTCTCCCACCTGGCAGCAGCCATTCATCTCCCTGCCAAGGTGTTTATGTGCCTTCTGGAACTCACAACTTCCTTTTAGCTTCTGCCCACTGACTTTGGTTACTAGAAGCTTGCAGTAAGCTACAAGCAGGTGGCTGCTTAATGACTCGTGATCCTCACTTAACAACGGAAACAAGGACTGCAGGGATTGCCAGGTTAAGCAATCTGCTCACCGGAACACCACACTTTATGACATCATATAGCAACGGAAATCCCAGTCTCAATTGCCGTTGTAACTTGAGGACTTGTGTGTGTGTATCTGTGTATGTACATATGGACGTGTATATTTCTTTGCTAATTTGCTTTTGATTTGCCAGACCAAGATAAAATAAATGTTTCAATAGTCAAATTTCCACCAGTGTTAGGAAATATTAGTGGGAAGCTTGACTTAAATAACTTGATTTAAAACCAGCAGCTTCCCAATTTAAATTAAAAATCAGTTTAATTGCATCGGGGCCGATGAAAAGAAGAAAATAATTAGTTCAAGGGTGATTAAGGGTGCATTTTTCTTTACCTGAATTATAAATGTGCACAGATAACTTTTTTTTGAATTATAGAATTCTTTATAAATCTAGACAATGAAAAGATTTAACTGTTCTATATTATTTATATTTTCTTACCGTTAGCAAATTTTTTTCCAATATAATATTGCAGCTCTACGATGTTGGTTTTGTTCTCTTTTGTTACTGGATCGGTGTACGGCGTTGTTTGAGTAATATTCAGAAATTGAGACTGATGAGGGCTACAGGCTATCTCACAAAACAGATTTATGAAATTATGAGAGCATGAGGGACACCTAAAGAGAGGTAATATTGATGTTGTAATATGTGTTTATAAAATAAAGCTCACATATATTCTCTCTCTTGAGAGGAAAGTAATATTATTGCACAAATGTTTAAATTTAAATTAATAAACTTCTGGAGTGTGTAATTTCAAAAATTACCAATAAACCTTATAGCTATAATTTACCTAAAACTACAAATATTTCATACAGAGTTCATCATGTCAACACAACAAAATATTAGACTTAAGTATATTTGTTCATATGTGTTAATCACTGTCTATTGATGCTGATTAATCTCACATAACAGTGCAAATGTATACAACCTATGGTCTCAGAGGCTATTTTGGTGTTTCTATGCATAGTAACATCAAAATACATACCCATGCAATGTACTCCAAAATGAAAAAGTAATCAAGAACACATCTATTACATTAGCACTTCATATAATTCAGCTTACTGGAAACGATTTAGTATTAAGAGTAAGAAGTCCTTTATCATCAACACTTTCTAGAATAGTTAAGATCAATAGTTAATATTTAAGTAATATTTAATAGTTAAGATTATGAACAGAATACCTGATTAATCTCCCACAGTTTATTTAAAACAATCTATTCAATCTCCCAATATCTCCACATACCTGGAAAGAAACTGTAAAGGTAGTTCCAGATTATTTTTCAAAATCTGAAGTTGCTGTACGTCACAGCAAAGGCTAACATTCTCATAGAAAAAACCTGGACAGAGTTCCTTAAAAAAAAATATGAATATTTAGAGAAATATTTCTAAAATGACAAAACAACCTGATTCTTCTACCTGCTGGCTTCAGTATCAGACCAAGAAAAATCAGACCAAGATTAATAACTTCAGAATTTTTTCCATCTCTAATATATCATGTAAACTGCATAACTCAATTGAAAAACAAACTGAAATCTTTTAGAGGGAAAATAACAATAAAAAACTTACAAAAGTCTGGTTGCATAAGTATGATGTGGCTGTGTTCAGTACTACCTAATCACATTTAAACTAATGTTAAATAGTAGTCAATACTTACCTGCCAATAAATAAACTGACTCTGATCAAGCCAATATAAAGTTCAGATTTATGTTGGTCTGGTTGTTTTACATCTCAAAAACATGGCATTTTAACCAGGTTGTGTAGACTTTTTCTATCCACTGTATTTCCAGCTTACAATATTGCAACAGTCATCCTTATTTTATAAATAGAACTGGTTAAGGCATAAGATGTTCTACCTATGTAGGTAAATCAGAACATCTTATGCTGTTTGGCACAAATATGCCTGCAGATAAGTCCCTTGTTATTTGCTCTGGAAATATGCCAATGTTTCTATGTCACCTATTGGGGGAAGAGGGTGGTTTTTTTTACCAAATTATAATTTTAAGGAGGAAAGTGATATATTGTCAAGCAAAGTGGTAGAAATGTGATAAACCTGAAAAGTGATAAAATGGGCATTGGTCTTACCTTGAAGGCCTAATTTCTTGATAGTTGTGTCATCGTCCAGACATGGGCTGCTTCAGTCGGATCTGTCACTGGCTGAGCCATAGTTTTTTGACCACACCCCTTGCTCCTCCCTTTGGGGCCCAGTTTGGCGAAGGAGGCCACAGGAAAGATTTCCAACAGGAACCGCCACCATCGGAGAAAGAAAACTGGTCCAACGGGACAACTGAAAAATAAACTTCTTTAATCTTAACAAACAAACTGTACAGGCCCTGAGACAGAGGGAGGGGCTGGACGATGACACAACTATCAAGAAATTTGGCCTTCAAGGTAAAACCAATGCCCAATTTCCTTGATTTGGTTGTGTCATCGTCCAGACATGGGACATACCAAAGTTTTGGCAGTCCTAAGGGCGGGATGACGAAGGGCCTGGGGAGACCCCTGTCCGGTGCACCTGTTGCAGAACCCTCCTGCCAAATGATGCTTCTGCAGAAGCAAATTTATCTAACCTGTAATGTCTAATAAATGGCGAAGGGGTGGACCAGGTGACCGCCCTGCAGACTTCCTCGAGGGAAGTCTGAGTTGCCCAGGCTGCCGAAATAGCTGCACTCCGGGTGGAGTGAGCAGTAATTCGACTGGGAATAGGGACCGCCTGGGCCTGATATGCTGAGGCAATGCATGCTCTGATCCAACAACCAACAGTTGCAGAGGAAACTTTATGTCCTAGGGAACTAGGCAAAAAGGAGATAAACAAGGCCTCAGATTTCCTGAAAGGGGCCGTTAGTTTAATGTATATTTTTAGAGCCCTCCGCACATTTAAGGTGTGCCACCTTCGCTCCAAGTTATGGGAAGGCCGAGGACAGAAATTGGAGAGAATGATGTCCTGAGCTCCATGAAAAAAGGAATTAACTTTGGGAATGAAAGAAGGATCCAGTCTTAAGATGACAGTGTCAGGGCGGAAGATACAGAGATCCACTCTAACAGAGAGAGCTGCCAGCTCTGAAATACGGCAAGCTGAAGTTATGGCCACTAGGAAGGCTACTTTAAGAGTAAGGAAACAAAGGTGGGCCATGCGGAAGGGCTCAAAGGGAGATTCAGTTAAGGCGTTAAGGACTCTGGGTAAATCCCAAGTGGGATACCTATGAATTGAGGAAGGCCGTAAGAGCCTGACTCCTCTTAGGAATTTTTTAATAACAGGGTGGTGAGCGAGTGGCTGTTCAGAGGGATTGGATAAGGCTGTAGAAAGTGCTGCCACATGCCTTCTAAGGGTGCTGTGGGCCAGACCGCGGTCCAAACCATCCTGCGGGAATTCTAGGACCTGAGGAGGAGAGGCTGAAAGAGGATTGACCTGGTGGGACCTACACCATCTTATAAAAGCAACCCAGGTGATATTGTAAAGCCTAACTGTGGACCTGCGTCTACAAGCCTGTACAGTAGGAATCACTCTATCTGAATACATGTCCCGCTTTAGGAGGGCCCTCTCAAGTGCCAAGCAGTCAGTTGGAGCCATTGAGGTTCTGGATGGGTCAAGACTCCTTGCCGCAGGATGATCTGGTCTGATGGAATTCTCCAATGTTGGGATATGGAGAGATTGACCAGATCTGCAAACCATGGGCGCCATGGCCAGTGCAGAGCTATGAGGATTATTTCCGCCTTGTCGGCGACCACTTTCCGAAGCAGGGCTTGGATTAAAGGCAGAGGTGGGAAGGCATAGTGGAGACCGGGAGGCCATGTGAATCGGAGAACATTGATCCCTTCCACTCCCGGAGACGGGAACCTCGAGAAGAAGCGAGGAAGTTGAGTGTTCAGATTCGTTGCAAAGAGGTCTATGTTTGGCAACCCGAACCTGTTGCATATTGCTTGGAAAATGTCCGGATGGAGCTGCCACTCTGCATTGTCTATCTGGGTCCTGCTGAGGAAATCTGCTTGTGTGTTCTCCATCCCTGCTATGTGATCTGCTCGGATGAAGAGGAGATGTTGCTCGGCCCACTTGCCCAGCCGAAAGGCTTCCTCCATGAGAAGCCTTGAGCGAGTCCCCCCTTGACGATTGGCATGTGCTTTTGCAGCTATGTTGTCTGTCAGCACCAGAACATGATGGTCTTGAACAAATTGTTGAAAGTGTGTGAGAGCCAGACGGATGGCCTTCAGTTGTAGCCAATTTATGGGGTTGGTCAGGTCTGAAGGAGACCAATGACCCTAAGCCATGTGTGACTCGCAAGATGCGCTCCCAAGCCATGGAGACTGGCGTCTGTCGTGAGGGTGATTCTGTTCTGGTCCATGAAAAGACATCCCTTGTCTAGAGAAGGCGATGTCCACCAGTGTAGTGATCGCCTGACAGAGAGTGGGACTCTGACAGTGGCCATGGTATGAGCTTGCCGCTTCCGTTGGAAAGGAAGTAGAAACCACTGCAAGTGTTGGGCGTGAAGGTGCGCCCAAGGGACGATCTGAATGCAGGAGATCATCTTGCCTAGAAGCTTTGACAAGGTGGCCAGCGGCACAGAAGGATTTTTCTGAATGTGAGCTATCAAAGCTATCTAATCTTGATGTCGGCTCATTGTTCCAAGGACAGGTAGACTGCGCCTTGATGTGTATCTATAATGGCACCAAGGCGGACAAGTCTGTGAACTGGCACTAATTGGCTCTTTTTGAGGTTGACCAGGAATCCGTGTTCGTTTCAAAGTTCGAATTGTGATGTTGAGATCGTGTAAGCCTTGATCGTGAGAGTGAGCAAGAATCAAAATATCGTCCAGGTAAGCCTGGAGCCTTACTGGTTGTTGTCTCAGGTGAGCTGCTATGACTGCCAGGACCTTTGTGAAGACCCTCGGGGCCAATGCCAGACCGAAGGGGAGGGCTCGGTACTATAGATGTTTTCCTGCGTAGCTGAAGCAGAGATACTGTCAATGCTTTGGCAGAATGGGAATGTGAAGGTAAGCCTCCATGAGATCTATGGAAACTAGAAAGTCGTTGGGACGAATCCCCTGAAGAATAGAGGTTAGTGAACACATTTTGAATCTGCAATACACTATGTAAGAATTGAGAGATTTTACATCCAATATTGCCCTCCACCCACCCACCCGTTTCGGAACCACAAACAGGATAGAATAAAATCCTTGCTTCCATTCGGTTTGGGGAACCTCCTCTATGGCGTGTATATGCAGGAGGTGCTGAACAGCTTGGTCCATCAGATGGCGTCTGGACTCACTGCTGTAAGGCGGGCATTGAATGAAACGGGTCGGATGTGTGGAGAGAAATTCCAGAGGGAGGCCAAATGTTACTATAGAGAGGACCCAGAGGTCTGGGGTAGAGTCTTTCACCTGTTTGCGAAGAGAGCCAGGCGGCCTCCAATGGGAGGATTTGGCGATGAATCACTTACGGCTGCGGGACTGGCGGTAGCTGGAGCCGCGACAGGGCCGCTTAGACTGTGTGAATTGCCTGCCCCTGTCTCGAAAGGACTGACGGTCCGAGGACTGGCTCGATCCCTGAGGGTAACCCTGCTAGGAGGTGTTTCCTTGGTAATAGGGATGAAAGGATGCCCTCCTGTAATAAGGAGAGGATCGCCTGTCAGCACGCGCACTGGCCGCATGGACAATGGCCTTTGTAATATGCTTCTCTAAAGCCTTATGTCTCTGTTCCAAACCTTTTTCTTCTGCTTTAGAAGAGTGCTTGCGTTTGGAAGTTGCTTTTTTTCCTGGAGACATGGTATTTCCCTCCCCCTGGGAAGAACACTCTGCCATTGCAACAGTATACTCACTGCAACCAAGATGTCAACTGGGAAGATTTAGTTTCACTTTCGCCACGTGGTAAGATAAACAAAAGGCAGAGGCTCTCGCGTTTGCTCAATGGCTGCCAGGTAAAACGTGAAGCAGGATATACGCTGCTCTAGAGGTGACTGTCCAGGCGAACCTAGAAACAGCCTGATAAGCGCCTTCACAGCCACAAAAAATTCCAGGCTGTAATGCCACTGGAGAGTGCAAGGAAACCTTACAACTCTCCCTGTAGAAGCTTCGTTGATGCTTTAGGAGGATTGGGACCCAAACGTTGGGAAAAAACCTCCTATGGACTCGTTGGTGGCAAAGCGGCAATTATTTGCTTCCCAAAGTGCCACGGCGCTTCAAAGGGCCGCCCTACAGCTGATTGGCGGTCCAGGAGCTGAGAGCGGCGGCGGCCGATTTTAGCGATTCTGGGGTGATTCCCAGAAAATCGCTATAAACGTTGGTGGCAAAGTGGTTTAAGACCCCCTGCGCTTTTGTTGGTGGTATAGGGCTAAAAAGCCCCAGCAAAGGAAAAAAGTTTTAAAAATCGCACAAAAGAGGCTTCCAAAATGGCCACCGCTCTGGAGCTAGTAAAGCCTGGATCAGGCTGCTCCAATACAGAGGTATACCAGTAGGCCAGAAAAGAGAAAGAATTTTTTTTAAACTAGCCTAGTAGACCGGTACCCTCGGAAAAAAATACAATTTAAAATTAGAAATTAAAATGAAGAAAAGAAATAAAAAAATAAAAGGTCAAAAAACTTACAATTTAAATGCAATCGAACAGACCTGGACTGAGAGCCAGATCTGTAGGAGATGTTACTCTCAGGCCAACTGAGCCTAAACTGGGCCCCAAAGGGAGGAGCAAGGGGCGTGGTCAAAAAACTATGGCTCAGCCAGTGACAGACCCGACTGAAGCAGCCCATGTCTGGACGATGACACAACCAAATCAAGGAAATTCATTTGGTAGGCTTCGGTGGATGATGAGAAGGAACTTCACTCATTTATCTTCAGATAAATTTGCACTTTATAACTAAGCCACTTGACTGAGCATTCACAATATAATCCTAAATTCCAGATGTGCCGATGGGTAGTCCTCAAGTTGTGAGAGCAACTGGGACTGCTGGGATTGCCGCTGCTAAGCGATGTGGTTGTAAAATGTGATGTCACATGAGATGACAGCTGTAATTTGAGGACCATTTGTAAATACAGTTTTTTAGCATCATTGTAACTTTGAACAGTCACAGAATGAATGAATGGTAAACCAAAGACTATCTGTACTAGTCATAGAACAGTGATGGCGAACCTATGTCACGCGTGCCACAGGCGGGATGCGGAGCCATGTTGCCTGGCACGCTAGCTCAGCTCTGGCGCACATGCGTGTGCCAGCCAGCTGATTTTCGGGCCTTCTGGGCCTACCAGAAGTAGAGAAACAGGCTGTTTCCTGCCTCCAGAGGGCCTGGGGGTGGGTGGGCAAGGCCCATTTTTCTTTCTCACCTGGCTCCAGATCCTCTCTATGCATCTGGGGAGGGTGAAAACAGCCTTCCTCACCCCCTCGGAGGCCCTCCAGAGGCCCAAAATGGCCCATTTCACAACTTCCGGTTGGACAGGAAATGACATTTTTTGCTATCCCCAGCCTCCAGAGACTCCTAGAGAGGATCTGGAGGCTGGGACAGAAAAAGATGTCACTTCCTGTCCAACCGGAAGTTAGGAAACGGGCTATTTCGGGCCTCCGGAGGGCCTCCAAGGGGGTGTGGAAGGTTGTTTTCACCCTCCCCAGATGCATAGAGAGGATTTGGAGCCAGGTGAGAAAGAAAAACGGGCCTACCGGGCCATCGCGTGCCAGGAGCGGGGGGGGGAAGGGGGGTTTGTGCACATGCGTGGGGCGCATAGAATTATGGGTTTGGGCATGCACGCACAAACCTATCCCGCCCCCCCTCCTGGCACGCGATGGCAAAAAGATTAGCCATCACTGTCCTAGAACATTTCTTATTCTCAAAGAGAGAATGATACATTCTTAAGACTAAGTTCCAAAACTATATAACATCAAGCATAGAGAACTAATCTAAATAACCAGGTTTATTATTTAGGTTTATTATTAGCCTATCTGCATGTGTGATTACTTGTACTAAGGCATATTTAAACATTTTAATTAGGAAAATAACCAAATATTTTGCCTAATTTCCAGAAGATTTATTTTTAAGAATCCTTTAATAAAAATGTAATTAATCAAAGACGTACCTGCACTAAATCATACCCTTCCTTTGGTAGTGGTATTGCTGAACCATTATATTGACAATTATACCTTTTGTCTCCAGAAGCAATTCCACATTGGCTGTACCATATACAAGTATCTGAGAATGCCTACAATAAGCAGGAAAAAAACAATTAAAAACAGGATACATATTAATTGGTCAAAAAGCAGATTTAGTAATCAGACTTATAAAAAGTAACACGTCAGATTATTTCATAAATGAAAATACAAAGCTAATCCGGCTAAACAGTGGATATCAGAAATCTATTTCTATTTAACCTATTTATTTCTACTTGTTCTATTTATTTCTATTATTTAGTGTAATTATGTAATAGGGTTCCAATATGCTACATCACAGAATGCTTGTGAAAATTCCCCGAGTTCAAAATCAGACAACTATATGGCATTAGGAACATGAAACAAATAGTGCATGTTTAAGTTCTGCACTAATGTTTAGCAGACAAAGGATCTCGAACTCCAATCACCTTGAGGAATACCTGAGGAGAAGCCATTTTGTATACTGATACAAAAATTTCTAGTGAATCAAAAATTAAGAAAAAAGCGTTATGGTATACCATTAAACTTAAATGTATTTAATGAATACTTTATAGAACAACTTTCCTATATTTTTCGTAGTTTCTCTGCATCTACTTGGCCTATGGTAATGTGTGCAATTGGAGACAGGATTGATATAACATTAAAGGTAGACAACTGTTGGATGGCTCTTGCATGAAGAACCTGGTGCAGGCCAAATTCTACTACTGCTTCCTGTTTTTATGTGTTTAACCTGGTTTCTTTTATACAGGAGGTCAAAGTGGGGTAAAAGTGTTCTTTCCTCCCAGTTTTCTCAACAAAAAGCTTTAAGTGGGATTTTTCTTCTACATGGCCAATCAATCAGAATAGAGCTGGAAGAGACCTTGAAGGTCTTCTGGTCCAACCTCTTGCTCAAGCAGTAGACCCTATACCATTTCAGACAAGTGATTGTCCAGTCTCTTCTTAAAAAGTTCCAGTGATGAAGCACCCACAACTGCTGATAGCAAACTGTTCCACTGGTTAATTGTCTCCCATTAGGAAGTTTCTCCTTAATTCCAGGGTGCTTCTCTCCTTGATTAATTTCTGTCCGTTATTTCTTGTCCTGCCTTCTGGTGCTTTGGAAAATAAATCTGGAGACCTGATGGTGTCTCAGAGATTGAAAAAGCAAGACTATTACAGCCTGGGCTGGCGTCTGTTTCCCTTGCACTAATCGTCCTTGGTATGACCTTAAGGTGAGATCTGGCCCTGTGCCTAGTCAGGGCACGCTAAGGCAGGGGTGTCAAACTCGATTCATTGAGGACTGCATCAGAGTTGTGTTTGACTTCAGTGAGACGGGTTGGGCATGGTCAGCACTTGTGTTGAAGGGCGCCTGTGGAGGCTGGAGTGTTCTGTCAGTGACAACGGGCTCCCAAGCTGTGTTTTTGGCTGCAACGGCCTCCTGCAACTCTCTGTCAGTGAAAGCAGAAGTCAGGAGGGCCACGGGCGGCCCTTGAAAACTCCATTTTCGCTGGCAGAGGCATTGCGGGCAGGTCCTTCGCTATTTCCAGGGCGGTCCCACAGGCCAGATCTAAGCACCCAGTGGGCCGGATCACATAAGGCACAAAGCCAGCTGGGTGACTTTGGGCCAGTCATTTTCCCTCAGCCTTAGGAAGGAGGAAATGGCAAACCATTTCTGAAAAAACTTGCCAAGAAAACTGCAGGGACTTGTCCAGGCAATGTCTAAATATCAGACATGACTGAACAGGGGGGAAAAAAATTAAACACCAACTGCACCAAAACAGCCAGTTTGGTCCAGTGGTTAAGACTCCACAGTAGAAACCAGGAGCATTCTAGTTCAGCTTTAGGCATGAAAAACTGGCTGGATGAGTTTGTACCAGTCACACACTCTCAGCCAACTCACCTCATAGAGTATTGTTGCATGAAAAATAGAAGGAAAGAATATTAATTAGCTGTCTTGAGTTATTTATTTTAAAAAAATTAAGTGGTAGAATGAAAAAAGCTTTTAAAAATGAGCTGGATACCTACATAGCCTGTGGATTATGAGTTTGAAATCTCAGACAAATAATAGAAAGTATGTGATAGAAAACCCACAGGAGAAAAGGTGCTTTCCAGTTATAGCAGAAAACATCAAATGTGTATCTGAAATTGGACGTAAGTTACGGATTTATACTCAAAATAGTGAGCTTTTGGTTTTCAGCAAACAAATTAAAGTAAAGTAGGAAACTTTAGGAAATGCCACTAACGTGGAAAAATGAGACTTTCAAGGATGTGATTGCTACATATACTTGGTAGATTAGCTCCCTTGCAGTTAAGGGCAACCAAGATCTTGGAAAAGACATCATTTAAAAGAAAATGAGGTGTCACTGAAGGAGAGATCCAGATATTATTCATGTACCAAGGATATTGCTCTGGAGATAAAAAACTTTCAATTGATTCAGACATTGGAAATACAGAGAGATTGGTATGTGGCAGGTATATAGCCCCCATGGTGATTTGCTTTTCTATTACAATTTAGATAAACTACTAGGTAATGCTGGAGGGTCGGCAACAACTGTGCTCCATGTTATCATTAACAACACTAAAATATAGTTGGCCACTCCGGAAGCCAAATTCCGGCTGCCAGTGACAGTGAGGTTGAGAACTTCTAAACTAGCCTGCTCAGAAATGCTACCTGTTCAAATGGCAAGTCACCGGACAGCTAAAATACAGGGATGCAATGCATGGAGTAGAACCAAATATTTAGATTTATAAGGCACTGAGAATTTTGTGGGAATATTAAGTATGTACCAATAGATGTAGTCTACTTAGATCCAAATAGAACCAGACAGTTAAACCAAATTGAGGTAATGAGAAAAGATATCCTTATATTACCTATTAACAGAATTGGAGCTCTGGCTTTCTTAAACAATCACTAAACTCAACTCTATGGAAGTGAAGGCCATCTCTCCTATTCAATTTCTCACAAAATCCCCCTGTTCCTATGCTTATTTTAGTTGTGAATCCCAAAAGTTTGCCTTTTTTAAAAATAGTGCTGACTGGGACGCAGCTGCTTTCAAAGAGATTAGGTTCTCAAGTGCTGCCTGGGATTGAGTTCTTGGCTAAGGAATATGGCTCTCTCCACTAGCTAGTCATTGATCAATGACTCTGCTGCTAATGCTCTTTCTCTTCAAACCATATGATGCAACAGCTGTCCACAAGCAAGCAAATACCGGTAGCCCTCCTTTAGCCAGAAAAATAAACCACAGCATACTTTAACTTTGAATACACCTGATTTCTTTCTTCAGTGGTCCCCTTCAAAAAAAATCTCTATTTCCTTTTTGTTCATTTGTTCTGGTTTCAACCTCTCAGCTTTATCTCCTCTTTGTAAACATACTGGAGAAACTTAGACTACTTTCTAAGGGAGTTGGATAAATATAGGCAAAGTCCTGTATTTAAAACACCCTGCTATTGTATAACTGGGGAGAAAAAAGTACCATGCAAAGATTTCTCAAAGGAAGACATCTTGTAAATATCACATTAAGTTATTGCTTGATAACAATATTTTGCCCAAATGGGAGGGGAGGAAGAAAAAGCTATCATGAACCCGTTTTCCTTGTCTTAGCATGCCAGAGAACTGGGCTCATTAATTTAAGTAGAAACAACAAGCTAAGGGAAAGTTGCAAAATCTAAAAAGCTGATACAGGGATTATGCTCCTAGCTGAAACTTTAACTCAGCATCTAGGCAGCCAATACTCTTTGAACCTTGAGTCCCTTTCTCAGAAAAATGCATATTGGTATTTCAAAGTGTGTTTAAGGATTGCACTAATCATGGGCATTTCTGGGGAAGCATGGCAGACTGAGGATAGCTCAGCTGTCATAAGGCCAACAACCATAGTGAAAACGAGCTGTTGTATGGATCAGCTCCTTGGAACTCTTCTTGGAAGAAGAAAAGGAAAACTGACGACAAGTTTGCTTCCTTCTAAAAGAGATTATAAATGAGCAATCTCCAGCAGATTTCAGAGTTCTGGAAAGGGGGTGAGGGCAGAGGCAGGGGGAGACAAATAATCTTGCTTAAACTACAGTATCATACCTTCAAATTGGACAATTGGTTGCCCATTTTTTAATTAGGAAATTGCTTATTATTAACTTTCCAAATGTTAAGAACCTTCCAAAAGGCACATTATGCCAAGAGAATCTTTTACCTAGAATAAAAAAAGTTTTATATAAATTTAAGGTTTAAAAAGTAAAACTTTGATTTTTGGAAAACAGCAAAAGGGGGACTAGAATGTCAAAGTTGGAACACGAAGGGTCTAGAATGGACTTGAAAGAATATTTCCTCTGAGGGATGTTAAGCAAATGATAAGAAGGTACTTTGAAAAGCCTTCTTATCTTGGATTTACAAAAGGAATGGTTAAACTGATCAAGCTGTTCTTGAGAAAATTATAAAATATCAACTTGTGGGACACTATTTGACAGGATTAAAAATAAAAAAAGTAAACAAAAGGAATTTAAAGTGGACTTATTTGATCAGGATCAATATATATGTTGTAGTTTCTGATACCTATTAATGGAATTTCTTTTTGACCAGGATTGTACAAAGGCACCTTAAAGATATGTTTAAGAATGCCCAGTTTATCTTTGGAATGACTGGTTTACCAGGACACATTCCTATTACAGGTAATCCTCAACTTACAACCATTTGTTTAGTGCCATTTGAAGTTACAATGGCACTGGAAAAAGTGACTATAGCTGTTTCTCACATTACAACTGTCACGGTAGCCCCACGATCATATGATCAAAATTCAGGCACTTGACAACCCACATATATTTATGATGGTTGCAGTGTCCTGAAGTCATGTGTAATCACCATTTGCAACCTTCCAAGGAAGGTCAATGGAGGAAGCCAGATTCGCTTAACAACTACATGGTTCATTTAAAAACTGCAGTGATTTACCATGACACAAAAAAAAAATTCATAAAATTGTATATGACTCACTTAACACCTGTCTTGCTTAGTGATAGAAATTCTGGTTTTAGTTGTGGTCGTAACTTTAAGACTACCTATATATACATTCAACTTGATTGATATCTTACAGAGACCACTTATATCACTGAGTGTTAGCTCCCCTGTTTACTATTTCACCATTATATCTGCAAAACATCCAAGGAGGAAAAATTATACCAATATATGATGTAAGGTTACAATTTATATAAAGACATTCTGATCTGATCATCCTTTTGAAAAAAACATTAATCTTCAATTTCTGAATATAAGTTTTGTAACCATAAAATAGCAATCTATTCTGTGGTTTTCCACTAGATATCTGAAAAGTGTGGAAGGGTTGGTTTTTCCATATGTCTTCTTTTGAAGCATTTTAATTACTGTATTTTTCGATGTATAAGACGCACTCCCCCCCACCCCAAAGTGGGTGGAAATGTCTGAGTGTCTTATACAGTGAATGTTGCCGAAGCCCTGCCCGCCCGCCGGCCCCCACCCTTCGGCCTTTGCCTCCCAGCAATTTGCCTCCTTGCACCAAACAGCCTGGTCTTTCTGGAACAGTCCAACCTCATCCAGCATCAAAATAATTTTTTGTGTCAGACTAAGCTCAAGAACAATGTAGAACAATTCATCCAGAGTTCAGTTCTTTATCTGCTTACACACACTAGACAGAATCTTGCCCTTATTACTCTCACTCTAATGGATATAACTGGGAGATAAAACTAGGAAGTGGTTATCCTTACTTTCTTCCTCTGCCTCCTATCAAGCTCCAGGTTATGCTGCCTCTTGTCTCATCCCTCTTTTTGGAATGTGTCCCCTCCTTCCTGGAAAAGTACAGCTTCACTGTAATCCATTACATCAGCTCTCCCTCTGTAGGGACTATCTCTGACATCCTGGAATCTGAAGCCCTCAAACCCCGAAATCATTCAGTCTTGCTAGAGTTGAGCTGAAGTCTGTTGAAGTCTAAGGCTGTTAAATCCAGCTTTAGAAATGAAGCATAGGAATCTAGTGTTATATAACATGTCCCAGTAATAGAAGTGCAAGTTTATATATGAAGACAAGCAGCATGGACATGCATCATTTCCTCCCAAGTTTAAAGAACTATGATAATTCTGATGATGGTGGACGTGAGAAATATGCATGCAAAATAGTTACAAATCAAAATGCAAATAGGTAAAAGAAACAATGGAGATAGTATTCTTTTAAATGGCAGTAAATGGTACCAGAATTTCCATCTGTAAGACATGTAGTTGTAAATGTTGATATCATGATGATAATATATGACTGCATTGCTTAGTGAGGGCAATTCTACCAATTCCTAGTTACTGTTGTTAAGCGAGGACCACAAGTGTCATTAAACAAGAACCTCACATGATTGCGACTTCTGACTTTCTGTCGTATTCCCAATTGACTTTAATTCTGCAAAAACAGCAGAGGAGGTTATAAATCATGATCATATGATCTCAGGATGCTACAAAGGTCCAAAATCTGGTCTGGCTGCCTAATGCTCAGATCATGATGCAGAACGGCAAGGACTGAGTGTAACTACTATTTGTTCAACATAGCACAAGTTCAAGCAGTTACTGAACAAGGGCTAATTAAATAAAGTCCATCTGTACTTGTCTTTTCTCAAGGCCATTATATCAAATTTTACTATGCACAATTATCATCCTATTACAACTGAGCTGTTGAAAAGTAGGCCTGCACTCTAAAATATGATACCCAAGTATCTATTGAGCCATTTCCCCAAATGCACTGACCACAGAAAGTCCCTTCACCCATTTTGCAGCTTGCATTATATGTACATTGTTGAAAATATTTTTGGCAATGTCCCTCTACAAAGAAATCCCACAAAATAAATAGTTCATATAAAAAACAGAAGAGGTAGGTGGAGAAAACTGTGCAGAACAAGGTACCACTGATTCAAAGCAATACTAGTTTGCTCATTGAAAATACTGGCCAAATATCCAATGAGTCCATACAACCATGCATGTACTTTATCATATGCATTACCTCTTTCAGTAATGGGAATTTTCCATTAAATATTGCCAGTTCCATAAAAGCATTTACTGGTAGTTACTATCTGTTCCAGCTGTTCCTCCTTTTCCTCTCCCTGAACATATAGAAAATCTATTTTACTCCTACACAAATTACAAGCATAGTTTGTAATAGAACAACCCACTAGAAATCAATTTTACTGGGATTATCTCTTAGAAATGAACCACATAAAGAACTTTAAAGTTTCACCCAGCATGGGAGTAATGATGAGAAAGAACTACCGGTACATCTTTAACTTTAACGTCTATACCCCAGCTTGAAGTCCATAAACTGGGTTGAAACAGTTCTCTCATTCTTAATCATTCTGAATTTACGATGGATACACAACAGGAAAGGATCCTCTATAACTAAATTGTATCATCACTGAAATAATTTATCAGAAATTTTCCTCCTAAAGCATAACTTCATATCCTTTCCTTACTTTGCATGCCCCATCTTCCTTAAAACTGGGATGAGCTAAGTAATCTGCAAAGAGACATATACTAATTCAACTTCAGGAAATTAATCATTGATCATTGACCAAATGAATATGTTGATGTATTAAGTTAGAGGAAGATGAAAAGGCAAAATTAAATATATTCTGAATCACTCCAACAGAATAGTCTACTACTATCTTCCAGCAGGTAAACATCTCTTCCAGAAGCAGGAAAGTGGGAGAACACTCTTACCTATACAGAGCACCTTCATTATTGGCCCATAAAGTTCTGAAGTATAACACCATGAAAGAGAAAAGAACTACATTATGGATTATGACTGTAACAAATTGTCAAGACTGTTAAACTTATGTTCCTTTTCTGGGGACTGTGTAATCTGAGGGAGATGGGCAGTTAAGAAATATGAAAAATAAATAAATCACATTTTTGAAGCAAAAAAATATGTAAACAGCAACTTAAACTAAAATTATTGTTGCTAGAATGCCCAAACCAAATACAGGTAGTCCTCCACTTACAACAATTCATTTAGTACCAAAGTTACAACAGCATTGAAAAAATATAATTTATGAGCATTTTTCTTAGTTACAATCTTTGCAGCATCCCATGATGTGATCAAAATTCAGATGCTTGGCAACTGGTTCATATTTATGACCTTTTCAGCAACCCATGATCATGTGATCACCTTTTGCAACCTCCTGACAAGGAACCTCAATGGGGAAGCCAGATTCACTTAACAACCAGATTACTAATTTATCAAGTTCAGTGATTCAGTTAACAATTGTGGCAAGAAAAGTCATAAAATGGGCAAAACTCATTTAACAAATATCTCACTTAACAGAAATTTTGGGCTCAATTGTGGTTGTAAGTCTTTGGAAAACTAGTCGTTGGGCATTTAACTAGAGCCAAACTGCAGAAAATACACTGTTTAAATTCTCATAAATGTAAAATATATTGGAATATCACAGAAAGTTCATCCTAAGCACTAGTATAGTAAAGCTGATATTGGTTTTAAAATAAGTACAAACATTATCAGACCATCTACCTTCCTACTTAGGTGCTTTTCAAAGTGACGTATTGGAAGTTATTTTCCCCAAATGACCTCCCACGTTTAAGAGATGGAAGAATAGCTAAATAGCTGGATAGTTATCTATTGCATTTTTAAACTGTTTTTAAAATAATCTCTATGGGAAATTCAGTATCTCATATTGTGAACCCTTCAATACTTTTTTAAAAATGGAAGTGGATACAATGAGTATTGTCACTTTTAAAAAGTTAAAAAGTAAACAATCTCTGCAAAAAAAAAAAATCAAGCAAGCAACAACGGAAACCTTTCTCCACACTTCATCCAAAATAACAAACTGTTTCTAAGAACATCCCTGTGACACACAGCCAACTTCCCTTAGCATTTTCCTTAATTGTTTCCTATTCTAAATAAATAAGGTATTCTAAACAGATGCAGTTGATACAGGGACATCTAGCCTTCCTCTATCCCAACACTTTATTCCTCTTCTTGCATTCTCTTTGTTGGTTTTAGTCTGTAAACTGAGTTAAAGCTACAATGTAGTATATTATGCCATGCATATTGCTGAATTATGTAAGTAATAAATTACAATAAGCTGCTACTCCAATAAGCCACAAATCACTACAGTTCAATTGCTTTCCAACTCAACATAACTGCTGAGTTCCACATATATAGCATTTCACAACCTCGGTTTTGCAGATCACTACAATCAGCCATAATTAAAACTCTCATAAAACAGCATCACTCTTTTTAACCCTAATCCTCGGAATCAAACTAGCAGCCTTTGCTTTTGAACAGAATGAATGAGCTAGAAGGGACTTTGTGGAGGTCTTCTAGTCCAGCCCCCTGCTCAAGCAGGAGAACCTATACCTGGATTGCACCTTCGCCTCGCAGCCGGTTCAATAAGACGGGTTTTATAATTGAATTCCAAATGCCTTTGCTCAAATGTTAATCTTGCTGCCCTGTGTGTTTTTTTCCCCACAGAATGCACTTCCCTTTTAAATTTGAAGTCTGTATGTTAGATTCGTGGATAGAGAGACGGGAGGCAGGCTTCAACAACAGCTCTTTACGTAACAACTCTGTACAATCAATCCCCAGGTTAATTTTATCTGTCCAATTTTCGGGTCTGTGCCATTGCCGAGACCACAGTTCTTAAAGCCAGAACCATCTTCAGGAATGGCCACTCCGAAAAGGATTCCTCAAACCATCAAACATAGGCGTCCACCTGGGAAAAGGGACGACTCCAATAAACTGGGGAGTTGAACAAGACTTATTTTCGAGCAAACACTTCAGACGCTTGGAACATTCTCAGCGGTTAAGAGTCATGCCTTTCGCCAAAAAGCCTGCTTTATAAGGACCAGGAGTCATAGCTGCAGGCGTGTCCACTTCACCCACTTGCCTCCCCAGCAGACGGGGGAAAGTCCTTCTCCCGCCCAACAGGGACGGTGCAGAATGAGTTTGTGGCGGAGGGAGTCCAACCCATCCTGGGGCACAAGCTCCCCTACCCCTCGCCTTAAAACAAGCCCCAAGCCACTTTCCCCTCCCTCCGTCAGGTTCGAAAGATTATTCCCGGACCGGTATTTGCACCCTCTCCAGATTCGGCCTTTCTCACGCCACTCTCCGCTTCCTTGCTCGCTTACTTACCCGGCCGGGCAGAAGGGCCAGTAAGAAGACGACAGAGACTCCCAGGCCGCAGAGCCTCCCACAGCTGTGGCCACGTAGCTTAAATTGATGGCGCATCTCCGGAGAAAGTGCTGCACCCCCCCTCCACCTCGCTCGCTTTGCTGTCAGCTTTAAGAAACCCCGGCGGCAAGGCGAGGCAGATTAGTCGGAAGGAGGTATGGCTGAAAAGCCGGAAGAGCCGTCGCTTCGCCTCTCAGTTTTTTTTACGCGGAGGCGTTGCTGGTCGTAAGGAAAACCTCCGGAGGGAGTCACCGAGACGATTTTCCGCCCTCCTCTCCGGAGTGGAATCCGGCAGCCGGGGCGGTCGGCTCCGCCTTCACTCAGAGAATCGCCGGCCTTTTTTCGTGAGGTGACGCCTTCTGGTTCTCACGCCACCGGCACGCGCTGCCTTTCGCCCCTGCCCACAAACACGCCCAGTTCTTCGGGCACCCCTTATGCCCCGTTCCCTGAGCTCAGACCTTTGGGTGTAGCTGCTCAAAAGTAAGTCTCACGGGCTTCTGGCTGCCTTAGGTTAGAATAGAATGAATGAGCTGGAAGGGACCTTGGAGGTCTTTTAGTCCAGCCCCCTGCTCAAGCAGGAGAACCTATTCCAGGATTGCACCTTCGCCTCGCAGCCGGTTCAATAAGACGGGTTTTATAATTGAATTCCAAATGCCTTTGCTCAAATGTTAATCTTCCTGCTGTGTGGGGTTTTTTTTTTCTCAGAATGCACTTCCCTTTTAATTTTGAAGTCTGTGTTTCCTTGGTAGGGTTGCTATGAAGATATGCTGAAATGGCGATATCAAGTGGCGGCGATACGAATTTGAAGTATTTCCGTTAAAAATATAAAATCAGTAAATATCAAGTATTTCCATTAAGTCGGCAATCGGGAAATATGCTACCTGCTAGTACTAGGTAGAGCAGCCAAGGCCTTGCAAAAGATATTCAAATACCCAGGTACTTGTGTATCTGCAAATGATCAGAATTGTGCAAGCCGTTCCCTGTGGCACTAAATGGAAGGATGTAGAAAACATTTTTGAACTTTGGGGTTGGAAAAACTCCTGAGAATATGCAAGAAAACAATCCATTGGGCCATCAAAGAGCTCCACATTATCAGGATTAAATCAGTCATTTTCATAAAAATAAAATAAAATATACAAAATAAATTGTGCGTATGATTAAACTTCTCAAGGTGGCAATTCTAAATGGGTATCGCCAGATAGCTCCCTTAAAAGTAATGTATTTTAGTTCAGCAAAACTGTGTTGGAATCCACGTTTCATGTTATGGTAGCAATTTGAGTCTGACATATATGAAAACAAGCAAAGCTTTGTGAGATTTTCAGGGAGAAGCAATTGTTGTGAAAGCTTATTTGTCATGTGATGTATCTAGTCAGCAGACTCATGTGAATCTAGCTCATCTAAATTCAATCACAAGTCTTTTAACAAGTGGTAGATTTCTAAAAACCCTTGTTTAAAAAGTGCCATTTCTTGACATGCTTGGATATTTTTTATATACTGTTAGTTTTCTTTGTGATATACAGAGATGTATGTAGAGCGGGTATATGTGATGTATTTATGTATAAACATGTATATTGAATATTAGGAGCTTGCATTATAGGCATATGGATTTCTATTCATAACTAATTTGTATGTACATTTCAACATTTCATAAGCAAAATGAGCTATAAATATATAAAATTTGTAATATGGCTTTTGATCAAGTCTGAAGGTTTATATTAATAATTGAATATTCCTATATTCTAAGTTATATAGTTCCACTCATGTTTGTAATCTAGAGGCAAATCCCACAGTCACTTGGAATTCTACAGAGAAATAACTTCATACAAAAGTGGCTATATCTGAAGCTTTTTATTTATTATTTGCTTATGTAGTTTAAAAATCCTTGTTTAAAAATTTGTGAGGAAAAGTATATTTCTAATATGAAGGATTCATTTTGGTTAAACCTACAGGCAGTTTTTACATACAGTATTTCCAATAGTTTTGATAAATACTGCTAGGCCTGGGTTGCAAAAATTCTGACAATTCCTAGATGGTACCAAAGAGTTAATGTTTTCTTTATCTGTTTGTTCTAATCTAATGGTTGTCCAGATTTTTGCAGATATCATCTGGTAGCACTGAGTTATTGCTTGCAAAAAAATTATTAACATTCATGAGATTTTTAACAAAAGACAATGCTCCTATCTGGGGCATATTTTTATAGAAGTGAACCCAGCTGCTTTCAGTGCAGAGTATTTTCTAGGTAAGTATGCATGTGGCCCAAACTGCACGTTTCTGTTCTTAATAGGATTTTAGGCAGCCCCATTGTATGATGGAGTTTATCAGCTGTGTGACAGGATAGAATAGATTTTACTGGGGTTGCAGCACAGATGAAATTTTGTTTAATATGTTGTTTGTGTACATACTGCTGACGTATAGTGGCATGATTAATGTTGTAATTGTTAGTATTGGATAACAGAAGTTTCTAATCTGAACCTGTCATCTGACTCAGAGTGAATAAACAGGATTCAGCACCTATGGCAACCAAAGTATTTCGCAAACTTCAGAGCCATATGCTGATAGACACATGAATTGCTGAGAGAAAATCATTATTTCACATATAGTCATTGGTTGTCAAGAATATAAAATAAATATTTAAAACTTCAGAGCTATAGCAAACCTATAGACTTTCCAGTCCAATCTATTTACAAGATTCCCAAATCTTCTGTTTTGAAATATTCAATACAGAGTAGAATAAGACCACTGAAAACCTGCTTGAGTCAGAATGTTATGAACACACTGGAAATCTTTTTTTATTGTTTCATTGAAAAAAACTATGTCAATTTTGTACTTTTTCATGATTTATAACTGTTCTCCAGTCTAGTATTTTACATGTACAGTATATTGGATCATAAGTATGTTTGGTTGAATGTAATATCCATGCCCAGAAGTTACCAATTTGGAGAAGACTGATTTATGGGGTACTTTTTAATTTTTTTAATTCCTAGAAATAGCAGTATAACACTTGCCCCATTTACATTTAAAAATTAGTAATATCTTTAAAATATCTCCAAAATATTCTTAAAATAAAATAACATTTTAAAAGTATCATTACCATTTTTTCCTTCAAGTAAAATGAGACCAATGGGATTTTGACATGATGAAAATTCCACAGAAAAATTAGCGGTAAGAAAACTTCATCAACTATAAAGTGAACTCACTCTCCAATGTTGGGTATATACAGTCATTTAGACTATAATATCAAATGCAAAACTTGATTGAATGCACTATAACTTCTGAAGTCTGCAGAGTGCAGTATAGTGGTTTTACTTATGAGATGGAGGGAATTTGGATAAGTGATTTTGGTTCAATGAATACAAGAGATTAAGGCAGCTATTAAAACAAGGAAAACAAAACTGCTGGAAGTTATTACCAGTATATACAAACACAGCATGTTTTAGAAATCATTAAATAATCTTATGATTTGTTTAATTGAATTTTAACAGGGAACTTCTTCACTTTGTTGCAAAGACAGTTTTAGTATAGTATTAGTTATATTTTTTTTAAGGTTCATAGGGGCCCTTTGCTGTAACTTGAACAAGCGTGGGAACATTTATTACAGTCTAACATCAGATAACAAAAATTAAAATAGCCACATGCAATCAGAATATAGGGAAATCTTGTTAATTAAATAGATATAAGTAATCCTCACATTACGACCACTCATTCAGCAACCATCCAAACTTAAGTGGTGCGGAACAAATGGTAGTTATGACTTGTTCTTGCAACACCTCCACAGGCACATAATTGCAATCCAGGTGCTTGTCAAATGATCTAGAGTTTTGACTGTTACAGATCCTTGCAATACACAATCACGGTTTCTGATCTTTCCTGCCAGCTGCCCATAAACAAATTCAATGGGGGAAGCCAGTAAGTAGTTGGAAGTTTCAATTATATGAGATCCTTGCTTAAGGATTTGCACTGATTTGCTTAACAGTGGCAACTGGAGAGAGCTGGGATTGCCATTGGTAAGTCATGTGGCCATGCAACATTGTGCTTTACAATCATATTGCTTAGCAAGGAAAATTCTGCTCCCAATTACCAGTTGTTAAGCACAGATTACCACCTACTAATATTATCAGGTTTAAACATAGCAAGCCTTGTGTCATGGGCGTAGAATTTAGCAAATATATAGTGATTTCAGAGTACTTCTCTATTGAAAAAAATTCTAAATGCCATTGGTTAGAATAATCAAGCAGTCTTATTTGTTCTAGATTAGTTGAGAGCATAATTTCTTGTAAAATCTACACCTCAGAAAGACCAATTCTAAAGTTTCAATTTCTTCAGAGGCACTGGAGTATGATCAGTGCAAAAGGTATCTGATAATATAGTTGCATCCATACCGTGCTTTCCTGAAAATAAGACCCTGGCTTATATTTTTTTGAATCCCGAAACAAGCGCTTGGCCTTATTTATTGGGGGGTTATTTTAGTGCATGCACTCAAAAGCCCAATTGGGCTTATTATCAGGGGATGTCTTACTTTCAGGGAAACAGGGTAAATGCAGAGGAAAAGGTACTGTAGTGAATTTGGGAAAAGGCTTAGTGACATTGAGACTAGGATAACAGTTTCTGTGATTCATTGCAAGATTATATAACCTTGGGGCAGCTACAAGGTTATTCTGCAACAGATTTAATATGGGTACCGTACGTGCAAGTGCTTTCCCTAATTTCCTTTGAAGCAATTTATATATTTTGCAATCCACAAGATGAAAGAGTGGAATACAGCAGACTATGACATTTACTTGCTCCTAGATGATCTTCCAATATATCCATCTGCTTGCAGTTTTGAAGGAGGCCAAATATTTTCTTTCAAGCTAATCTGTTTATAATTAGTTACGCTGGGACACTGGGCTAACAACCAGAATATTGTAGTTAAGCATTTGTGGGTAGGTATCTCAGCTGGCTGTTTAAAAAGGTAACCTGAAATGTTTCTCACTGGGCAGCAAACATATAATAATTACCTCTTAACCATAATACTAATCCTATTAAAGCCTTTTGCAAACTGAAATCCTGAGGTAGAATTTTACTTAAATAATACAGTAGAACCTCTGGTCACGAACACTTCTGACCACGATCAAATCGAGTTCCCACCTAAACATTCACATTTTTTTTCCGTGGCCGATTTAGCCTTCCCCACGTTTTTTGTAAGCGCCAAATTTCCAAAATTAGATTCGGGTCACAACCAAGTTATCGAACGAATTATGGTCGTGACCAGAGGTTCTACT
Organism: Ptyas mucosa; assembly: GCA_012654045.1. NCBI lineage: Eukaryota > Metazoa > Chordata > Lepidosauria > Squamata > Colubridae > Ptyas > Ptyas mucosa. Next base: position 23,969,555 of record WNWU01000003.1, read on the forward strand.
GTATATGGTACATACAAACCCAGACATATTTATTTTTTTGTATGCTTGTATTAGACATTCCTAATGAAAAGGCTTCTGAGAAAAACCCTGTGTAATCTAGGTTATGATAGATATCTAGGCTGTGTTAAATGACACACATTTTAATGACATTTTCATAGTAAAATATATGGCTGGTTTAAACTCTTTAGGAAAAAGGACTCACTATCTCAAATCAGAAAATATCGATACAGGTAGTCCTTGACTTACAACAGTTCATTTATTGACCATTCGAAGTTACAGCGTCCCTGAAAAAACTTATGACCATTTTTCACACTTACTACCATTGTAGCATCCCCATGGTCACATGATTTACTATCAGATGCTTGGTAACCGACTCATATTTATGGTTGCTGCAGTGTCCTCAGGTCAGTTTTGCAATCTTGACAAAGTCAATGGGGAAATCAGTTTCACTTAACAACCATGTTTCTAATTTAACAATTGCAGTGATCCACTTAATGTGGCAAGAAAAGTCGTAAAATAGGGCAAAACTCACTTAACAAATTTCTCACTTAACATAAATTTTGGGCTCGACTGTGGTCGTAAGTTGAGGACTACCAGTATGCCCTCATATTTTTTTTTGTCCAATTAAAAACATGCTTTTATAATAAATAGGATGGTTGAATGCCACAAACCACCAGCATTATTATTATAATAATGCCTTTGGGATCTGTAAGTGTCTCACTGGGATGGTGGGTGTATCTGGGGAATATTTTGTCTTCTGGTTAAAATATTGGTATGAGTGAATATCAGCAGGCCAAGTAGGAAATATAGTGGAAGTCTTGACCTAGTATCTAGAATCATGAGGGGTTTAATAGAAAGAAATAGACTTAGGTTCAGTTATGGAAACGTAGGGAAAATATTGGTTCAAAAGCTAATTTCAGGACAGATTAATCATTGACTATTTTTTTCTCTGGGTTAAACATAATCAAAATCTCCAACTGTTCCCCTTACATGTTTCTTATTTTGGTTCTTTTTTGGATATATTCTATTTGTCAATGTATTTCTTAATGTGCGGTGCTCACAATAGAACACAATATTCCAGGTCTTGCTTAATCAATGCAACCTAGAGAATTATGACATTTCTTGATGTTGATACTATATTTCCATGCCCAGGATTGCATTTATTTTCTTTATTTTAATTATTTCTTTCTTTGCAGCTGCATTACATTTTTGGTAGCTGTAAACATGAAAGGAAGACTGCATACTACACAGTTATGTTTGGTTTGCTATTGCAATTATCAAACACAAAAAGACTTTATAAAGCACAATTTATTCACCTCAACGATCCTAATTGGTATTGTATATGACCTATAAACTGATCTTCAGTCAGTGGCATACCACCAATACACAAAGGCTCATAAATACTAAAAATAGATGCATTGTTTATAATATATGTATATATGTATTTCATGGCTAATATATATTGCAGGGATGAAGACATCATGGAAGATCGGTACTTATTTGTTCACTATTTTTAGTACTTCTGCTGAGTGATGCAGAACTTGAAATTAGTCTTTGGCCCTAATAATTTTACTGGAGCTTAATGATCTTACAGGGAAAAGGGTTCTTTAAACAGCAGTATTTAGTTCACCCACAACACAGTCATCTATTTACCCAGAAAAAACACTGTTCCAAATAGCAAAAGGATCATTTGGAAAATATCCTCATTATGCTGAGCATTATGCTGAGCTAGATATCTGCCCCAAAAATCTACCCTTGAACGTTACCGTGTTTATCTAGCACAGCAATTTAGTAGATGAGAACACTTAAACAGTATATTACAATGTATGAATAATATCCTAAGTTGAGCCAAATGCTTTTGGAAAATTAAACAAAATAAATTATAAAAAAAGAAAAAAGATTACTGTTTAATATGCAGGTGGATGTAAAATTGTTATTATGAGGAATTGTTACTAATATAGTTTGGTTTATTTTAGGAGCAGACAGTAAAAATAATATGTATGGAAATGTCTTATGTCTGATAGGATATGTACTTATGAGCAGACCCACTGAAATAAATGGAATTTAAAATTACTCAAAATTACTTCAATGTAATCAGTTCTCATTGTGAAAATTAAATTCCTTATTTGCTTTTTCACTTGAATTATTACAACTGCAATAATTGGCAAGGCAAAGTTATACCTGTAATAGTAAAAAAGACTGAGTGGCAAAAGTTGGAAAAGGAAAGGAAGGAAAAGCCTCACCCTGCAAAGAAATGGTAATTGCAAAATCATTTTGCTAGTTATTACTGATGATTAGGTCTGTCAGCTTCACTGAAAAAGCAAGCAAGGAGACTGTTAGACATATATTCTGGTTAGGAAAAAAAAGATTGCTAGTTGGAGTTTCATGATTGTGTGTCAGAAATGTTCCGGTTTTCATGTGGAAGATATCCAAATATGAACACAATGTTAAGAAAAAATATTTCATTACAGGTTTTGGAGAATATTTGGAATTTTTCATATTTGTAGGAAAAAGATGAACTGTGTGAATAACAATGAAATGAATCTCAATAATATTCAATACTATCAGAAACAGAACAGCTTGAGAGCTTATTGCTAAGGAAATATATGAAGAAGCTACAAAACATAAAGTTTAAAATATTAAAAACCTTTTTTAAGGGTTAAAAATATTAAGTTAAAAATGTTGATGTGAAGTGGAAATATGGCAGAACTTGCCAATGTATGTATATTTTGAGGAATCACAAGAAACTATAAAAAAAGATCACTAAAAAAGTCTACACCATGTGGAGATGTTTAGATATTGCTAATATTATTGTACTAGAAATGACTTAATCAAAGAAACTGGAATGCTTAGTGCTAAAACAATACAAAGATGGTAGGCATAACAAAATAGTTGAAATAAAAATGATAAATCCATGTATTATAATTATAACTGAACAGAAAATAAATAGAAAATAAGGTTATTAGATTTGTGTTAGTTTAAATGCCCAGAGAAGGAAAACAAGAAAAGTAAATTATTCACAAAATAAAAGCATCACATTCCAAATTAATTTAAATAGGGAAGATACTATAACACATTTGGCCAGGATTCTTGAAACAGAAAAGAAGCACGTTAATGGTATGTCCATAATAGTCTCCATTAAAATATTCAGGTAAGCATGTCCTAATATGTGAAATGAACATTACACAGAACTGTCTAAATGAAAGTAATCCTATTTAATCCTTATTTCATGTCTTTATTGGCCTGCTACCAATGTACATTCAGATTTTCAAAAACTATTTGGCATCCATTAAATCTGTTGTAATGCATAAAGTGTGTGACAAAATGCAATCAGTAAATTTTGCTTTTCCTAGATGTAAAAAACATGAATTTACATTGCAATTCATAAAAAAAATATTATGAGTGATGATTTTACATATGCCTAGTGGAAAAAATACACAAAAAGCAAAATTACATACATAATAGGAAATCTGCATAGAAGTCTCTGAGGTTAACAATAATAAATTATACAAAAGGAAATTCAATATTATATGTATTTGTATCTCTGTGTAAGTCTCTCTCTTTCTCTCTCTCTCTCTCTGTGTAAAATGAAAGTAATCTAATCACTGCAAAGAAGCCAGACACGTCATAGGGTGCTAACCTATTGAGAGGCACTTATGTATCTCAACATCTAAAATAGCTACAGAAAACAAGCCTATGCAACATTAAAAAAAAATGATTAGAACAATTAGGATAATATGTGACCTGCAATATATTAAATAAATGCAACTCCCAGCACCCCTCATAATTTCCATCTGGTTGTTGTGAGTTGTAGTTCAGCAACAGTGGGAGAGGTATGTTTTCCATACCTGCATTACTACTTATTACAATATTGGAGACAAATTAGGAAATTTCCTTCAAAGATACAGTATACTAAAGGACAGAGTCTTTTTCTAGTAGAATAAGACCTGCTTTTCAGGAAAGTTATAACGTGGAACCAATCTTCACTACTCCAAAGCCAGCAACTAAAAGCTGGTGACCATAGCAAATTAACAGATCTTAAATCTACCATTCCATGAAGAACCTGACTTCATTCACAGAGTAAGAGACAGGAAATACTTGAATCTCAATATTTTTTCACTTCTAAACTTTGAGACCTAATATGGACAGGATTCATCAGCTGTCTCAAGATGTCAAGGCATATTAACTCTTCCTGTGTTTTGCTCTAGATTGCAGGAGACGTAGAATGCGCTCATTTTTTGTCAGATCTGAAGGCAATTCATTTTTCTGAAACAAACAAATCAATGAAAAACCAGAAAAAGGATGGTCACTGCTTAGCTTTGATATCCAAGTTTAAGATACACATCATTATTATTCATTATTTGCATTCAATTATAGATCACAGGTAATCCTCGACCTATGAATAATGGAGCTTGCCCATTACAGCTGCAAGTAGTGACAACTATTAAGTGAAACAGCCTGGCTTAACTACTACTACCCCCTTCTCTCCTGATGCCACCATTAAATGAACACACAGGTGGTTAAGCAAAAAGGGGGTCATGGGAGGCTCGCTACCCAGCTGGTTCTGAGAAGGAAGCAAACAAGCAGCAAAAAGTGTTGCAAAGTCAGAAACGGGAAGCCTGTGTGCTTGATTGGCTGAAGCCACACTTGTGGGCTGGACCTCTGACCTGATCAGCTGGCTGTCAGGAGACTGCAAACTCTCCTTGATCTTGCTAGCCTTGCATGCAAAGATGGTAACTTCAGGACAAGCTTCTGCAAACCTTTTCCTTGCTTAATCTTCTCCCTCCCCTAGAAACCCACATTTCTTAAATAAAGTAAACAAAAAAGCTGGGAGGGGCAGACTTGACAGACTTCTCCCCCCCCCACCACTTTAGATGTTGAAACCAAACTTTCCCTTTTGCCCTCCAAACCTTTAGAAAGCTTTTTGCTCTCTCTCTGACTCCCTTTAGGACTCATCTTCTGCCATGGCTGTTTGCTGCACATCTAAGCTTTAGCCAATTTTTCTTTTGAGCTGAACTTTTCTTCAGCTGCTCAATGCAAAAAAAGCTGCAGAAAGATTTCCTTTGCTTGCTTGCTTGTTTGCTTCCTTTACTCTTTAGCCTGGCAGTCACTCATCAAGGTAAATCACTTACAGATTTTGTCATCCTCTTGCCAGCATGCAGTAAATTTAGCAAATGAGGTGATTAAAGGGGATCGAGGTTAGATGACCTACACAGGAATGGACAGATTATGTTTTAATTCTCTGGACCTCTCATTAGCCTTTGGTGAAAATAATTACTTAGCTGGAATTGTAGTAATGGGTATGAAGTCAAAATGACTTCAAATTGTTTCTAGAAGAAATAATCCAGAATATATATTAAAACAATTTTTTGTCTTCAATGGCAATTGATCTTTAAAGTGCTTCCCATGCTTTTTAGAATTTACATAAGCTTCTGTATGAAGGCAATTATAGTACAGAATAAATTTCAGCAACATAACATGTAGGGCTGTTAAATGCTTCCTGAACTAATCCGGGAAGGCTGAAGCAGAAGGAACAGAAGGAAAATTTGATTTTAGCATGCATGGGGATAGCTGCTATAAGGCTTATCCCAGATAAGATAAAGATACTAAAGGTAGGAAAAGTTTCTGACATGAAGGTATGTGATTAATTTTGGATTAGTAAGATCTCTCTCCATTTAACAAGTCTATTGCTTTATAATTTTATCTATAAACAGTACCTTTTGCCCCCCATCCCCACCCCAAGTAGTACAAAATGTTGAAACAGTAATTGAAAAATTGTCCTACATTTAATGGTCCTTAAGATATGAAAGTCTCTGAAAATTGTACTGATAGAAATAACACTATAATGAATCGAAATAATTATTCCCAAAAGTTCTGCTGCCCTCTAATGGACAGCTCTGTTTTGTTCTCCAACTGAACTTAATTAAACAAAAAAAAAATAAGAGTTGGAAGGTTCTGTGGAAATCATCTGGTCCAACTCCCTGCTCAAGCAGGAGACCCTATACCAGTGATGGCTAACCTTTTTGCCATTGCGTGCCAAAAGCGGAGGGAGCATGGGGGGTCACGGGTGCGTGTGCCTACATCCATAAGTCAATGTGCCCCGCCCTCCCACCCATGTGCACGTGACCCCCCCCACTTCCCCCTGCTTTTGGCACGTGATGGCACAGTGGGCCCGGTAGGCACATTTTTCCCCCTCCCCAGGCTCCAGACGCTTTCTAGGAGCCTGGGGAGGGCAAAAACAGCCTTCCCCATCCTCCCGGAGGCCTTCTGGAGGCCAGAAACAGCCAGTTTCCTGACTTTTGGTGGGACCGGAAGGCCTGAAAATCAGTTGGCCAGCGTGCGCCTGCGCACTGGAGCTGAGCTAGTGCAACACTCGCGTGCCCACCAATATGGCTTCGCGTGCCACCTGTGGCACCCGTGCCATAGGTTCGCCATCACGGCCCTATACCATTTCTGACAAAAGGGTTGTCCAATCTCTTCTTAAAAACCTCCAATGATGAAGCACCCACAATTTCTGAAGGCAAGCCATTCCACTGATTAATTGTTCTAACTGTCAGGACATTTCTCCTTGTTTCTAGGTTGGTTCTCTCCTTGATTAGTTTCTATCCATTGCTTCTTGTCCTGCCTTCAGGTGCTTTGGAGAATAGCTTGACACCTTCTTCTTTGTGGCAGCCCCTTAGATTTTGGAATACTGCTGCTATATCACCCCTAATCCTTTTCATTAAATTAGACATACCCAATTCCCGCAACCGTTCATGTTCTAGCTTCCAGTCTCCTAATCATCTCTAGAAAAAGTACTTCTCTACACTCTTTCTAGAGTCTCAAGATTGTTTTTATCCATCTTAGATAAAATGCTTTAAATCCATATAAGAATTTTCAGAATGTTTTCCTTAAAAATTTAAAATACTGTACTCAATTGTTTTACAGTTGAAAATGTGTAGTAAGTGTAAAGTATGTACCTTGTTTTTAAGTATTGGATCTGCTCCTGCTTCTAAGAGTAATGCTACTGCTCTAATATTGCCACCAAGAACTGCTTCATGAAGGGCAGATGTGCCATTCTAGAAAATACAGAAAAAGTATAAATACATCCATGTATTACAACTGCTGAGTAACAGCTCAGTTTTTAAAATCAGAATAAGAACAGCTCCTCCAGAAAAGGAACAAAGCGCAACAAAACTTTAACATCCAATCTTTGAATTGATTTTACGACATTTGAAGATATACCATAAACACATTAAAATTCTAGCACAAGACTACACTATAATAGCAATATGAATAAAGTGAACATGAATAATCTTCTGTATTTGGATCATTGAAATTATAGTAAACTTTTGATATTTTCAAGTGAGTTTCTATGGTGCATCTCAGAAGAAGGGTTGATGTCACTCTCGCAGTGGCCATCAGAGGTTTCTGGCCAGGGAAGTCTTTCCTGATAAAGGAGAGACCAAGAGATTGCCCACCTCCATCCCGGAGATAGGTGTAATAGGAAATGGACCAAACAAGGAGATAGGTGTAATATGAGATTGACTGTTTCATTAAAACTATGGAAAGACAGATTGGACTAAAGCCTTAAGGGTATAGAAAAAGTGAAAGGGGGAGGGGGAGAAGCCTACCTTTTACTTTCATCTTGATCATTGACTTACTTTTACTTTTGTATTATATTTTGTATTTTGTATTATAAATACAAAAAATTGGCAGCACGTTGGTAAAGGAGGAGTAGCCAACAGAAAACATGATCATTCCAGAAATATAACAAAAAAAGATTTGAGGATATAGGGGAGCAATTATCTGAACCTGTCAATTCTGTCAAAAGTAATCTGGATGCTTTTACGTGAGACTGAAAGGAAGGTTTATAAAAATAAAAGGAGATGAAAGAATTTTTTTTAAAAAAAACAAATCAATAGACAACACATGGATAAAACAACTGACAAAGTGGAAATTTTAAAATGTAAAATATAAATAATAAACTTGAGAAACAAAACAAAATTTAGACAAAATTGAGAGAAAAATAATTCTCTTGAGACAAAACAGTTCCAGATGATCCTAGAGAAGACACTAGAGAAAACGTTGATCAATCTTTAACAAATGTTTTGGATGGGATAAAGATGATATGGAAGCAGAAACTGAAGAATTGTATAGAATCAATTCTTGGTTTGAAAAATTAAAAAATGCACCAAGGAATATTCTTGTGAACTTCTTTGGGAAGATTAGACATCAAGTTTTGTAGCAGCATTTTACTACCAGATTTAAGATTAATAATGTAGATGTGATTTTACCTAAAGAAATCCCAATCGAAATATTGCACAAGCAGAAAAGTATTTTTTTCTTTTATTGACAAGCTTAAAACAGAAAAAGATACCATTTTGATGGGGCAAATTGAAGGGAGTCATCTTCACATTAAGACAATAGAGGTTAGACTGAATTCAGTTCACAAAGCAAGAGATTTTTTTAAAAAAAAATAGAGGGGAATTGAAAAAAATACAAATAAAAAGGGCAGAGGGCCCTAAACAATAGCCAGTACAAAAAACTGAGGAATCCATCATGTTAGGCACTACATATATTGACTTTTCTAAGTTTTTGGAATAAATATAGATTTTAAATTATTTCAGCAGGAACCCAAAAGAGAATTGGGTTCTTTTGTATATAAAGCCCTCACCTTCAACCAGAACTGACTATGATTGTGGCAGAAAGGTGGGTGTGGAAATTACTTTACATGGGACCAAAACTTTGTTAATGGTAATTTATTCTGCAAATTATGATGAAGTAACATTTTACAAAAGATTTAAGGGTAAGTGATAGACTTACCATAGAAAAATTTAATGGGAAACTCGATTAGAATAATTTGTTCATAAAAAGACAGAACCTCTGAGAAAGATATTAAAACAATACAACATAAATTACTAAATGCTTTTATATATAAATATGATGGATAATTTAGAGTTTATAGATGCATGAAGATACAGAAATGGTGATGCAAAATAATGTACTTGTTTTTCTGAAAGACACAGATTTTTTTCAAGAATTTATATGGTTGCATATTTAAGGATTTAGCCACTGGTGTTCAAAATGGGGAGATCCTGCCAAAGACTTTTTCTGATCAACCCAGTGATTTTAGAATTTAAAAGGAAAATCAGTTCCTTCAGATGGAGGTTAAATGAAACACTGCAGAGAAACAGTAATGGAAGATTGCAAAAAGAAGTTGAAAGATTTTTTTGACAATCTTAATAAATATGATTGGGGATGCAAGTAAAGCTTATATAAGAGGATATTTTATGTAGCATAATAGCAAACTAAAAAAATATTAAAGAAAAGCAATTTTAGATCAGATAAAATAATTTTAATAATTTTAAACTCCCCCCATAAAATAAATTTATTTCAGAACAGATTAAGTGTTTACAATGGCAGTTACCTTTGTTGATGGTAAGAAAATAGAAGTAAAAATGAATTATATAAAAGAAAATAATTTTAAATTTGTCTTTATGAGTCTCAACACAAGAAGCATTTTATAGGAAAGAAACAGCAAGTAAAGAGAAATGGTTAACTAATCAAGAGTTATTACAACGAGCATGGAGAATATAAGATAAAACCTAAATAATAAATGGATATAGTTTTCATTGGATTTTGTATGCACAATTAAGAGAAAGATTTAATGTAGATAAGGACATTTGGAATTGAACAGCAGAAGATGGAGTTTGCAGTTGAATTACGTACAAATGATGAATACCTAATTACTAAAATGTATAAACTTTTGTTGAAATTTGAAAGGGAAGAATGAGTGAAAGAGTACATGACAACATGGGTAAGAACTTTGGCCATAATATATCGTGTTTCCCTGAAAATAAGACCCTGTCTTATATTTTCTTGAACCCTGAAATAAGCGCTTGGCCTTCTTGCCATGTGTTCAAAAGCCCGATTGGGCTTATTATCAGGGGATGTCTTATTTTGGGGAAAACAGGGAATTAACGCAACAGCGGAAAGATATCTGATTAAAAGAACTGAATTTTACATTGTTATAAATTAAAAGAAAATTTTATAAAAATTGATGATACAGGATTCCAACAAAAATTATCTATAATCTATAAAGCTATTTCAAATTTATATTAGATTATAGACAACACAAAGGGTCATTTTTTCATGGCTGATGAACTTGTAAAAAAAGTTTCAGTTTCTAATATAATAATACAAAGAATTTTAAAAATTAATATTCAACTGAAACCAAAATATTTTTTGTTGGGATTATTACTGCTGTGAGGCTATTATATGCACGAAATAGAAATACTTTGAAATATCCAATGGTTGGTGAACATAATGGAACAAGCAGAGATGGCAAAATTAACTTGTTTGCTTACAGAAAGACCAACTACTGCATTTATTAGTGACTGGAAAATCCTTATGGACTTTTTGCTGAAAAATGGAAAAAAAAATGTGAATTTTGGATTTGGTGAATAGAAAGGGTAGATTATGGAAGGAAGGAAGATATAATCTAAGGACAGGAAAAAAATATAAACATATTTATAACTACTGTTAAGATTGGAAGCCACTTTTTGGTAACTTTTTTATTTTCTACTCTTCTTATTTTCAACCTAAACTTGTACTGTTTTTTTAAAAAGTCTCTTTATTCAAATTTTATACACTCATACATACACATATATGTAAGAAATTATAATTGGATTCTACAATAAGTCACAAATTACAATACTGAACATTCCAATGTTTTTGTCCATCAAAACTTGCCTTCAGGATGCCAAGTGCAGGGGAGAATTTAAGTAATTCCTCTATAACTTCATTATATCCTTTGGTTGCAGCTTTAAGTAAAGCAGTCGTGCCATCCTTCAACAGAACAGAGGAAAAGAAGGAACTGGAGATTATTGCACACAGGTTCATTTACATTTTTCATTTTTTCATTTCTGTCTTTCAAATTTTTCTCCCATTCTTTAAGTGTGATGAGTATTATTTCCTTCATAATTAATAAAAATTCTTAATTTATATAAAATATAAACAGTTTATGTAACTATTTTGATCCACCATAACATGATTCAAGGATGACATCAAAAAAGAAGTGTTGTAAATCTGACATCTACGTTGTTAACAAGTATACTGTAGGCATTTGCTGCTTTTTATAACCTAACGAAGCATTCTAATTAACTTTAAAACAAACATAATTGTAACTTTTGGCTAGTTTTAATAAAAATTACTGGGCAACAGTATATACCACTTGTAATGTACAGTACTGCAGTTACCCTAACCTCCCTTATATTCTTCCATAATTTTTTAAATTAACTTTCATTATAATCTTTTACCTTTTCCCCAATAAGCAGAAGTCATAAATAACTATAACCAAATTTGTGATTCCTTCCCTTTTTTATTTATGTTAAATACAATATGAGGGAAGAGTTAGATGATTTTTGAAACATGGGTTATGAAAAATTCAATAACTGCGCCCTATGGGCCATTTGTAAGATATTATTTATAACAGGGGCGGGTTCCAAATCCCATCGCTACCATTTTTCTTATGCATGTGCGGCGCTGCGCCGCCCACACTACCAGTTCGCCTGATCTGGTGCGAACCGGTAGCAATCCACCATTGATCTATAAAATAAACTAATAAATATATTTACATGCATACTTAAAATATAAATGAATGCCACAGCCATGGGAGAGCGATTTTTTTCAGAATATGGTTCCTTTAATTCTGATCGTGCAGCCACAGTTTTGACTACTGTAAGGACAACTTCTAATGTGCCAAGCAATACTGAGATACTTGAGAAAGTATTCTAGCCACAATAGACACCCGAATTACCATAAATAAATCTTACTATAGAATCATTTTCTTCCAATATAAAGTCTAGAAAACTAAAGTGTTTGCTTACAAGCCTTGCAGCATCTCGATCTGCTCCTCGCAGCAGCATCACTCGCACTACATCACTGTGTCCCATCTGAGAAGCTATCCACAACGGAGCTGTCCCATCCTTAAGAAAAATTCAGAAATGGAATAGGATTAATCAAGTTGATTCAAGCAGTGCTAAAAATATTTGGCAGTTTACAATGAGATTCTGGCTGAAGTTCAAGGACAAATGAATTTGGATATCCAAACGAAATCCTTTCTTTGGAAAGAAACAATACTTGGGACAAGAGGAATTTCAAATATGGGTATCTTCTAACTGAGAAAAAAACTTTGCCTAGTATAGACAAAATATTTGTTCCCTATATGAAATAACGCCACCACTCTGTATCATTGTATTTTTTCTTTAAAAACTATTCAAGATAGGTCCAGACTTAGTCATATTAAGAGAAGAGGCAATGAAATTAACAACAGTACCAGTACCTTTGACTACAGACCTTATGTAGATAGCCACATGAAAGTGCTATCTATCAATCCTTGAGCCAATAGCAAACTAAGCCAGCATAAACTGCTATCATCACTTCTGAATCCTAGTCTGGCTCTCTAAATGGGCCAATAAAGGTGCTATGCTTACTAATTTAATGCAGGCTAATTTAAGGAAAGCAATTGGTGAATTCCTCTTGCTCTGTTTTCCATCCCATCTATTCTCTCCTGGAAAACCATCCACAAATTATTCTTCTTAACACATGATACAGCAGGGTTGGATACTGCAGTCGGACACTTGGAAAGGCAAATTTATTAATCCATTAAGCAGCTCAGTCTTCCTGCAATTCTCTTCCATGTCTGTAACTTCTCAAACTTTCTGAACATTGATCTACTATTTTTCTGTCTAGCCGACAAGACACACAGACAGGAAAGATAGATTGTGATTTGTTTCAAAGATAATAAGGATTAATTAAGAGTATGTGAAATGAATATAAATATAAGCTTAATCATTACAGGAATTAATTCTGTTTTATATGATATCTAATGTCAACAAGTATTTCTACACATAAAAAGAAACACTCAAGCCAGTTACGATGTATCACATGTTGGCAGATAAAGTAGGCCTATAATTAAGAAGCCAATTTCTAATTACTTCAAATAATTGGTAAATATTATTTTGAGGTTTACTTATCCAGATATTAAGGAAAGAAAGATATCAGATTCCTATATAAGATATCTGGGTGCACGGAAATGTAAATACACCCAAATCATAATAAGAACAAATAAGTAAAAGATGCAATCAAGGTTTATACACATGTAGCTTATGGCATATTCAGGGGCTCCTTGTTTAATGACATATTCAGTGACTGCTTGGATTTACAGTGGGCTGAATGAATGATAGTTAGAGTCACTGTACTTATGGCCGTTGCAATGTAACCACATGATCATGATTTGCAATCTTTCCTGCTGGCCACCCACAGCAAAGTCCTGCTGGCAGGAATTTGGAAGTCATAGTCATGTGACATCCTCATTTAAACAACCTACACAGTCCTTGTTTAATGATGGCAACCAGGGCTGCTGGAACTGCCATCGCTAAATGGCATGGTTACATGGTTTTATGGCTTATGTCCACGTTTAAAAAGTTTCCAGTTCCAAGTAGCAGTGTTATATGAGGACTACCTGTAATCAGTGGTGGGTTTCAAAATTTTTTACTACCGGTTCTATGGGTGTGGCTTGGTGGGTGTGGCAGGGGAAGGATACTGTAAAAACTCCATTCCGTCCCCAATCCAGGGGAAGGTTACTGCAAAAGAGCCTTGGTAGTGCAGTGGTTTAAAGCACCCTGTTATTAATACCAGCTGCCTGCAATTATTGCAGGTTCGAAACTCACCAGGCTCAAGGTTGACTCAGCCTTCCATCCTTTCTAAGGTAGGTAAATTGAGGACCCAGTTTGTGGGGGCAATAAGCTGACTTTGTATAAATATACAAAAGTATGAAGGCTATTGCTTAGTGCATTGTAAGCCGCCCTGAGTCTCCGGAGAAGGGCGGCATATAAATCAAATTTTTTTTAAAAAAACCCACTTCCTCCTGATCAGCTGGGACTTGGGGGGCAGAGAATAGATGGGGGTGGAACCAGTCAGATTTTTTACTACCGGTTCTCCGAACTACTCAAAATTTCCACTACCAGTTCTCCAGAACTGGTCAGAACCTGCTGAAACCCACTTCTGCATGTAATGTATTCATATACAGTCATGGCCGTAAATGTTGGCACCCCTGAAATTTTTCCAGAAAATGAAGTATTTCTCACAGAAAAGTGTTGCAGTAACACATGTTTTGCTATACACATGTTTATTCCCTTTGTGGGTATTGGAACAAAACCAAAAAAGGAAGGAAAAAAAACAAATTGGACATAATGTCACACAAAACACCAAAAATGGGCTGGACAAAATCATTGGCACCCTTTACTTAATATTTGGTTGCACACCCTTTGGAATAAATAACTGAAATCAGTTGCTTCCGATAACCATCAATAAGCTTCTTACACCTCTCACCAGGAATTTTGGACCACTCTTCCTTTGCAAACTGCTCCAGGTCTCTCTTATTGGAAGGGCGCCTCTTCCCAACAGCAATTTTAAGATCTCTCCACAGGTGTTCAATGGGATTGAGATCTGGACTCATTGCTGGCCACTTCAGAACTCTCCAGCGCTTTGTTGTCATCCATTTCTGGGTGCTTTTTGACGTATGTTTGGGGTCATTGTCCTGCTGGAAGACCCAAGATCTCCGACGCAAACCCAGCTTTCTGACACTGGGCTCTACAGTGAGACCCAAAATCCGTTGGTAATCCTCAGATTTCATGATGCCTTACACACATTCAAGGCACCCAGTGCCAGACGCAGCAAAACAACCCCAAAACATCAGTGAAGCTCCACCATATTTCACTGTAGGTACTGTGTTCTTTTCTTTGTAGGCCTCATTCCGTTTGTGGTAAACAGTAGAATGATGTGCTTTACCAAAAAGTTCTATCTTGGTCTCATCTGTCCACAAGATGTTTGCCCAGAAGGATTTTGGCTTACTCAAGTACATGTTGGCAAACTGTAGTCTTGCTTTTTTATGTCTCTGTGTCATCAGTGGGGTCCTCCTGGGTCTCCTGCCATAGCGTTTCATTTCATTTAAATGTCGATGGATAGTTTGCGCTGACACTGATGCTCCCTGAGCCTGCAGGACAGCTTGAATTGCTTTGGAACTTGTTTGGGGCTGCTTATCCACCATCTGGACTATCCTGCGTTGGCACCTTTCATCAATTTGTCCCTTCCGTCCACGCCCAGGGAGATTAGCTACAGTGCCATGGGTTGCAAACTTCTTGATAAAGTTGCGCACTGTGGACAAAGGCAAATCTAGATCTCTGGAGATGGATTTGTAACCTTGAGATTGGTGATATTTTTCCACAATTTTGGCTCTCAAGTCCTCAGACAGTTCTCTTCTCCTCTTTCTGTTGTCCATGCTTAGTGTGGCACATACAGACACACAATGCAAAGATTAAGTGAACTTCTCTCCTTTTTATCTGCTTTCAGGTATGAGTTTTATATTGCCCATACCTGTTACTTGCCCCAGGTGAGTTTAAAGGAGCATCACATGCTTGAAACAATCTTATTTATCCACAATTTTGAAAGGGTGCCAATGATTTTGTCCAGCCCATTTTTGGAGTTTTGTGTGACATTATGTCCAATTTGCTTTTTTTCCTCCCTTTTTTGGTTTTGTTCCAATACCCACAAAGGGAATAAACATGTGTATAGCAAAACATGTGTTACTGCAATACTTTTCTGTGAGAAATACTTCATTTTCTGGAAAAATTTCAGGGGTGCCAACATTTACGGCCATGACTGTACTTGAAAAGGAAGAATTTAAGACTAGAAAGTGGGATTAGTCACACAAATACATTATTTATTTACACTGAGATATGTCCTGAAGTTACCTACTGCTTTGCTTATGCTATATTATATTTGATATCTATCAGTAATGCAATAAAGGCTATATAAGCAATTACATAATATTGTGTGACTACATATTTTATTCAATAGATGGCACTATACTATATTATATTTATATGTATGTAAATATATCAAAAATTTGCTGTACTCTGTTTTGATGGAATGAAACAGTAACATTATTTAGATTCTTTGAATTGGTATGCATTCGCTAACCTTTCAGTGACACATGTCTCCTTCACTGTTTGGAAGAAATGGATTCTAGTTAATAATGTTTACCTTCATTGTAAACCTACACTGAAGTATTTCTCCTCGCCTTTCCTTTAAACTCTGTCCAATTGTATCATTACTAGGGACTCCAACCTACAACAAGCTGAAGAACTGACAAGAAAGTTTGGACACCTCAGAGAGGGAAATAAATACTCTCTCAACTCCCCAATACAGTGCTTCCAAAGAATCAAAGACCTGAAAATAGTTGAAGATGAAATCAGTTTCTCATTTGATATGATAGCACTATTTACTATTTACATACTTAAGACCGAGAATTAAAAAAGAATCCATGACAAAACTACTATACAGAAAACCTGACCTAACCAAATACAGCAAGATTGAAATATTCATAGTTATGGACATCATTCAACCTTTGCCTGACCACATATTTTCAATTTGAGGGACAAATATAGCAACAAATCAAAGGAATACCCATGGGACTGCTGCTTTCAGGATTCATAGCAGAAATCATAATGCCTAGAATCTCTAGTAGTTCCACACATAGAATCCAAACTATGGATCCGGTATGTAAATTTGTTATACTAAAAGAGGACCATCTAGAGAAAACACAAACCATCAATAACATCTTCAAAGGAATAAAATTCACAAGAAATATACAAAAAAATATGCTACCCTTCCTGGAAATCCTCAGCAGCAGAGGCAGTGATGGCAAATTAAAACACAAGTCTATCATACCCAACTAATACCCCAACCTCCCACAAGAGAAATTTAGATGAGCACAAATACACTATAGCAACCCTGAATATCAGAAAAAGGAAACAGATCATCTATAAAACATCTTCCAACAAAATGGATACCCATGCAACTTTTATCAAAAATTGCCTGACCACTCACGCCAATGTAGCACAACTAACACAAGCTGTGAAAAGAATAACACTGCCATACATCAAAAACACTTTAGAAACCATTAACAGATTATTACAACCATACGGCATCATCATAGCACACAAACCAACTAACGCTCTCCAAAACTTCCTAAGTAAGCCAAAAGACCCAGAAGAAAAAACAGCAGTCATACACTGACTCATGCAACATACAACAACATACAGTGTTGTATGCTGTAACAGCCATCATGTAGGACAAACAGAAGACTAGCAGAGCAGAGCTAGGTGGCTCAGTGGCTAAGACGCTGAGCTTGCCAATCAGAAAGGTTGGTAGTTCGGCGGTTCAAATCCCTAGTATAGGTCTCTTGCGTGAGCAGGAGGTTGGACTAGATGACCTCCAAGGTCCTCCAAGGTCCCTTCCTGTTACTGTTATAGTTACATCCATGAACATTATTAGCAGTCCAAAGACATGATGAAAACTCCTTAATTTCATAACACATCAACCGAGTCAACCATAGTTCAACTGAGAAACTGTAAACATCCTAGAGGCCTAGACCAAACCAAGTCCAAAAACGCTAATGAATTCCTGGAAGCCCAACATTTTAGACAAATCAGCCATTAACAAGCACAGAGACAATCAAAAAACCAAAAAGGAAACAATAAGATTGAAATACCTCATAGCTAACAATCAACACCCAGATGAGCAGAGATTAATGCCAAGATTAACACTAGACCAACAATCAAGAGGTAAGCAATATCCCAAGCAAGGAACTATCAACTCAGACAAACAAACTAACAAACAACAGGCTAATCAGGGGACCACCAACACCACTTCCATCAATACTGACAGGTCAAGCTACTAGTAGATAAAATGAGAGCTATCTCTATCCCTTCTAGCAGTAATGATATTACATAGTTTGATAATGAAATGCTTGCAAGAAAACAACCAAGCTCAGAGAGCATCAAGGATCCCATCACATTTAATTCTCCAAAAAACAAGGGAGGATCTCTTCTGAAACATTTTCCATGCCCTGTTTCTGGGTGAACTGAGATATTTTTACCACACCACTTATCCAAGGTCTGTAGCTGTCCTTCCTGTCTCCCAAGATCACTCTCACATACCGTTACATATTGCTAAATATCAGAACAAATTTAGCAGTGTGTAGAAAGCCTATTATCATGGAAACCTAGGATCTATCAAATATTTACTTCCATATTAAAGTCAGAACAACTATTAGTAGCTACTGAATATTAAGATGTGGCTGATTAATTTTAGCATGTAATATATAAAGGGACAGTAACAGAACAAAATCTGTATCTTAACAATGCTGAATATTACCTGCCTTGGCTGGTTGACCTTTGCTCCTGAAGATAGTAATAGCCGAATTAAATCCAGATAACCTCCCTGAGCAGCCAGAAAAAGTGCAGTGGCTCCATCCTTAATTGGAAATATACAAATAATTAATTTGATTTTTTACTAATAAAAATGTCCATAATGGAACCATTGAATGTTTCCCTTCTTCCATTAATCCTCAGGCATAGAAAAATGCCACTTGTACTTAAGATTTTTTTCCCACATCCATTAAATACTTCTTGCCACTTAATGTAACTCTATCTGCAACATTGATAAAAGTAAAATACAAAGATGCTCTTTAATTAGTCTGCTTCTAGCTTGAGAGGTAGTCAATGTAAAGATTAGAGCTGTTTTGTGAGTAATTGTTCCAGCAGGCTATATTTGAGGTTTTCCTGTACAGGAACTTTGCCAATCAGAAACCTTTTATCAGCTCAATTAAATAACAAATATGACAAATGGCAATCAGGTTCTTCTTTTATTCATTGCTTTGAAGTATATCAAACCATTTAAAAACTATCAAACACAACTTGACTCAGGATTTTGATTAATTTTTTATTGAGTTTTGAAACGATCTAATTTAAAACAGAGTATGCACCAAAAGATATACACTGCCTGTTTGGATTATTGTTAGCTTTCTTTTATAACTTTGATTTAACAAACCATGTAATGTAATTAATTTATTTTTATTCATAGTTTTATTCATTGCCTTGTTGGTTGATTTTTAAATAATTGATTTTTAAATATTTTACTGGATGCGTATAAATCAAGTAGTTTATTTAACTTATCCTTCCTGAAAATGTAAAGAGAAGAATTAGAGAAGAATGTTTTACCCAGCTGCAAAGAAAAGCGAAAAAGAGGAGGAAATGGGAAAGAGAGATTGTAAAAAGATTAGGAAATTCCTGGTAACATTACCAGGAATTACGGCCAGTACATTATATTTCCTCCCAGAGTAGTTGAGCAAAAAACATCACTCATCATATGTTGTCAAACAATCTCCTTACAGTAATTATGGCCTATGTTCTCTTCGTTGCTAATTTTAGATATGCAGGTAATGTTAAGCAAAGCAAGGGGCAAAATCCTCAGCTTCAAATGTATCCTGCCAGCAAAAAGCCACCTGCAGATCAGGACGTTAATGTAGGAATTGGTAGGTATGATGCTTGGAGAGAGAATGAATTTTGACAGGTAGCCTTTACTGCTTTACAGTACATGTGCAACAAAGCAAAAGACCAAAACCAGTCAACATTGAGAATTGAGAAGGATAAAGTAAGCTAAGGAATTTAACAAAATTCAGCACCCTAGTTTCCCAACCATAGAACAATTGTCTACACTCTAGCAAGTTACAACAACTTGGATTTAAAAAAAGTAAAAAAAGAATGGTGGCAGAGGAAAGTGCCTCAGACCCAAGGGATAGGGTTACTATATACTAGCATTAAGTGATCAATAGGCACCAGGTTGTCCATATTCCCTACCTGTCAACTGACTGCACTTACTGGCCTAGTGCACCAGAGTTCATGCATCTAACCTGCTTCATAGAGAAAACAATACTTTCAAACTTTAATAGCCAAGGATAGCTTAGCCTTAACCTAATTCCATTCATAAATTACAGACAAGTTGATGAAGACACAACAAAATAAAGAGGTTCCTAGGATATATTCATACTGTGGCTAGATATGTGTCATGGCTCAATGTGTGGCTTGAAGATTCCAGCCTAACTTCATATACTACTCTAAATGGGACAGCAGGAATGCCCAGAAAGAAAGAAATATCCATCACCAACAGATTCTGGGATGACTAGAAATAAAGAGCAATCTAAGTCATCTTTTTTGAGAGAAAAACACTGATTTGCATACTGGGGACTGAATAAGAAACTGGTTGGAATGCTGCATGATTCATGCATATTATTTATCTTTGTATTTATTTATTTTATTTATTTATTTATTAAATTTGTATACTGCCCTTCTCCTGCTGGACTCAGGGCGGTGCACAGCCAAGTAAAAACATACAATAAAAATTTAAAAGAATTATAAAAGAATTATATATTATGGCCAAAAATTTTAAGATCTACCAATTAAAACCCGTTTTATAATTAAAATCTAATATCTCAGAAAAGGGGGAGGGGTTACGCCAGCCCTGCTTGCTGAAACAGAAGAGTTTTTAGGGCACGGCGAAAAACCCGGAGATCTGATATCCTCCGAATCTCCGGGGGCAAATCGTTCCAGAGGGCAGGTGCTGCCACAGAGAAGGCCCTCCCCCTGGGGATCGCCAGCCGACATTGCCTGGCTGACGGCACCCTGAGGAGTCCCTCTCTGTGGGAGCGTACTGGCCGGTGGGAGGCTATTGGCGGCAGAAGGCGGTCCCGCAAATACCCAGGTTCGATGCCATGGAGCGCTTTAAAGGTGGTAACCAACACCTTGAAGCGCACCTGGAAGTCCACCGGGAGCCAATGCAGCTCACGCAGGAGAGGTGTCACATGGGAGCGCCCCCGTCACTCCCAAAATCCCCCGCACGGCCGCATTCTGCACCAGTTGGAGCCTCCGGGTGCACCTCAAGGGGAGCTCCATGTAGAGAGCGTTGCAGTAGTCCAGGCGGGAAGTGACGAGTGCCTGGGTGACCGTGCGCAAGGAGTCCTGATCCAGAAAGGGACGCAACTGGCGAATCAGGCGAACCTGATAAAAAGCCCCCTTGGCCACAGCCGTCATATGCTCTTCTAAAGACAGCCATGAGTCCAGGAGGATTTACATTCTATCACATGTTTACTTAAATCATTTAGCAGAGGAAATGAAAATCAGATGGGAAATTAGTTGGGATATTCCAGTTTATTGATATGTACATTAATATTTCTGGTGAACAATTATTATATCTGATACTTGTACGTTATTGTATTTGAGTTACCTGGGAAGACAGATATAAATGACCTCTAATCATAGATACCAGCGAACTATTGTCTTTCTTTGCAGCTGTAGTTTGATCAGCCCTTCCAAGGCTTTAGTGCAGCTCCTATATACCCCTCCTACTTTTTTCCTGAAACACAGGGGTAATTATTTGATGCAACACTCTATTGGGCCAAAATCTGATAGGAAAGTAGTACTTTAAGAGTGGAGGTGGCAATTTGGGGTTTGGCTGTATTTTTTTTAAAAAGGTCTGGACTGGAGTAAAGGAATTTTCCCTTCCCATTTCATCACAACCTACACGGAATGGGACTTTTCGGCTCAGTCTCTTCGCCTTGCCTGTTTCTTCTTAAGGTTTTCGCCTCTGCATTATTAGCACAAACCTTTCTCCTTGGCTGACTCACCTCCAGTCTTTTGTCCCGGCATATGGACCATGGCCCCTCCATCCCAATCCCTTCGCTGGGGCTCATTCATCAAAGTACAGTTCACGTCGGGGCTTTGGCCTCCCAGGACAATTTGCAGCCAGCCAATCGGTGCAGGGACTTGGGGGCTTTGGGAGTGGAAGAGCAGTTCAGAGGGAGACTCAGGAGGGCCAACAATACCCCCACCCTTTGTCTAAAGTGCCTGAGACAAGGGTTGGTTCGCATCGCCACGAGCTGCTCGCCTGTCAGTTCAGAGCCTCCCAAGGCTACCGAGACCAGTGTGGGGGTGGCGTGGTGGAGTGGGGCTGGAGAGGACGAGGGATTCAGCCACAAAAGACAAGGGGAGGGGACTGTAAAGAACGAGGGATCCATCACCCTGGTGGGAAAGAAAAGGGGGGGGGGGGGGGAAGAAGGAAGGAAGAAAAGGAGAGAGAGAAAAAGAAAGAAAGGAAGGAAGAAAGAAAGAAAGAAAGAGAAAGGAAGACACACACACCCTTTGTCCAAAGTGCCTGAGACAAAGGCTAGTTCGCATCTCTTTGCCACAAAGGACGGGAGGGGGGAGGGAGGCTATAGAGGACGAGGGATCCAGCCATAGAAGACAAGGGGAGGGGACTATAAAGGCTGAGGGATTCCCGACCGGGACTGCCCTGATTAGTAGCAGTTGGGGCTCTGCCCTTGTCTCAGGCACTTTGGACAAAGGGGGGGGGGGTGCTGTTGGCCCTCCTGAGCCTCCCTCTGAACTGCAGCCCCTGCTCTTCCACTCCCAAAGCCCCCGAGCCCCTGCACCGTTGGCTGGCTGCAAATTGTCCTGGGAGGCCAAAAGCCCGATATGAACTGTACTTCGACGAATGGGCCCCGGCGAAGGGACTGGGACGGAGGGGCCGTGGTTGATGTGCTGGGGCAAAAGACTGAGAGCAGGTCAGCCAAAGAGAAAAGTTTGTGGCTAATAATGCAGAGGTGAAAACCTTAAGGAGAAACAGCCAAGGTGAAGAGCCCGAGCGGATCTAAAAATCCTAGACCCCAACCCACAACCTAAGTGTAACTCTCAGCCAAGAAAGAATCAAGGGCAACCCACAACTGCTAAAATGATCCCATTCTGCAAACTATGATTACTGAATGTAGATTGTACCATTTTAAACAAACTCTCTGCATGGCATCAATTAAGCAGCACTATAGTAGAGAGAGATGCAAAAACCTGAGGTTCTTGTTTGCTAAGTAAAGAGAAATTATTTTTTAACTTAGGAAATATTTAAAGAATCTAATTGCTATGGCAATCTCATCAACAAGCTAAATCTGAATTACTTATTCTACAAACATATGGAAGAGGTTGTTATTAATTTGGTGTTCCAGGTATCTTTAATTATTTGAGAGACTGTCGCATAGATAATGAAACAAATTTGTTCTTTTTAGCCCCAGAAAGATTGAAATAATGAATTTACATTTCAAGGAAACTCACATAAAGCTGATCATGTATATTGGCCCCATGCTTTAGTAAGGTATCCACCACTCTCATGTGCCCATATTGACAAGCAGCTAGCAAAGCAGTACCACCATCCTGAAAAGAATACAAACACATACAAGAGAAAGTTTCAGAGAACAGTGACTGCTAAACATTTCTTAGCACTTAACTCATCAGTAGAAAAACTCAGTTTATGTGGCTATAACTTGCTTTCCTGAAAATACATCCCAATTCCTATTTATTTAAAAACACACTTTGAACCTTAATTGGAAGCAGACCTCTCTTAATATCTTATGCTCATTTTATTCCAACTTATAAACAGCTACTATTTTACATTTACTACAATATACCCCCATATAGATTTATATTCAGTGGCCTCTTTTAAAGGGAAAAGTTTGGCTGTGCTTTTCTCTTTCCTTCCTCTAAGCAGAAACCTGGCTTTCAGCATGACATGAAGAAGAGTCATTTAAGGCCAAACTGTAAAAAACAATGGAAGATCTTACTCTTTTAAATAAGGCTTTCTATGGAACTATGGCTAGGTTCACTTTGCAAAGCAAAAGCAGGGCTCAATCATTTCCCCAGGACTATTGCAAGCACCATATCAGTAGGGCTTACTTTCAATTTTGGAACCTAAGGAAACAGTGACTTGCATGATAGACTTGCAAGAAGGAAAAGCTATGAGGAAGGTTCATTGCTCCACACCTGCATTTCTTAAAATGTCCTATAATTTGTGCTTCAAGCAAACTTACATTTTAAGATAAAAGCCATTCCCCATCATGCTTTGTTCCCTTATTTCAAACCATGGCTATTACAGAACACAGCTCCTCATAAAATCGCATTCAGTTCTATAAAACGGCTACACAGTTTCCATAGCAGATTAAATTTGGGAAATCTGGTAAAGTTACAGCTGTTTTCCCATTTTTCTTTTCCTTTGTCAAACCTGTCCCTTTATGACAACTGCAAGTATATTCTGCCCTCATTTTATACTAAATGGAGCATCATAGAATATACAGTATAAACAAAATTCTGCCCTGATCATTTAACAATCTTCCAAACTGTTGCATGTTTATATAACCGCAAAATATCCTTTCTATCCCACATAATGGTAAGGTTTAATTTTTTGTTTGAATGCATAATGTGGATTACCTGAATTATGTCACTGGTCTAAAAATGCTCTTAGGAGTTTTATGTTCAGATAGCTAGTTTAAAGATGTTGTCCAGTCCATGAGTTGGCATAAAGTACCACAGCACAAATTGGCTCTCTCCAAACAGTTGGGCTGCAGTTTCTTCAATAATCCTAAATGGCACTATTCAAACAGTTTACTGTGGGGTAATTTAAGATGCAACATCTTGTGCATTCCCATGCCAATGGAGAAAGTGTCTACCAATCGCTCAATAGAAGATAGACCCCAACAGATTCTGTGTAGAGTGGTAGATTTATCCTTTCCTCAAAATCTAACTTCTGGAGTAGGCAAGGTCTCAGTAAAGCTCCTACTTCACACCACTTCTCCATATTCTATAGAGGCTATCTGGGAGACAAGACCATGTACTGTTATCTCTTGAATACTCACGATCTCCTTATAGTCCTTTCAGGGGAGGCAAGACTGTCTGAAGCTCTCTTGTTTCACCCAGCAGTAACTCTGCAATATATTGACAGGTCAAGGGGAAAAAGTGCTGGCTGAACCAGGAGTCCCACTTCAACTGCATCACTTTACATCAGTCAGGGATCCAAAAGATCTCTGGCATGATGTGTCTGCACCAATGCTGAAAGATAGTGATAATTCTTGCTGAAATTTGAGGTTTCTCCTGAAAGAGAGTAGCCACTGCAACAATCTGCTGCCATGAATGCTGACAAGGTGAAAATCACCCACACGGTGTGTCAGCAGGAGGAGTGCAAGGCTAGCTGAAGCACACCTTTCTTAGCAAAAGGGTATGAGCAAAACTGAACAAGAAGGAATTTCCCTGCATAATGTACTTGTGCCCATGCTAGTAGGCTGAACTATCATGCTAAGGGCAGCAAAGGCAGGTGTTGCACCAGCCCAGAATGGCCAATAAAGGGCTAGGCAAGCCAGACCCATTACATTGTTGAATCAGTTACACCTGGAATACACCTTTGCACCACATGCAAATTGCAAAATTTCTGCTGGGAGAAATGTTCAATTTCAGTTCAGAAAAACTAGAACTGAACTGTTTCAGTTCTTGGCTATAGATGAGAGGAATGTTGCAAGAATTGCCTTCTACCGCATAGCTCCCAGCGACTAGTGAGATCCCACAGAGCTGGTCTCCTTCGGGTCCCATTAGCTAACAATGTCAGTTGGCGGGCCCGCAGGGGAGGGCCTTCTCTGTGGCTGCCCCAGCTCTCTGGAACCAATTACCACCTGAGGTCCAGACCGCCCCCACCCTATTGGCTTTCCGGAAAGCGGTGAAGACCTGGCTTTTCCGGTAGGTCACTACGGCGATCTTGCGAGACCCGGCTATGGAATGGAGTGTATGGGTTTTTAATGTTTTCTTTTAAAAAACCTCTATTCTCAACCTGAGTTTAGGGGGCCACAGTTATGCTTATGCCTTTCTGTTTATTAAGGAAATATGTATTATATTCTATATCGTATGTTTGCTTAATTGCAGGCCTGTATTTTTGTGTAGAAAGACAATATTGTTTTAGGAGAACAATACAAAATTCAATTCTTCCGTAATAGGCACATATGACTAATTGGTGGCTTAAGCGGCTTTGCAAAAATGAAATAGGGAGATAGTATATAATGCTTTATATTAATATATGTACTTTCTCTAATTATGCCTGGGATGGAGTTCCGCTTTTCATATTAAATTTGGCAAAAAGTTGGGTCACATCTGCAGTGCATTAGAAACTGAAGCAGCATTGGTGCTGCTGGCAAACATGCTGGAAACTCTGAGAAATTACATCAGTCTTAGAACAACTGCACACAAAGATCTCAGAATGAAGAGAACAATTACCAAAAAATGGCTTTGCTGTGACGAAGAAGCATAAGAGATCTTTTCAACCAGAAAGCAAATGCATAAGTTGTACAACAGATGCTGTGCATATTGAACTGATTAGTCAATACTAGTCAGAACTCCTCCAAGGAATTTTGGGCACAAACAACTAATAAGCTGAACAGCAATGTGTTACTGTATTAGGGTGCTGAAATCTCCTTCTGATAACACTTTTTATATTACATTAAGGCCCACAAACTCTATATTCTGAATCTCTAGATAAACATGTGCTAGGAGTTTTTGATTTGAATTCAACCAACTTTTTATTTACGTGCAGCCCTAGAAAACAGGTAGTGAATCAGTGGGTTACTTCCTGTAAAAAGCAGTTTCCACATTAATGGAACAGGATGTCAACAAAACACTTAATGCAAGTCAGGGGCGCACAACTTCCAAGACTGTCTCTCCAAAGCTTTTGGATTAGGACGCAGTGATCCTTCTTCAAAAAGGTGCCACTGAACTACCGTAATAGAAAAGGAAAAGGAAATACATGCAAAGTAATCATATTAAGTGCAATTCATTTAATTAAAATTAATTCATTTTTCTTCCCGTCCCCCCCCCTGCATCCAATTTTTTGTTATGGCCTTTTCAGTCAAAATGTTGTTCTTCCAAAACACAGTAACTGAAGGAGGAAGCCAAATCTGATATAATCTGATCCTCTTTCTTGCACTATGGGAACAGAGAAGACAACTGTCTTATTTGAATGATGGATCTTCAATCTGATGGAAGACCCTTAAGCCAAGTTACTTACTATAGATTGTGGCACAAGATGCAAAGATTCTATTATTCCCAGGTTATGGCTGATGTTCTCCCTCCTCTTGATAGATTTATTTTGTGGATATATTCTATTATTTTTTGGATTATCTAAGATTTCTTGAGAGTTTTTATTATTTTTTCCCTACTGCATTTAGTATTTTATGAATTTGGTTTTATTATAAAAGCATTTTTATTGTTATTGGTTGCTTTCACATTTTTATTTCTTTTAAAGCCAGATACTGGTTTCCTTTTGTTGTCCTGCTTTAAACTACCGTATTTTTCAGAGTATAAGATGCACCTTTTTCCCTCTAAAAAGAGGGTGAAAATCTGGGTGCATCTTATACTCCGACTGTAGCCCTGCCCAACCTTGCAAACGAAAATTTCAGAGGCTGAAAGAAGCCTCTGAAAGAAGCTTCAGAAAAAAAGCCTGTGAAAGGCTTTTATCTAAAATAATATGGCAAGCAATAAAAGAAGAATCAGTAAAGGTTCTAACTAAACTACGCTAACAAATCTAGAGAATGACACAATAACCAACAGATCGGAGGAGGTTAATCTACATACCAATACCAAAGAAAGGAGATTGAACAGAGTACAGATAGTCCTTCAGAATAAAAGCCTCTGAAAGAAGCTTCGTAATAAAAGCCTTTTTTTTTTCTTTCTGAAGCTCTGTTTAGGAGGCTTTCAGAAGCAGAAAAAAGTTTTTTCTGAAACAGTTTCAGAAGTTTCAGAGGCAGAAAAAAAAGCAAAAAAAAAAGCAAGGCACAGAGCTCACAACCAACAACCTGTTGCTAAAATTCACCTCTGAGAACAGCTGATTGGGGGTATTCCCAGAGGCAGATCCACCCACCTATCAGCTTTTTTATTATTTGCCTCCCCAAAAACTAAGGTGCGTCTTATACTCCAAAAAATACGGTATTTGTTCTGTGGCCTAAATTCAGGTCTTTGTACCAGTTTCTTCTTACATGGTGAAGTTCTCATAGGACCTTGTGCTGCTACTTCCTCACATGAAACTTGTGTCTTACATACAAAGAGAACCTGGGAGGATCAGATTCATTTTCAAGTTCCATATTAGAACTTTGTGAGAGAAATCAAAATTGTGATACAAAACATTTCCGAATTTATAAGGGCGTATAGTTCGAATTGCACATTTTGAAAATAATTAGAAAGAAATGTTTTAGATCTCAGAGAAATGCAAAATCTTTTCGTTTTTGTGCAAAAAGATGCTGCTACTTTAAAGAATAGTTTTTATCTGATGTTTCAGCAAGAACTATGAAGAACCCTCCAAGATTATGCACCCACTCCTTAAGGGGGACTAAGTACTCTGTCAAGAGGTTAACTACTAGGACTAATGTCAGTTCTGTGTATATTATTTAGCACTCCACAATTTCTTCCATTTGCAGAG
The DNA here is from genome assembly GCA_012654045.1 of Ptyas mucosa. Classification (NCBI taxonomy): domain Eukaryota; kingdom Metazoa; phylum Chordata; class Lepidosauria; order Squamata; family Colubridae; genus Ptyas; species Ptyas mucosa. Next base: position 23,997,770 of record WNWU01000003.1, read on the forward strand.
TTATGGGGTCCTTTGCAGCAAAGAGAAAGCAGTTCAACAAGTGATCTTCAGAAATCTACAATGGCAACAATATCTGCAGATCTGGATGCCTCCTATTTAGTGCAAAAGTAAGAATATCTCAGGTGAAATGTTTATATACTGCTGCTTTCCCCAAACTAGTTTCCCCAGCTGTGGGATTACAGCTTCCATCATTCCCAGCTATCATACTGTGACAATCTACAGCACCCTACGGGAACAATTCCTGTCCCTAATAAATACAAAATGCCGTACTGTTTTGTTTTCTAAATCAAGCTAATACAGTCTCTGTGATTGTGACTTTCATACATTTCCAATCTGTCAATCAGGCCGAAAGTCTTTTGTATTTCTTTTTTTGAAAGTTTGCTTTCATTGTCAGCTTTGGCTTTGCCCTTTCCAAATGAAATGACAAAAATAACAAACAAATTGAGTGATACTTATATAATGAAAACTGAGCAATAAGAGTCACACACAACTTATCGTCCTGCCAGAGAACTGTACAGGGAGAAGCAAAATTATTTTGTGGGCCTCTTGTCAGTTCTCCATGCCAAGCCTTGAATCAGAAGAAAACAGCCGCCTTTCCTTCCTGCCTGGCTGTTTAAGTTCACCAACATGTTGAAGCCAAGTATAACTTCTTACTTTGGTTTTGAATTCTGTGGAAGCTCCATATTCAAAGAGTAACTTCACTATATCATTGTGGCCTTGTTGTGCAGCAAAGAATAGGGCAGTGGCTCCAGTCTAAAATGAGAATCAGAAATGCCACAGATTACCAAATATGAAGGAGCATTTCATACAAAATATGTGTAAAAAGTTTAACAAGGATTTTGATGGAAGTGCTGAACCAAAAGTCTTTACCAGCAATCATTCCTAAATCAAGACATTCCCACCAGATTATTCTTTTGAAGATTCCAGGATGTTTCCTTCATGTATCAGAAAGGCATGTTCATAAATTACATTTATATGCTATCCATATCCCAACAACTCTAGGAAGTTAGGAGTAGAAACAGAGTTAACTTTGGCTATTTCCCCAGCCTCCATCCTTGTCAACTCCATATAGGTAACTTTTTCTTCATTATTTACAACTTTACTGGTATAACCTGGTAACCCTAATTTTATTCCCTTTCTCTATGGCATTGGTTTTTCTCATTCCCAGGCTATGATTTAAATAACTTTTACTATTTCTTGTCAACAATCATAACCATTCTGGAATCTCCTGATTTAAAAAAATCCTTTTATGGCTCTTTTCTACACAGTAGTGTAAAGTCCATCTTTGGTTTAAGAGCTCCTTTTGTCCCTACTGCAGGAGGTTTCATTTGGGATAGCTAGTAAGAAACCAATCAGGCAAACTGAAACAGAAAATACATAGAGGCTACCAAGGTAAAGCTCTAGAAAAGTTGGCTGCTAAATCCCATGCAGAGACTCCTTGCTGCAAACAGCAGAGAGAACAAGAATGGCACAGTGAGAAAGAGACAAAGCTGAAATATTCATCTCTACTCCCGCTTCCTGCAAGTAGAGGTTACATTGTTGTTATGGTTGGTTGCACATTTAGCCAGATATTTAGACTGGATTTGGCATTTTTGTCCACCTATTGAGTTTCCCTCAAGTATGAGGATGATCATATTTTGGACTTTATTCAAAGGGTTCTGTGTACCACAAATGTTGTTGAGTGAACTCTGAACAGGCTTCTCTAAGTGTTTATATTACTACAGCATTAAAAGGAATGAATAGAACTTTGAATTGGACCTGTGGCAGCCAATGCAACAACAGATGACATAGATGTCATTTTAAACTGATAAAGATTGCCTTGTCAACAGCCTTTACATCATATTGGAACTACCCATATACAACACATTGCAGAAGGATCACTGTATGATTATTTGGGCATGAATTACTGTCCTCAGAACATCTCATTGAGAACGTTCCCTACTGTTCTAGGGGCAGTAATTCATGCCCAAATAACCACATGGTGTTCGTTCTGCAAGGTGCTGCATGTGGATTGCTTTTGGGGACGACTCAAAATGCCAAATCTGGCACAGCAGTCAAAACTGAGAAAAGACCCACTGGCCATAGTTTCTATTTACTGTTTCATCAGAAACCATCTGTCCATCATACACCAACTCCTTCAAGACAAGCACTATCTTGAGAATCTGTCCAGAATCTGTCTAATGTTAAAGGGAATGCTCCAATATTTAATGAGCAGGTCAGTGTTGTAGGGCTTAGTCTGAATTTGTTTTGTCTTATCCATGCATTGATATAAGATTAATGCAATTCTAATATAGCTATGTAACCAACACTCACATTTGCTGTTAGATTTGTAGACAAGCTCTATTGATAATGGGAAAAGCTCATGGTAAGCTAAGACCATTACCATGTTTAATGTTTTCAATAAAATAAAGTTTATACAGACTACATGTAAGCATAAACAGATTTTATTATTGAAGATCATCTACTCTATCATTCCTTTTTTGCCTGCCAAAACATTTTACCCACCAGTGAGTTTTATGCGCCAATCAATTACATCCTCTTATTTGTCACAATTTCTACCTTGTGCTTTCTTCCTGTCAAATGTGATAATTATTGATGATAAACAGTTCTGTGAATTTATGTACCCATGCAGTAATCACATCAAGCATATTGTACCAATCAGCTATGTCCATTACAGGCAAAAACTTTCTGGGCATAAGATTTTAGTCACAGCAGAAAGAAACAAGAGATTTTAGCCAATCGTTCAGGTTGCCATTATTTCTTCTCATATGGCATCTGTGCCTTTAAAAGCCCTGGCACAGATGCTAGTTTGATGCATCCTATCACCAATAATGCCAGGCAATAATGAGAAACTGTTCACCTATTGTGAATTGGGCAGCTATATAAATCATCTACGGTATGTAGATATGTTATTTCACAGAGAACAAAGGAGCATTGCTGAGAAAGAGGTGGCAATGAGATTAATAAAAAGCTTTCTTGTAATTTGTTAAAAGTATACTAATGTAGTGAAAACTCTATCTCTGAACAAGATTCATTAAAATACAGTAATGACTTCCTTATCACTACACCTATAACCCTACTCATGCAAGGACTTAAAGATCATAGAAAATTGAGGATTAAAAGACGGTTATTAGAAACCCCATTCTTAGGAAAATGCGTCTCTTATTCAGTTAGCAGGTCATCTCACCTGACTATATAGAAACCTAATAGCAAGTGCCTGAAATCCAAAAAAATCCAGAATATCAAATCCACCATGTTTTGTCAAAAGATAATATGATTAGTAGTAAAACTACTATTCTTTTCAGACCCTTTTTCTTTTATCTACACAAAGCACAATGAAATTTGCTAATCTTCTGTGCAGTTATTAGATTGCATTTTATGAAGTCTCCCAGCTTATTTATAGGTTCTTTGAATCTGGAAGATCTTCCGTCAGCAGAATGGAGCAGGGGAAGAATATATTTTCCTCTGTCCTGAAGATGCTCCTAACATTCTGATGAGTGTGGAAAAGGAATTTGTAAAACAAACAAGTTTTTTCCTTTCATTCCACAAGTGGAAACCTTGCTAGATCAAAGAATCTCTGATTACTGAGATCATGGGATAACTTTTGTGAGACTACAGTAATAGAAGGTATATAAAAGTAATAATATTTTTAAAATAATAAATTATCTTTAATGTCTATAGCAGGTATTTGAAATATGCATAGGGTGCTGAATTTTGAATTAAACCAATCCCTAGGGATATTTCTTTTTTAAATACAGAAGTTAACATACCTCTCTCTGAAGATTAATATCAGCTCCTTGCTGCACCAGTTCTCGCACACATTCTTTGTGGCCATAGTATGACGCTACCATAAGGGCTGTTGAACCAAGCTGGGCACAAAGCAACACAGTAAATACCTTAAATATGTAAATAAGCCCTGAAAACTGGGCCTGTTGTTATTTTCTCTGCAGCTTCAGGCTCAAATGGAAGACAAAATATTTTGGGCAACTCTGTATTTTATATTGTTGAATATAATATTATATTGTTGAGTCTTCGGAGAGGGGCGGCACACAAATTGAATTAAATAAAAAAAAATAAGTCTAGGCCAATATGCTTATAGACATGAACAAACATTCAATTTCCAAATAAAAGAGAATATTTGTAGTTCAGGGTTGAAATGATGATGTTCTCGGAACTTGGTTCTTTTTTTGCAGATGTTTCATTACCCAAACCAGGTAACATCATCAGTGCTAGTAAGAAATGGGATTTGCATCAATTTATATTCTAGTAGCTTGCCCGGTCAGACTTGGTAGTAGTACTCTTTGTTTGGACTGTTTATTGTTAGCTTGGTTTGGTAGCTCCTTGATTGGAGTATGGTTTACTTCTTGATTGATGTTAATCTTGGTATTAATTGCTTAATGTCCATGTGATTCAGTTATTGATGGCAGCTAGACTGCAGAGACTGCCATCACTAAACAATGCTATCACAGTTTATGATGGCATTGCTTAGCAATGGAAATTCTAGTCCCAATTGCCACTATAAGTCAAGGATTACTCTATATTGGTCCAAATGCCACTCTGAATCCTGGATTTTTTTCAGTGCCGTTGTAACTTCAAACAGTTGCTAAACAAATGGTTATGTCAAGAACTACTTGTCAGAGGCATAATATTTCAAATCATCTGACAGAAATTTTTCAGAGATGCAATAGTGAAAGAACATATAAATTAAGGCTATAGCACCCATTAGCACTTTTGAATCCTGTTCCCTGTGTTAACAGTCTCCATTCAAATAGCACTCCTCAATTCGGGAATTCCCCCTCATACCTACCCCCTGCCCAATTGTCAACAGTAAGTCAGTGATATGGGAAAAAAGTGATATTCTCTTTAAGGAAGAGAAAAATACGGAAAGTTCCAAGAATGGAACTGCAGTTAAAATTCTTTGGCGATTTCTTTTAAGTAAAAGTTAGAAACTAAAATTAATACATTCCTCAGTTTTGTTTCTTTCCTATCACAGTGAACTATGAAAACAGATGTAAATCATATATTTTTCCGTAGAGAAAGCCCTTACACAATCTTTGCAGTCCACGTCGACACGCCCACTATTCAACAACAACTGAAGCAGTGCCAAGTTTCCTTTCCTTGCAGCCCAGAATGCAGCATTTGCAAGTGGTGTCTCCTTCTGTTAATAAATCCAAATATAACAAAAATAATTAAAACTTGTTTCAAGATATTACATACAAGCAGGCAGGTATTTTGAATACTTTACTGATAAACCTTTACCCCCAAATCAAAGATATTACATCAAGACACTACAGCAAGCTAGCAACATTATTTTTTCTTTTAATTTATGGAAGGAGAATCTTGTCAATCTGGGGCACATTGTATATCCTTTTTTATTGTCAATGTTTCTTATCTTTAAAAGCGTAAAGTAGTTGTTCGATAGTTCAATAAATGCATTGAAACTTTAAGGGATCATTATTAAGCAAGCTCCCCAAAGAAGAAATATGTAGTTATCCGAAGCACAATAAATAATGGGACCCTATTAGTCCAGAAGAACACATTGCCATGCAACCAGAAGTTAATGAGGGCTGGAGTTGTCCATGGGATAAAGAGATTAGGAGCATAACTGCATTATATCCTACCTGCCTGCAGAGTCTGGCTAATCCCCACTGGCAGACTAATTTTACACCGGAACTAGGTGTGATACACAAATGCACATCATTTATTTGCTGACTTCAGTATTCCCTGAAGATTTGCCTGTCTCTCCTACAGGTTTGGTATAGTGTGTTATAATTGAGTTTTGAGATATTTGTTACCCTCAAATCTCTAGGGAACAAATATACAGTGTTTTGAGAGATTATGATAAAACATTTGTGTAAATTTATGGGGACAGTATGAGAAATTCAGCATTTTATGATGTAGTTAAAATTCTATCTTGTAACATAATACAAAAATATATACTGTGTTTCCCCAAAAATACGACCTACCCCAAAACTAAGTCCTAGCTTGAGTTTTACATATATGCCTAATATAAGCACTACTCCCAAAATAAGCTCTAATTAAGATCCCACCCACTCCAGGGTACACAGGTAAAAATTAAGCTAGGGTGGGGATGGGGGGTGAAGTTGCCCTACTATTTACCTTTGGACAGTTGCAGCCAGGCCTCGCACACCCGGACACCTGGTTTGCCAACCCATTTCTTTTGCAGCTGGTAATGCTTTCCTGAAGGCCTCTGCAGCTGATAACAGAGCTGTGGATCGATCCAGAACTCTGTTATCAGCTGCAGAGGCCCTCAGGAAACCTTGCTTCTGACAGCAAAAAGGAGGCCAGGGGCGACGAGTACAAGTGAGGTGAGTCAGTGGATGACAATCCCCCCCCCCAAAAAAATAACCTGGTGCCTTTTTTGGTGGCAAAAATAATATAAGACATTCTTATTTTGGGGGAAAACATGGGTAGTTGACTTTTATCAGAAATATCTGTTTATTGGAACAGCAGCAGTTTTTCAGGCAGGATTCAATGACACTACATAAAAAAGGGAAAGGAGAGATCCTGCTTAGTAACCCCTATGCAATGAATAAATACTCTTCAAAAGGACAGCTCTTTTGCTAGAGAGTTGAGAATAGGAAACCGCATCCTACAGAAAAAGAGGCAAGCTTCCAAGTGCCATTTGCATTCATAGGGATGTAAATATATGGATTGAACTGGGGTATCTCAGGCATGCTAATGCAATGCCCATTCATTCCCCTCTGATAAGGCCCTTTACTGACATCAACCAGAAAACAGAGTGGGTTATATTAATACTGCAACCTATGTAAGCCCCATTTAATTCAGTGGGGTTATTCTCAAATAAATATGCACTGGACTATAAAAGGGGACTATAAAAGCAGAGACATCACCCTGCCAACAAAAGTGCATATAGTTAAGGCTATGGTTTTCCTAGTTGCAATGTATGGCTATGAAAGTTGGATCGTAAGAAAGGTTGAGAGCCAAAGAATTGAGACCTTTGAACTATGGTGCTGGAGAAGACTCCTGCAATTCCCTTGGACTGCAAGGCGATCAAACTGGTCAGTCCTAGAAGAGATCAACCATGATTGCTCTTTAGAAGGCCAGATCCTGAAGATGAAATTAAATACTTTGGCCACCTAATGAGAAAGAAGGACTCACTGGAGAAGAGCCTAATGCTGGGAAAGAGTGAGGGTAAAAGAAGAAGGGGACGACAGAGAATGAGGTGGCTGGATGGAGTCACTGAAGCAGTAGGCGTGAACTCAAATGGACTCCAGAGGATGATACGAGGACAAGAAGGCCTGGAGGAATGTTGTCCATGGGGTTGCAATGGGTTGGACATGACTTCGCAACTAACAACAACAACAACAACAACAACTACATAGAAAGATAGCATTAATCTCCCTATTCCTGAATGGCAATCCAGCATAGTGTCTCTAGTGCTTTCTTGAATTAGGAAGTATGTTAAAAGCAATCAGAAACTTATAGTACAAGTAATCCTTGACTTGCAACCACAACTGAGACCAGAATTTCCATTGCTAAGCAATGGAGTTAATTGTACTCTATTTTGCCATGGCTGTGAAGCAAATCACTGCAATTGTTAAGTGAACCATGCAGTCATTGAGCAAATCCATTTAGTTTATTGATTTTGGTTGTTGGAAGCTGGCTGGTGATCATGTGATTCAGGAACACTGCAGCCATTGTAAATATATGCTAGTTGCAGAACACCCAAATTTTGATTACATGACCATGGGGATGCCATGGCATTCATAAATGCATGGACCACTAAGTTTTTTTTTCAGTGCCACTGTAACTTTGAATGGTCACTGAATGAACGATTGTAAGTTGAGGATTACCTGTATATTAAATGCGATAAGCAAATTCATGACATCTAGAATGTTACAAGTAGTTCTCAACTTACAACAGTTCATTTAGTGACTGTTCAAAGTTACAACAGCACTGAAAAGTGTGACCTTTTTCATACTTATGACCATTCCTATGATCACATGATCAAAATTCAGACCCTTGGCAACTGACTCATATTTATGATGGTTGCAATGTCCTGGGATCATATGATTACCTTTTGAAACCTTCTGACAAGCAAAATCAGTGGGGAAGCCAGATTCTCTTAACAACCATGTTACTAAGTTATCATGGTTGATTCCCTTAACAACTATGGTAAGAAAGGTTGCAAAATCCACTTAATAACTGTCTCACTTAGCAACAGAAATTTTTCGGCTCAAGTGATGTCATAAATCGAGGGCTAGCTGTATTTATCATAAACTTTTGCCTTGTTCTGCATTCAAGAGATCTTGAATTTAACCCTCAACACAAACACCTGTTTTAAGAATCAAGTAGCAGGTAATGGGAAAGTTTTCTGAGACCCTGGACTCCCACTACCAATCAACTTCCCTTCACTTGAAAAGAAATTGCACTCCATATCATCATCATCCATAATCTTTGATTATTTTATCTTACGGTCATACTTCCTTCTCAAATTATCATGGCTATTAGAAAGATCTGTTAACCAGGCCAAATAAAAAAAAGCAGTGCAGATGAGGAAATCCACCGTGAATCAGTATCTATTTTCTCTGTCAGATAATGGCTATGGCGTTCTCATTCATTCAGGTCTGTCAGGTAATGCTCTTATACAGTGGTTATTAAATCTTCTTCCAGTAACAAGGAGGCCAGAGCATAGAGTCTGGTCAGTATGAAGATTTTTCTATCAGATAGATACAGAATGTTGGCTACATACCTACCAGATTTTTCCATCAAGTCTTTCCCATGTCAGGAAGGCGCTCATAGAGGTCTCTCTGGAGAATATTACCAAGGAAACAATACCGTACCATAAACTGATGCTGCAAGAGACAGCCTGCATGACCATTGTGCTTGAAAATGTATTCCAAAACCAGAAAACAATATTATCTTAATACTTTCCTCAAACACTGAGAAATCCATGCTGTCTAAAGAAAATAAGTTTATAATCCAGGTGACAGAAGATTGGTAGGAAAGATGGAGCAACAGGAACTAATTATCTGGGAAAGCACAGGGATTAATTTGAATCTAGTAATTAAGGCACCAGGCTAGAAACCAGAAGACTGTGAATTCTAGCACCACTTTAGGCATAAAAGTTAACTGGGTGACGTTGGGCCAGTCACTTTCTCTCAGCCCTCACAGAGTTGTTGTGAGAAAAACAGGAAGAGGAAGGAGTATGAATTTGAGTTATTTTATAAAAACAACAAGGTGGGATAAAAATAAATGATTTTTCTTATGCAACTTGAACCTCCTGATGCTATAAAAATGTATTATTTTAAAAAATATGTATACAGCTTCCCATCTTACATTGAACTCTGGGTTTCCAATCATAAATTAAAACAATACCAATTATAAAACAACAGAAAACCATATTAAGGCTATTAAAACAGTAAAAATGAAAAACTTGGCCCCAAAGTTAAACTTCCAACATATAATCCCTCATTAAATCCTCTCACCCAGCTCAACCTATCCCATCACTATTTCTTTCCCAGTATGAGGGTGTCTACTATATTAACAGGAAGAGCTTTATTTTGAGATACCGGTGTAGGTCTCTTCCTGAGATGGAGGGATTCTGTGGATAATCTTTATGTATCTTTCAGTACAGGAAACCAGTCTGGTTTAAAGTAGCTTGTTATGGTAAAGTTACCATGTGGAAAAATGGATCATAAAGATGTGGAAAAAGCCTTTTGATTGTGGCTTTCAACCTACTGAGAATACGGGCACTCCAGCGGGTGGAAGAAGGGAGAGGAAATGCAATGCTAACTTTACAATTAGATAAGATGTCTTATTTTCTCAGGTTTCAAAACGTGGAACAACTTGACCAGGAAAATTTGAGAGAAGTGATGGTCAAAATGTTGGGTGGATTTCTTGAAATAGATTTGGAGTCTATTGGAAGGGATGTGGATCTGGTGTATAGAGTAAACTCACAATTTGCAATTTTACATAGTGTCCCAAGAGAGGTCCATATTAAATTTGTAAGAAGGGAACTGAGAGATGAGATATTGAGAAAACAAAGACTGGGGGCGCTGGTGTACAGGGGCAAGGAGGTCACCATCCTAAAGCAGATTCCCAGACAGGTACAAGAATTAAGGAGAAAATATTATTTTTTATCAAACAAGCTGTACCTTAAGGGAGTAGGCTTTAGGTGATTGATTCCGGAGGGTTTGATGATTTTCTGGAAGGACAGTAGGAAGAAAATTAATAACGTAGCGGAGGCTAAGGCCTTTTTTGAGCAGCATAAGTCCTTCCTAGAGGGAGAAGATACAGGAGCTGAAGAGGGGGAAGTATTAGATGAACAAGGAGCGGGGGCGGGCGGGGCTGTGGCAGCCCGGGAGGAGGGGGGAGGCCAGGCCATGGTTTTAAGAGCTAGAACTAGGAAATGAAGAAAGGAGGGGAATCTATTATCTAATGGTTTTTTTTTATATCTCTTTTTACTTTTTCTTTTCACTGTATTTTGTATAATATTTTGGCTATTGGCTTTCTTTGCTTATATAACTTTTATATATTCCGATTGAGTGTTTTGATTTAACATAATAACGTCTGTTGTGTGAGAAATTTAAAAAAGAGAAAATAATAATTTAAATATCTTTTTTATAAAGATATTGAAAATTCAACATATTGTAAACTATAATATTGTATATTTTTAACCAATAAAAACTTTTCTTATAAAAAAAAAACCTACTGAGAAAAAAAACCTACTAAGAGGCAGAGCAACCCTGCCCTGTGTGGCTTTTTTTGCCAAATTGAGTTATAGCCAACTTGTTTCAGCAAAAATTGGCCAGGCATCCAGTTAATTTGTCTTAATATGTATTTTAATAACCAGTATGTTAATTTTCTTTAAAAAAATCTGATGAGTTGCTTTTGGGGTCCCATGGAACCCCTTTTCCTATGGAAAGATCATTGATGATGATAGAATAGAATTTTTTATTGGTCAAGTGTGATTGGACACACAAGGAATTTGTCTTGTGCATATGCTCTCAGTGTACATAAAATATATGTTCATCAAGAATCATAAGATACAACACTTAATGATAGTCATAGGGTACAAATAAGCAATCAGGAAACAATATCAATATAAATCGTAAGGAGACAAGTAACAAAATTACAGTCATACAGTGGTAAATGGAAGGAAATGGGTGGTGGGAACGATGAGAAGATTAATAGTAGTGCAGATTAGTGGTGGTGGTGATGATGATGATATAAAATTCAGGCCTACCAGTGTTTGTTTACCTTTACAGCCCTCTCAGACCTACCCCTTAAATTCCATTGGAATTGGGCGACCAATAAATTTAAATAAATAACAATTTACTACTCTGCAGAAAGACCCCTCCCAGAATGCTGCTCTGACTGACAGTTCTCAACGGCTGGAGGCTTTGCACCACTTTCAGTATAAATAGGGGGGAAAAAGTCTTTTCCCGTGTCCCTTGAACGCGAAACGTTTCCTTTATAACTGGCGTAAGACAGGAGGGGGGGGGGCGCGCGATGACTTCTTGACCGGGCTCATTTTCCAGCTACAAACAACCCCGCGAGTCTAAAATAAATGCAGACACGAAGGACTCGCCCCAGCTGCACCACGCTTCACCTTTCAGCGCTTGGCTCCACCGCCGGCGGCGAGCGGTGACACGCCAAAGATCGCTTTTCTGGAGAAGCCGGTTTCTGCCCCGGCTTCCTTCTGCTCTTCTGCAAGCCGGGCTAACGGCAAGAGGCAGCCCCTCCAACCAGGCCTGCCCCGGCGCCTGACTGCAACGTTAGCGGGAGATCAGCTGCAGCTACAGCTGCAGCCGCAGCAGCAACACCATCGCCCGGCACAGCTCGACTGCGGACTTACCTTGAAAGACATCTTGAGCTCTCTAAGGGGGTCATGCCTACCGCCAAAAGCGGAGCTGCATCGTCTGGCCGCCCTGCAGCGCTTCCTCCCGGCTTTCCTCTGGGGCTGGCAGGCGAGCAGGGCAGCGTCTGGCTGCAGAGAGCGGCAGCCCCACGCCCGAGCCGGCGTCTGAGTAACAGCGGCGGCTGTCTGCCAGCCAACCAGCGCCACGAGGCCCGCTTTTCCTCACGAGCTGCAGGCTCTGCTGGCTCATCGCGGTGCCCTCCGATGATTCCCGCGCTTTGTTCGGTCACGCAGAGGAATCGGGAGTTGCTGAATTAGCAAATTCCCGGGAATGGATCGGGAGAGGAGGGTTTAGCTGCGGGCCTCGGTGCCTGCCTGAGGTGATAAGACAAAAAAGGGGTGAACCGTGTTGGGCTGTTAAGAGGACTTGTGCTAAAGGGGTACAACTACAGGTAGTCCTCGACTTACAACAGTTCACTTTGTGGCAGGGGTGAAATCCAGCAGGTTCTGACAGGTTCTGGAGAAGCGGTAGCGGAAATTTTGAGCAGTTCAGAGAACCGGCAAATACCACCTCTGGCGGGCCCCAGAGTGGGGTGGGAATGGAGATTTTGCAATATCCTTCCCCCAGGAGTGGAGAGGGAATGGGGATTTTGCAGTATCCTTCCCCTGGATTGGGGTGGGAATGGAGATTTTGCAGTTTTCTTCCCCTGCCACTCCCACCAAGCCACATCATGCCCACCAAACCATGCCCACAGAATCGGTAGGAAAAAAATTTGGATTTCACCACTGCTTTGTGGCCGTTTGAAGTTACAATGGCACTGAAAAAAAGTGATTTATGACAATTTTTCACACTTTTAACTACCATTGCAGTGTCCCCATGGACACATGATCAAAATTCAGATGCTTGGCAAGTAACTCATGACAGTTGCAGTGTCCTAGGGTCATGTGATCACCACCTGTGACCTTCTGACAAGCAAAGTCAATGGGGAAACCCGATTCCCTTAATGACTGTACTATTAATTTAACAACTTCAGTGATTCACTTAACAAATGGGGCAAGCAAAGTTGTAAAATGGGACAAAACTGCCTTAACAAATTTCTCACTTAGCAGCATAAATTTTGGTGTCAGTTGTGGTCATAAGTGGAGGACTTACTCATAGTCCTCAACTTACGGCCACAATTGAGCCAAAAATTTCAGTTGCTAAATGAGACATTTGTTAAGTGAGTTTTGCCCCATTTTATGATCTTTCTGGCCACTGTTGTTAAGTTAATCACGGCAGTTGTTAAATTAGTAACACAGTCATTAATTGAATCTGGTTTCTCCTTGACTTTGCTTGTCAGAAGGTCACAGAATATGATCACATGACCCTGGGACACTGCAACTGTCATGAGTTACTTGCCAAGCATTTGAATTTTGATCATGTGACCATGGGGACACTGCAATGGTCGTTAAAGTGTGAAAAATGGTCATAAGACACTTTTTTCAGTGCCATTTGAATGGTTACTAAATGAACTGTTGTAAGTCAAGGACAGCTGTATTTCATTCAAGCTATTTACACTCCACCTTTTGGATGTTCAGAGTCTTTTAAAAAGACACAGTAAAATATTTCAGATCAGTAATGAAAAGCATTTAAATGTTATTGAGCAAGAAAAGAGCAATACATGAAAAAGTTGCAAGAGTTCCACCATCTTACTTCTAAAACAGTTCTACATATGTGTTGCACTTAAAAGGTTAGAAATCCTAGTTTACAATACCCTGTTTCCCCGAAAATAAGACCTCCCGGATAATAAACCCAATCAGGCTTTTGAGCGCATGCGCTAAAATTAGCCCTCCCCCGAAAATAAGCCTCCCTGGAAATATTTAAATGCATGCACAGCCAGTCCCTTCCATTTCCTCTGGTTGCTCACCACACAAACAACATGAGGTGAAGAGGCGAGGCCGGAGGGGGGGAAGGGAGGGGGGAACATGCCCCATCACCCCACATGCCCTTATCTAATGGCCACTCCCTCAACCCTAGCCATCATGCCCCTTTTGTCATTCTAACGGCTGCTTTTGCTAATGCAAAAGCCATTAGCAAAGAACAGGGAAGCGACGGCGGCGACGGGACATCCAGTCGCAGTGACATGGCTGGGCTGACAGCATGGTGCAGAGTCTTGGGAAACATGGCTGGAAGCGTGTACATGGCCTCAGGGGCAAACAGCTGACAAACAGCTGTGTCAGCAGCAGCCATGAGATGACCATGCTTATCGCCTCCTGCACCTCAAAAATAATAAGACCTCCCCCAAAATAAGGCCAAGCACTTATTTTGGGGGTCAAAAGAAAATAAGATCCTGTCTTATTTTCGGGAAAACATGGTAGTAATAAATAGATGGGGGAGTGTTCAATAAACTGTATTTCATTATTTTAGCCCCATGGATTTTGAGTGTAGAGATACCAATTTGTTCCTAACAGAAGAACAGCACATGTGGTACAGTCTTATCTGAAAGCTCATATTGTAATAATAAATGATAGTATTGCAAGGACATTGTGCATTTATTTTACAGTCCAGAAAGGAACAAGTTTCATTAAGCACTTTGGTGTTTAACTTCCAGGATATAGACACAGAATTAGATTGCATTATATGTCACAAAACAATACCAATATGCAGAATTAAAAAAATATCATGTTATGACTTTGTATCTGAATCTCTGAGTAAAATAAAATATAAAGATATTTATATTTTTATAAGGTAATATGTTATTATAAGGTATTATTATAAGGTATTATAAGGTAATTATAAAAATGATGCACTTGAATTATTCTACAACACATGTTCTTTGTTCCTAGACCATCTCTTTTGGATTAATTTAACAGAAAGCAATATTAAGTCTTAAATTAAAAAAAATAAGTATATGGGAAAAAATGAACTATACAATATACTGATTTTGCTTTTCCATTTTAGTTAGAAAAGTTTTTTCTTCCTTTTCATTCTTGCCCGTCTTGCAGAGTAGTGGATTTATTTTCACTTGAAGCACATGAGAACAGACATCTATTTTGAAAAGTTTTTGTTTGAAATAGTGGCTGCCTAAATGAAATTAAGTGCTTGCTTCAGAACAGTAGCAAAACAATAAGAAAGATCTAATTGAAAGCTTACATTGAAATAATAATTTATAACAGCCTATAGATCATATGGAGCATTTTTGGTATTTTCCGCATCTCCTAACTTCTACAGCAACCAAGAATGTAGGAAACAAAATTGCATTGTGCGTGGGTTGAAGGCCAGTCCTGAGGTATCACAGTGAGAATGGTGAACCTTTCTTCAGAAACATTCTCTAATTTAAAGGTAAGCAACCTTTTTGGACAGGCATGCACAGGCATTTTTCACATCCTATTTCTGGCACTCTCATAAAGAACGCTCTCTTGGCAGAAATGAATTATCTCTGGGCACAAATCAAATACATAATAATAAAATGGCTCCCCTGAGAGAAGCAGCCAATCATACCTAGCCATTTACCAGACGGCAAAGAATTGAAGTTGTTCCCTTTAGCTTTCTCTACTACCCTTTTTTTTTCTGGGCAGATAGACAAACCAGCAAACAAAGCACTGGGTTCAGCCATCTTTTTTTTTTAAATTTTCTAAGAATGTGTTTGGAGTCAAAAGGACTTTTTCATAAAGATGAAAGCCTTGTAGTGTGCCAGTTTCCCATGTAATTTTTTTTTGAGTTAAAAAGAAACTCAAAAAGATTCTAAATGAAAGATTCTAAATGAACAGAAAATTTGATGAGCTCTGCTGAAACCAATATTGATTTGGAGAGAAGTACCATCACTAGTTTCAAATGTATTTTGTGGAAGCATAGCTATCCTTTAAAATCTTGCGGCCACACATACCCTCAAAGTAATTCATGTAAAATAATTTTGTTGAAGTTTAAACTTACCCTACATAGACATTCTTACCTCTCAGTTGTACTTTACCAGACATTGTAATAACAGACTGAATTTTATTATATTCTATCTCCCAGTTATTTAAAGGAGATAAACTATTACGGTCAATTAAAACTCAATTTAAAATAATGTATGAATAGATTCTGTCTAAAGCGAAATAATCAACCAAAATAATTTTCCAAGCTTAATTATAAAATGACTTGTGGTGGCACAGTGGTTAGAATGTAGTATTGCAGGCTAATTCTGCTAACTGCTGACTGCCAGCATTTCGGCAGTTCGAGCCTCACTGGCTCAAGATTGACTCAGCCTTCCATCCTTCCAAAGTCAGTAAAATTAGGACCCAGATTGTTGGGGGCAATACACTGACTCTGTAAACTGCTTAGAGAGGGCTGTAAAGCACTGTGAAGCAGTATGTAAGTCTAAGTGCTATTGCTATTGCTACTCTGGCCACGTTTCAGTTAGTGGTGAAATCCAATTTTTTTTTACTACCGGTTCTGTGGGCGTGGCTTATGGGCATGGTGTGGCTTGGTGGGTATGGCTTGTGGGCATGGCAGAAGGATACTGCAAAATCTCCATTCCCACCCCACTCCAGGGTAAGGATACTGCAAAATCCCCATTCCCTCCCCATTCCTAGGGAAAGGATATTGCAAAATCTCCATTCCCACCCCACTCTGTCCCCAACCAGGGGTGGTATTTGCCGGTTCTCCAAACTGCTCAAAATTTCTGCTACCAGTTCTCCAGAACTGCTGGATTTCACCCCTGGTTTCAGTTGCCTTTCTGTTCTCATCCTCCCTCTTTACAAGTTCATTTAGATATATAGCTCCCTTTTCACAATGGTTATGCCCAAATAATACTTTTTGTTTTTTGTTTTTAACAGGACAAAATTATTTAATCGCAAACATCAAGGAATATTTCCATATATATCGTGTTGTCTATTTATATTGTAATGACTGCATATTCCATAATAAGCTACAGGACCAAAGTCACATAGTTTTCCTGTTTCCTCTCTTATTCCACTTGTAGCAGTGATGGAGTCCTGTGGACTAGGAGCAGGTAACAAAACAGATCTCAGGGCAGGGAACAAAAACAAGGTGGTAGAGAGATGCAGTCTGATTACAAATGGAAGAAGAGAGAGGCAATGAAAATATGCATGTGCACTTTTTAGAAAGAGGTGAGTAGGATATCTCAGATCGCCGGTTGCTGACATAGAGTTTTCTTTAAAGGAATACAGCACTGAAGCATGCAGCACTGAAGCATGTTCAGGAAAGGAATTTATAGTTGGAACTTGGGTTGACAAGGTTCACTATGTGGCTTGATTAGCACTGTTAAACACATCTGAATTAATGCAGTGAAGAAAACATATTGATGATTGCATAGTACCTAGATCTCTCTCTCAGTCTGGAGAATATAAGAGACATTATCTGCATAAATCTATTAAATAATGTCTATAAGCAATTCCTCAACTATTCTTTGACTTAGGGTGAGCCATTGGCACATATAAAGATCCATTTCCCTATTGGTGCACTTTGACATATCAAGTTTCCTTGAATAGAAACATGCACAACTCAGCATCAGATGTTTTAAGTCGATCAGTAGCAAAAAGCATTTGTCATCACTTTTGTCAGCTAAAAGGTTAGGAGGAACACTGGCAGTATTGTACTTTATTAAAAACAGGATATGAAACACAAAAGATTTAACACCATTTTCCCATTATATATATATTTGACAAGATAGAAGCTGGCAATCAGTGTCACTTAAAACAGACAAACTGGAGTTGCTGATGTCCATTATTCTCTATCAATACTTGTTGGAATAAAATATAATATGTAGATTTCGGAAGATCAGTAGTTAACACAGGTCAGTTCTGGACTTTCTATAGCAAGAGACTTATTCTTTCAGTTCTTTGAAGTCACCACCTGTTCTGTGCAAGATTTTCAAGCTATTTTGATTATGCTTTTGAGGAGTGACAAGGGTTTATTTTCTGGGTAAAACTCCAATTGGTCTGTTGGTCCAATTGGTCTGGTCCTGTTGGTCTGAGTAAAACTCCAATTACATAGTAGGGAAAAAGTATAATGTACTTTGTGCTTAATTTTTTCCAAATAATAAAAAGCCAAATATTGAAATGATATATATAAAAATGGCTCCTTTATTTTGCCTACTTTGCTTTCCTGGATTAGAATAGCATGTACAACTTTCCTGTATGTTTTAGATTAGAAACCAACTCTTAAAGCTTTGTCAGGACAATCAGCCAAAAGCTTCTCTTTGCCACATTCACAAAATACTTCTGCATAACTTAATTTAAGGGCCCTAATGGAATATTGTGTGAAGATGTGAAACTGGATAGCAGGATTCTGGCTTCTAGCCTTCTGACTGAATTCCATCCCAGATTAAACCAGGGGGAGGGCACTGCTGATGGCTCTGCTCAGTCTGCTGTCCAAACTCTGATACATGCGGCTTCCCCAAATAAAGGTATTCCACCAGGAATTTGGCTGAAAGCAAAAATAAAACCTCAGGACCTCTAATCTGTGCATGTTGGCAATTCCAAAACATCTGCAGCTTTAAAAAAACAACCCTGGGGAGGAAAGTCAGGAAATTTAGCACAAGCTAGTTGAAAAAACCCAAAAATCAAAATCATAGATCAAATAGAAATATGCTGAAGTGTTTATGCTACTAAAAGTCATTGTCTTATATATGATTATGAATAACTACAGATCAGAAATTGAGACTATTGTTTAACAGAAACAGAATAACTGAAAAGGTAGATCAAGTTTGTTATCTACCTGACGTGTCCTGTTTTACGGATGTCTATTCAGAATGCAAGCTGTTTGTAATAAGAATATAAGTTATTTTTGGCTTTTGATGTGCTCACTTTGCAAAAAAAAGAGAGAAGTGCATAGTCGCAGTCAACTTTCATAAGAATAGTCTTATTGTGTTTAGAACAACCTTGAACAGGACTGCACTGTGAGTGTTATAGTCTTCTTCTTGTGGCCCATCAAGTCAATCCTGACTCCTGGTGGCTAGAGGGACAAGTCCCTGCAGTTTTCTTGGCAACATTTTCAAAAGTGGCTTGCCAGGGCTTTCTTCCTAGGGCTGTGAGAGAATGACTGGCTACCAGAATAATATTCTATAAATTCTTTCTTAAT
Organism: Ptyas mucosa; assembly: GCA_012654045.1. Classification (NCBI taxonomy): domain Eukaryota; kingdom Metazoa; phylum Chordata; class Lepidosauria; order Squamata; family Colubridae; genus Ptyas; species Ptyas mucosa. The sequence goes on from WNWU01000003.1 coordinate 24,016,681, forward strand.
GTATCATTTAATATCAGGGCATTGCAGTAAATTATACATTTACACTTTTAAAGATTAAGTGTAAATTATACATTTGCACTTTTAAAGATTGGAAAAATGGATTTGCCCTTTCATCCATATTTAATTAAGAAGAGAGAGAGAATTTTAACTCCTAGCAGTAATTCCAGCAATGATTAGGGATATTTTAGTTCAGCAATGAATGAAGGGTCTATATTTTATTCCTGTGAAGTACTGCTAAAAGTGTTTGGTTAAATCAGCGAGTTTTCTCCAAAGCAGATGATTAAATATAGAACTCATAAAACTATCAGTGTTTACTTTGTAATTAGTGTTGTGGAGGTCATGTGTCATACAGTTCTATTACAAGGTAATTTGAACTCATTAAGAACAAGCCCACTTGGCATGCATTACTGAAGCCTGGCTGACACCAGAGGGGGGAGCTTCCCTCTTGGAAATATGTCCAGCTGAGTTTAGGGTCTACAATCAGCCAGGGCCTCAGGGCAGAGGAGAGGGCCTACTAGCTGTCATTCAGGAATCTTTTTTTGTTTTCAGGTGCCATGCTCCACAGATTTCTGGTAGTGAGAACCGGTTGGTCTCACAGGATCAGTTGGGAATGCTGCCGCTGTACCAGCTTCTGTGCTGCATAGTAACCTCCCTGCCTGAGCTGCTGAAGGCTATCTCAGTGTTGATGGAGAAGTTCCCCTGGGCTTGAAGTCCAGACTTCAATCTGGTTTGGCCTCGGAGGCAGTTCAAGAGTTTATGGCCACCATGATAGCCATGGACCTACCCCAGGTCATCCCAGGTCCAAATCAGGACAGTGGTCACACTCTGGATATGATTGTTGGAGCAGTAGCAACCTGTTCTGGTGGAGGATCTGTCATTCCCCTCTGGCATGGTCAGATCATGCCCTGGTGGCTGTGAGAATCTCCAGTGCTGCCTCCTCCTGCAAGAAGACAAGACCTATTTCAATGGTCCACCCTCAGTGACCAGACCCACCCTGATTCCAGAAGAAGCTAGAGGATGTCCTGGAGGTTCTGCAGCATTGCCCTATGGAGGCTTTGGCCACAATCTGGAATCAGAAAGCAGCCAAGGCTCTGAACAGGATCAGATCCATGTGCCCTCCTATGGCCCATCACTCCCAAAACTCTCTGTGGTTTATGGAGGAACTGAAGGTGCTGAAAAGGTCCAAAGATGCCTAGACCACTGTGGGAGGAAAACGTAAGAACACATCTGATCGGACACAAGGCAAAGTCATTGTTAAGGCCTACATCATGACAATATGTCACTATTTCTCTGGTCTTATTGCATCTGTAGAGTGTTGCCTGATGGCCCTGATCAAGCTCACCTAGTCTCTCCTTGGGAAGGAGGGCTCAGATGATCACTTATAGGGCTATGCAGAGGAATCTGTCAAACACCTGACAGATAAAATCGCTCAGATCCATTCTCAGTTTGAGAGCAAGCATGGAGCCCTTTGTTGCTGGATTGTTTCTATTCCTTATGGGTTACCTATCTATGATGTTGATAGACTATTGTGGCTGGTGATGGGCATCAGATTTTCCATTTTGCTGCTAGTTTAAGTGGGGAAACATTACTCTGAAACTAGAACAGCTAAGGATAGCAAGTTCCTCCCACTTCTGGATGACAAATGAAACGAAGGCAATGTCATGGGTCCATAACAGAACAAAAAATTTGCCAAGATACATTTACACTGTAATAATATAAAATGGGGAACGTGTTGTAATTTTATTTAAATTTCTAATCTGTACATTTTATTCTTTATCTGGGCCCTCTTTTATTACCAGTACTACTTCTTCTGTTTGCCTTATCACAATCTTCCAGAAATGTTGAAAATTATTTGTACTAAACCACTGCCACTTTACTTATGCTGCTGTAACCTTGAATGCTGAAGTAGCTGCTCCAGAGGAAGTGTCTTAATTTCCACATAGTGGATGAAAGACGATCCTGACACCGTCCAAAAAATAGTTTAGTGACTTGTAGAAGTCAGCTTTTTTTTTTTAAAGAAGAAAAATAAGATGGAACTGAGTTGAAATCCAAGGTGAAGTTTTTTTCAGAGGGCTTAGTAAGTGAAATAATTAAGGGGCGATTGTGAATTGTTTGAAGTCATCTACCTGGGAATCCTGAACATGCTGTTCCCAACCTCAAAGTCTCTTCAAGGCATCAAGTTGTGGAAAGTATGGGCTGTCTGAAGAAATTTTCTTTTTTTCTTTTCTTTTTTTTTTAATGCCATCCTCGCCCCCCTAAACCTACTAGTTCTCAAGCACCCTGTAACCTGATCCGATGGCCGTTTAATCAAAGGCAAATTCCACGAAGTTCAGTTGAGCTGAGAGAAACGCGGACAGTACGGGATCGCAGCCCTGGACGAAGCCTTAATCTGATCTGAGCTGCAGCCAGCAAATGAGTGACGCGTTTCCTCAGTCCTCGCCTCACTAACGACGGACCGGTGCTCCCTGCTAACGAAGCAAGCGCCGGGTCGCTGTTACAGCTGCAGGTGTTTTTCTCTGCCGGGATCGTTTCGGGGAATCACCACGCCGCCCTCGCCTCCTTAGGACCCACGTAGTCCGATCTCCTCTCCCTGGGCGGCGTTTTCCCTCGTGATCCCGCGAAAGTGGCAGCCGAGCAGCAGGAGGTGTCTCTGCCGCCTCCTCCTCCTCCCCTTTGCTTTCTTTTCGGTGCCCTCCGAGCTAATCGGAGCACAAAGGGGCACAGGCGGGGCGGAGGCAGGCCGTCCCTCTCGGATCACTAATCCCGCGGACGGCGTAAACAAATCCAGCGAAGGGGCGCGAAGATGGCGAGGAACCGGGTAGCGGCAGCTCTCTTGACTTCTCGAGCGGCGCCAGGCGCAGCGTTGGCAGGGGTCGTCTTGGCGCTCTGGTCCTGCTGCCACCCCGCGGGCTCCCTCTCGGCTTCTGCCTTGGGCGCCGAGGAGAGGGCGCTTAGTCTCCACCCGCCTTACTTCAACCTGGCGGAGACAACCCGCATTTGGGCAACTGCCACCTGCGGGCAGGACGAGAGCGGGAGGCCCCGCCTAGAGCTCTTCTGCAAACTGGTGGGGGGACCCGATGCTTCCCCCGCCGGACAAACCATCCAGGTGAGAGGAATGACCTCGGGGATGGAGGGGCGAGTTTGGGGTAGAGAGATTGGGAAGAACAACAGAAAGAGAAGTAGCACATAGAAACATTGGAAACTGTATTAGTAACTTTTTCTTGTAGTAGCAACTATTAAGGTCGCAGCCTGAACTCTTTGGGATGAGATCCAGAGGTGGGTTTCAGCAGGTTCTGACCAGTTTTGGAGAACCGGTAATGGAAATTTTGAGTAGTTCGGAGAACCGTTAGTAAAAATTCTGACTAGCTCCACCCCCATCTATTCTCTGCCTCCCAAATCCCAGCTGATCAGGAGGAAATGGGGATTTTGCAGTATCCTTCCCTTGGATTGGGGTGGGAATGGAGATTTTATAGTCTCCTTCCCCTGCCACACCCACCAAACCATGCCACGCCCACAGAACCGGTAGTAAAAAATTTTGAAACCCACCACTGGTGAGATACATTAATCTCAGACTTTTTTTTCTGGATGGGCAGGCATGGAATCGCTTATGTGAGGATTGTAATAGCTGTTTTCATCAAGATAATGTAATATATAGAAGAGTAAAACCTCCCTTTCTTCCCCTAATACCAGTGGCACTGATCTAATGTGATTGTGTGTGTGTGTGTGTGTGTGTAGTTCATATGTACATCAACAGGCAGCTTTATGAAATGTGCTTGAGTTTGCACTATCTTTAATTTCTAATTTATATAGTGAATTAGATAGTTTCTTCAAACAGGTCAAAACTGTGCCAATTCAGTTTCTATGTCTAATGGTCTGGGAAGAAAAATCCTGACAACTCTACATAGTGAAATATATTTAATCTAATTTAGCTACTCATATCTAAATCACATCATTCTACTGGTAATCTCATTGTTGAAGCATAGATTGGTGTTTCTATGGGTTAAATTAGGTGTTTCATTCTAATGACCATTACTTCTGATTTCATAGTTCAGAGAGCAAAGAAGATAGTGAGTGAGCAAAAGGACAATGAGATCTATTCTGGCATATTTGCAATGTGTTAATAAGGGTCTTCAACTCCGGTTGTTTTAAGAAGATCCATTTTTAGGCTTGCTTCAAAGTATTACAATCTCTGTTCTGTTAATATTCAGAGATACATTGGTATTTGTAGATAGAAATTATCCCAGTTCATTGAGCTCATAGTTAATTGGTTCCTCTCTTTAGTTCTAGCTGGTTAATTTTCAGATGATAACAATACTTAAAAGCAACATAGATCCTGCAGTCCAAGCAATATAGATTATTCAAAAGAATTAGGCTTCAAACCCAGCCTGGGTTTGAAACAGTCTTGGTCTCTCAGGTAGATACCAGGAATGGATGAGAAAAATATATGCCTACTAATGCTTGTATACTTTCCCATAGTTTTTGGTACCATGCTTCCAATTATCCCTCTTATCTGATATACCTTTAGAGGGCACCGAATTATGTATTCTTGGTGAATTTTATTTCATGCCTATTGTCTATGGAAGTCCTACAAAGTTTCAATTTATTCTCCCACACATAATTGTTTTGAGAAAATTCCCACTTTCTCTCTTCTGCAGAATCAGTTGAGAATATTCAGAGACTTGCTTTTAGAGTCACCCAGCCTAATTCCTGCAGAGTCCCTGACACACCATTTAGTACTGCAAATTAGGTATCTCCAAACAGGTTCTGTAGTGGAAATGGCACAGGCAGAAATCATGAACCTGAGAAGGGGCAAGGGATGTCCCTAATTCTTGGTCTTCCAGTTTTGCTGACTATGCCAAGATGCTGTAAGGAAAATATCCAAGTAAATTAGAAACCAAGGGGATTGGAGGTAGTTGAAACGAAGTATTCTTTATTGGCATGTACAACAACAGTGATCATGGACTCCTTGCTAAAAGAAACACAAATAAACCCCAAACAATGAAAATCTACCAGTTATATACATTTGATTTCAAAATAACTGAGCATTGTTATGGAACTGCATCAGAATTATGGGGAGAGTTTTAAGATCTTTAATAGTTGATAGTCTGCTTTCCCTTGGAGCTTATCTTCCATGGAAGAAGGTTCCATTTGTCAGTGAATAAATATGTGATTAAACTGTTCATACTGTTTTCAAATGTTAAAAAAACCATTGTCAATCATACTGTGACTTATATAGCTGGAATGTGTCTGATAATACTTAGGAGATAACTTTACTGAGATGCAATTACATTCCTCTATAATAAAGGGACTGACTTGGATGCTAACCCTCGTACCATAAATAATGGCATTTATAGTGCCCGTATATTAAGTCCTTTCAAACCATGGAAAAGGCAGATATGTGGTTTTAGTTCTCTGTCTGTCTTCCAGAGTTGCCATTCCAACTTGCCTGTGTTTTATTCATGCAAAACATATGTTTTATACATGCTTAAGGCATAAAAGGTTTTATTGCTCTGGTTTGTTAGCTGTAATTATATCCTATTTTGATACTTAGATGTTGTAATGTTTAATTGATGGTATTTGCCGATTTAAGAATATTTTAGTACTCTAGTCATAATAAACCCAAAGGAAACCAAAACACATATAGTACTAACCCCAGCCAGTTTCATACATTAGCCTCAAACCCCAATACAAAAAAAAAATCCAAATTTTTTTACTACCGGTTCTGTGGGTGTGGCTTGGTGGGCGTGGCTTGGGCGTGGCAGGGGAAGGATACTGCAAAATCCCCATTCCCTCCCCACTCCTGGGGCCAGCCAGAGGTGGTATTTGCTGGTTCTCTGAACTGCTCAAATTTTCCGCTACCAGTTCTCCAGAACCTGTCAGAACCTGGTAGATTTCACCCCTGAGTAAGATCCAGGGTCCAGAAGAAGCTGATCTTTTTCAGTCACCGAACTGTCCACGAGGAATGGAGCATCTTTAACTTGGAAAACAAACCATACCCCAAACTGAGGCAGCAACAGAAAATGTTACATGTGCCTCACCCTTCATTTAATGCTGTGCTGTACTTCTATTGTGAAGTTATCTTTTGAACTTTTCATAGATTTTTGCCCATAAACATGGCCAAGAAAAATTAAAACAAATAAAATCCCAAAGTCTCTCCAGGGCAGGTTTATGGATTATGGATTGTGAATGCAGAGCTAGGATACCATAATTGTTCTGATTAACAAGTCTACTATATAGAGGAACTAAAGAGCCTCTTGATGCGGCTGAAGAAGGAGAGTGCAAAAGTTGGCTTGAAACTCAACATTAAGAAAACTAAGATCATGGCATCCAGCCCTTTCAATTCCTGGCAAATAGATGGAGAAGAAATAGAGGTAGTGACAAATTTTATTTCCCTGGGCTCCAAGATCACCTCAGATGGGGACTGCAGCCAAGAAATTAAAAGATGCTTGCTCCTGGGGAGGAAAGCTATGGCAAATCTAGATAGCATTCTAAAAAGCAGAGACATCACCCTGCCAACAAAAGTGTATATAGTCAAGGCTATGGTTTTCCCAGTTGCAATGTATGGCTATGAAAGTTGGACCATAAGAAAGGCTGAGCACCAAAGAATTGAAGCCTTTGAACTATGGTGCTGGAGAAGACTCCTGCGAGTTCCTTGGACTGCAAGGCGATCAAACCGGTCAGTCCTAGAAGAGATCAACCATTACTGCTCTTTAGAAGGCCAGATCCTGAAGATGAAACTAAATATTTTGACCAGCTAATGAGAAGGAAGGACTCACTGGAGAAGAACCTAATGCTGGGAAAGATTGAGGGCAAAAAAAGATGGGGACGACAGAGAATGAGGTGGCTGGATGGAGTCACTGAAGCAGTAGGCGTGAGCTTAAATAGACTTCAGAGGATGGTAGAGGACAGGAAGGCCTGGAGGAACATTGTCCATGGGATCGCAATGGGTCGGACATGACTTTGCAACTAACAACAACAATATAGAAAAGATGCTAAGCTACATCTTTCAAAAAGGAAAATAACTGAGCATTGTTATGGAACTGCATCAGAATTATGGGGAGAGTTTTAAAATCTGGTCTGCCTTCCCTTGGAGCTTACCTTCCATGGAAGAAGGCTCCATTTGTCAGTGAATAAATAGGTAATTAAACTGTTTATACTGTATAAATTCTCACTCTGTTTCATCTCTCCCTCCCTCTTTTAATGAACATCACTGTGGCTGTTACTAGTAAAAATGATTAAAACCAGATTTTGAAATGAATATGTTTTTCTTTGATGCTTAGATTTTTTTTTCATGTCCAAGCACTTTGTTCATCAAGTGCTACATAATACCGACATAAAGAAGGCAAACTAGTGTTCCCAAACCAGATGCCCTGATGATGTGTTTAGCTACATTTCTCATTAGTCCTAGCATGTCAACTTATCGTTATGGCTAATATAGAGGAGATGAAATCCAATAGTTTTAGAAAGCATTTGGCTGAAAAAGATTGTCCTGGACTGCATTACTGTCTTCCGTATTAAAGGAAACATGTGCATTCTGTCAATTTTAATTCCTGGCTTCTTTTTCTGTATGATATAGCAATGCTACATCACAATTTACTAATTAGCTGCCATTTCAAGAAGGGTTTTAACATACAGGCCTTCTTTTAATCAACACAAAAACGTACATTAGCTAACATTAAAATACTACTCAAGACGTTTCTTGCTTAAAGCTCCTAGGCTAATGTGATAACCAAAGCAGTGTCACTGGGCAACAACATTGTGATATTACCAGCCTCTTTTTGCTATAGTGAAAAGGAGAATAGACAGACATCTTTTCAGGGTTGGGTTAAAGAAAATAAATTCCCTTCAGGTGTTTTGGCAGCAACTTGTAGCATCTTGTCTGTTAGGAGTCAGAAGAAGAATAAAATCTAACACAGGTGATCCACTATTGCACAACATCAATTCTGCATATGCACTAAGAATAGCTTAAGATGTTTGTCCTGAAAATTAGCTACTAGTCCACTTCTAAATCAACCAATTGTTTGTCATGTATGTATTTGAGCTACATGCATTTTAGCTGAATTCTGATAAATTTATATGAATATATATGTGTCTCTCTGCATGAAGACACACACACAAAAGATTCAGTTCTTATTTTTAGGGAACTTTATAATATCTATTGGGTATGATATGCCAGAAAATACTCGTATGAACAAGAGGCTCAGTGGTGGGATTCAACTGGTTCGCTGAGCACGTGCTTCACAACTGGACTTTCTTTGTTTTTCCTTGAAGACATTTCGTTCTTAACTAAGAAGCTTCAGTTCTAGAACTGAAGAAGCTTCTTTGATGAGAAGTTCTTCAAGGAAAAACAAAGATCTTCAAGGAAAAACAAAAAAAGTCCAGTTGGCTTTTGAAAAAGCACGTTTGGGACAACCATGACCTGGATGACTGAGAATTTCCATAAATCCATGTTAGATCTTCCCAATCTGGGGAAACTTCACTACATCTCCCAGAATTCTTACCCATCTTGGCCAATTATCCTAAAAGTTACTGTCCAGAACATTTGGATGGCATCAAATTGGTCAAGAGTGATCTAACCATAGGAAAAAATACAGAAGTGCTTCTTTGTCAATTTATGAAATGAAAGTTCTGGAATTTAATAATTAATGAAGGTATAGACTTGACATTAGAATGAAGAAGAATAGAGTTTTCCTTATTTAACATTTGTCTTGGAGATTTTGGATAAGAGGTCACATACGATTTGTGCCAGGTCCAAGATCTTAGTAGGGCTTTTGGCAGATCTATCCTGGCACAAGAAAGCATGCCATTCTGCTTGCATATTTGATTGACTGGGAAGCCATCAAAGTCCTTCTGTGCAGTTTTAACAACACCTCATTGAGACACATAGCAAGAATACTTCTTTAGTTTACCTCTTACTGTGGTTCAAGAGGGCTTCTACATTCTTTCAAAAGATTGGGAAATCAGCCACAGCAATGCATATACTGTCATACTGTTTCAACTTGAATTATTTTCACATAAAAATAGGCACCATGCATTAAATAGCTTAAACTAAAGGTTTAAGTGAACATATCCATACATATCCAGGTGAAAGGGATAGATGAGGAAACTAGCATATTTCAGATAATTAGAAAACTAAGATAGACAACATACAGAATTGGAGATTTACCTGAGATTTGTTTATTTTGTTACTTATTTGTTCAGTCTGTTACACCTCAATCTGCATAGGCTCTATGCAGTTAACAGATAAGATGTGCTTCTTTCGAGATTTTTTCCAAATTGATGGCTGACAATGCTATGTGTCTACAAGCTAACACTGTATAAACATCCAGGATCCTGGGTAATATTTAATTGTTCTCTTAATTCAACTTTAGCCATTGGCATCGTATCTGCATTGATATTTAATTATGAATTCTTAAAATTTTCATGTATACATGCTTTCTAGGAATAATCCACTTACCAAATCTGGCTAGCGTCCTTAGCCTGGTCAGCTTCAGCACATTAGTTTGCTGGTTTTTTATCTCCTGCTTGGGGATAAAAACAGCTTCTAAGGCACAGCTAGGAGGAAGCAGCAATGAGAAAAGCAGGCAAAGCACAGGGAGATCACTCAGCTAGCACCTAGTTAGGCTGAAAAAAAGCTGCTAAAGAACAGCTGAGAGTCAGAGCAAAGCATGGAGATCGCTTCACTCGTTAAAGCACAGCGGAGAGTTGTGGGAGCAGGCAAAGCTGAGAAGATCACTTCCCTTGCTAGTGCCTTGTTAGTGCCCTGTTAGGGCTAAAAAAAAGCTTCAAAAAGCTACATTTGGGTGCAGTATAAGATGCACCCAAATTTTCAGCCTCTTTTAGGGGGAAAAAGATGCGTCTTATACTCTGAAAAATACAGTATGTTACCAGGCATTCATGGACCATTTATGAATACATATTGGAATTAGGAGGCGGATGCATCTTCATCAAAAGTCTAGAAAAACCCTTAGGCTGCTTCCATGAATTCCAGCAGAAATATATTGTAAAGAATGTTCTGTCATGGAAACAAACACATGTGTCTATGCTGCAGGTAGCCTGCCATAAAGAACATGTTCCTAAGATAATGCTAGGAGCAGAGAAGGCATTGTTCAAGACTCAATTAGCCAGCAAGTATCAGAAAGTTTTCTAATTATTTTAATTTTAATTTTCTTATTTGGAAGCTCAAGTTAGTGAATTTTGGCTGTAGAGAAGAACATTGCCGACTATTTAAAATATGATACCATTTTGACTCACCTTAATTCTGCTTCAGGTAACTGCAGTAAAGCAAGATTTTTGCTGTTGAAGAATCTATTTTTATCTCTATTTCTGAATTAGGCTGTTTTAGGCATTTATGGAGGAATGACTGTACAACTTCTGAATCTTTCAATGCACCAAAATTTGAGTGGTAATTGTTATATCTTTTTGTTTGCCTGTTTGTTTCAGGGCCAGTTTTGTGACTATTGCAATGCTGCTGATCCTCATAAGGCTCATCCAATAGACTATGCTATAGATGGAACAGAACATTGGTGGCAAAGTCCTTCTCTCTCCTTGGGTTTGAAGTATGATGAAGTGAATGTTACTTTGGATCTAGGACAGGTAAGTATGGTTCTGCTTACCTTGTTGCTGACTTAGTTTGGATTGGTGGAAGTTCTGTGTATGTGGTTCAACATGGAACATGGAAGCATCTTGTTATAAGATGGTATGCATAAACCTTATCAGTCTCTAGCAGCTTTGACATAAGACCAAAATTCATATATTTCCCCGTTGATATGATAAAAAATTGCCCTTCAATTTTGCAGCCTTTGAGAGGTAAGTCAGGTTGAGAGACTATGCCTAGGTTTTATTTATTTGTTAAATTTATATATTGCCCATATAAAGATGACTCATATAAAGATAAATCTAAGTGGCTTACAATAGACTAAAAACATTATAAAACATTATAATTAATATTAGTGACAATTAAAGAAAAGGTTAAAATGAGAGCATGAACAGTACAGGGGCGGACTTTTGTCTCTCATTCAATCTACCACCTCCAGAATAGCATGCTCCAATCAGGGTCCCAAGTTAATTGGCAAAGCCAGGTTTTAAGGCTCTTCCAGAAGGCCAGAAGACTGAAGTCAGATTTCACCTCAGAAGGCAAGATGTTCCAGAGGGCAGATGCCACAGCAGAGAAGGTCTTCTCCTTGATCCCCTCCCCAGCTAAAATTCCTTGGCTGGCAGGATCAGAAGAAAATCTTTTCTGTAAGCACAAGTGGGGCAGGCCAGTCCCATTGAGGTGAGACGGTGCCACAACATGATCCCATGCCTTACAGGTCACAGCCTTCTTAACCATGGTTTAATGAATAAACTACAATTGGCTAGGTTCACATCTCATATTAAGCCATAATTGATTTCTGAATTCCATCAGAATATTAAAATAATACACAATATAAACAAATTTATATCTATGTTTTGCTAAAGAAACCAATTCATAATAATACTAAGTTATCACATTTAGTAGATTAGTACAATATAACAATAAAACTAACAAATTCAAAGGAACCATAGGCTAATAAATTAAAATTAACAGAAGATTTCTAACAAGGGTGCATAGGGTTAGACATCAAAGTCCTTAAACCCTTTCTCAGCTGTTCCTGTTGCTGTTTCTATTGTGCTGGTGGAACCCATGCTGCGGTTTAATCCAGTTAGCTTGTTTGTTCTTTTTTCTTCCTAGGGAAACATGCATTGCATTGTTAGGAAACATTAGTTCCACTATATGGTAAGCCACTCATTAAAATACGCACAATTAGAGGAAAGGTGTTGCAAACAGATCCAAATACTTTTTGAAAAATGCCATGTTCCTCTTATTCTCTCTGTGATTAATTCCCCTTCCTATATGATAAATATAGGATTTCAGATTTCAGATTTCATTAAGGTGGGGGAAGTATTGTGGAACAAAATCTTCTCATGTTTTCTCTCCTGTAGTGTAAAAACCCTAAATGTGTTTTTGGATTGCATGCAAAGGGGAGAGTCTAGCTGCCCATATTCATAAAGGGTATTGTTTAGCATTCTTCCTGGGCTGTGATAATTGTTGAAGCTGGTTTTGTTTATAAAGTCTAACCAGAAAGCATGAAAGGAACAGATGCATATAAAATTCAATGGTATTATTTAAAATGAGTTTCATAGTAGTTAAACCAAAGGAAATATAGCCACAGCTAGTTCCTTTTCTCAGTGCCTAATTCATACATCATACCAAGCTATGACTTTCAAACCATGGCTTGTTGGCTTGGCTGAGTTCATTTCTCAAGTTAAGTCAGAACAAAGCTAAACTAAACAAAGCTTTTTGGGTGGCTAGATCCAAGCTAGTTACGAAGAGTTTTATTCTTCCTCCAGTAATTTGATCATTGTTTGATTATTATTTTTTTGGATTTGATTCAGTTATTTTAATCTTATATTTTTAATGTACCCTTTCTGGGAAAAAAGTGAATCAGACAATATTCTCCATTTGCTTAGCCTTTGAATCCAGATTTTTAGGACAAAGTGCTCAAAGCATTTTTATTTTCTTCTACATGCAGTTTTTAAATTCCTAGTTCCTAGTTCTGTCTGTGTCAAAATCAACGCATTTTTCAAAGTTCATAGAAAATGAACCAAATGAAATCCTCATTCTATATAAATTAGTGGCCCATCACAAAAATGATAGTAGAAGGAAATTTCCAGTCATGAAGACACTAGGGGAGGGAGGGAGGGAGGGAGGGAGGGAGGGAGGAAGGAAGGAAGGAAGGAAGGAAGGAAGGAAGGAAGGAAGACATAGACATTGTTCTGTTCTCTACAGCACAGTGATAGACTGGTTCATATTAAGCAATATGTTAACACTGCAAGTGAATAACAGCTTACTAGAATTCCAAGCTGTTATGTAATATACTTTGCCCACAATAAAAAACTGCAGGTAACAATGCAATCATCAACCTGGCTACCATTTCTGATTCTTTTTGTCCTGTTTTCTCTCCTCCCAGTTCTTCTATTGCTATTTGCTGCTTTACTTGTATTCTTATCTTAGCTACATCCTTCTCTTCTTCCCTTCAGTAAGTATAGTTCCTTCCAGATGTATGCTGAGTCTTAGAAAATATATCCTTGGCTTTTCAAATACTCAGCTTAGTTTCTAGGAGCCATATGGACTCCTATAAGCCAAGGATTTTAGGTGTTCAAAATACATCCCAAAATCAGGTTAGGTGTCTGCAGATGAGCTTATCCATAGGTATAAGCAAACTTTTAAAAGATCTATATTTCTTGTATATATTCACAGTAAGCCAATCTTTGATTTTTTAAAAAAACTAAAATGCCATTAAAATGCGGATCAGTTTAACCATAGGTGGTACACTTTTCATGGTATTTCTGTTTAAAAATTCAAGGGTAGGCCGATACATGAGTATATATGTATATATATATTGCCTCTTTTCTTTCTACATTGCCAAAGGCCCTTTTTCCTTAGGCATGCAGAGCTTGAGAGGTGAGTGTCATTAGCCAAGTAAGACTCGTGAAGGATTAATAGGTTGTGAAATTTTAAGCCTCTCGAGGTCACCTGAGTCATACTGTATATGAGTTGGGCAACTATATAAAATTGTTGGATAAATAATAAAAGTACTGTCTGTTGAACCCACAAATGCAGTGACTCAGAATACCCATGGCTTCCAACTCTCCCTCTAAATTGCCCCTAATTTTTTAGCAGCACATTCATAAAATCTTATGAAGTACTGTGGTGAAGTTCTCAGTCTCTTAAATTCTATGCAGCTTCACGAAGTGGATCCGTATTGCTGCCTATCCCACTTCTTAGTGGACAGGGTGTGTTTTTCCCAGATGACAAAGTGTGGGTTCACCAAATACAGGCCTTGTACCTTCTCCAAAATGCAGTGAAGCAGCTTAAAACAATATGATTGAGGAACAGTACAAGATACTAGATTTCCATTGCCCCAGGTAAAGTACTAGATACATTCATAAATGCATGCACAGACATGTACACTTAGGTACACCTCTTTAACAAGATCAGTGGTGTGCAGAAAATGACAGAAAAGTACAGTAAAATATTGAATATTTTTTGAGAAGATATCAAAATTAACACTATACCCATTGATTTAAGATACAGTCAATTCATATTAAATACTATATTTAGAAAATATTCCGATTTTCAGAGGAATTAAGCAAGGGATTGTGCTGTTAAGAAAATCTGTGGGATCTGCTTCTTGAATAAGTGGTAAAAAAATTTACAAGCATCTTCTGAAGAAGCTTTAAAAGTAGATTATTTGGCCAGTAGTTTTGTAATTTACTGTAGGTTAAATAATTTGCAAAGATTTCTTTCTCTCTTTCTTTCTTGCCCTTCCTCCTTCCCTCCTTCCCTTCCCTTCCCTTCCCTTTCAAAAAATATCATTCAATATGTCCAATGTTAATATGTTTTGTTCCATCCTGCATTAATTAATCAAATGTAAGTGTTCGTCTCCTTTTATTGTAATCTATAGTTCAGGGGTCACCAACCTTTCAGACCACAGGGACCACTAAATTCTTAATTTTAAATCCTGCGGACCACTAGTATGCTTTTAAAAAAAGATAAATAATATTTAGTGCAATATAAAAAATGCAAATTTTTCTGTGGACCACCAAAATTTTCTCAAGGACCACCAGTGGTCCATGGACCACTGGATGGTGACCACTGCTATAGTTTGTTCTGATACCCTCTAGTGTCCAACCATTAGAGTCACATCCTAATGTTTTTTAAAAAAGAGAATTCAAGACAATAGCATTTTCCCATGGGAAGGATTCTTACAATTAGTTCCAAAATCTTATTTTAAATTCATCTGGACCATTAGTCTGTTTGTAACTTTCAAAAATCAAAGCCCCAACTTGTAGATTATTCTAAAAGAATGTTTCATGGCCTTAAATTTGAACTGAAAACTTCTTTCACTATGGATTGAAGGAAGATCATCCAGTGCTATAAAACCTGTTGATCCAAAGGTTCCTACTAGCTGAAAACTAGTTAACAAGCAATTTCAGAAAGAGATTACAAAAGGGAGTATGCAAATCTAGTGCAATTAAAGCAAAAAGACACCTATTCCCTTGTCTTCCCGAACTCTTATCATTCAGTCTCCTTAGAAGAAGCAACTTTAGGGAGCACTTATGAGTGATCTCAGGTCTTCTCCTTGTCTGGAGAGGAATTATGAAAAACCATTCCACTTGCTTTGCATGAATTCTTCATTCTGTCACAGTTGTCAGATCTGTTTTTAGGGGAAATACAATTTCTTCCCTGGAAATTCAAATAAGATGATTATTTTTACCAAAAATAAGTTGTCCTGTGGTTCCTGTACAGTAGAACCCTTTTCAGTTCTGAAACTGGTACCTAGAAAGATGTATGAAATAATTATCTATTCTTAATGTAATACAGAACAGCAAACTATTTTAATAGCATCACAATACTAACACCAATTCTTTTCCCTAGCTAGAATTATTTTTGATTCAATATCCAAGCTGAGAAAAATAACCCTTATGGCAGGAGTGAAATCCAAAATTTTTTCCAACCGGTTCTGTGGGTGTGGCTTGGTGGGCGTGGCAGGGGAAGGATATTGCAAAATCTCCATTCCCACCTCACTCCAGGGGAAGGATACTGCAAAATCTCCATTCCCACCCCTCTCTGGAGCCAGCCAGAGGTGGTATTTGCTGGTTCTCTGAACTACTCAAAATTTTCACTACCGATTCTCCAGAACCTGTTAGAACCTGTTGGATTTCACCCCTGCCTTTTGGCCTCATGAAGTCCTTTGTCAGAAGAACTGACTGACTGAAGAAAGTTGAAACACCTTCCTGTCTACAAAATGTCCCTTGAAAATCAAACCACACCTCATGGTGCTCTTCCTTCCAGAGAATTCAAGTTCCTGCTTGTTTCCAGATTTTTCCCCCCCAAAATCCTCTTCCCTTCCTTAATTTTTCTTTAATATTTATTTGCAGGTCAGTGTCCTACTCAAATTGCACAGACTGCAAGGATCTTGAAAAAAGTTATATTATCTTTTTTTTACTGTGTTGCAATATAATTATTTCTGAGTTGTTCATCATTGCACCCATAAACAGCTAGCTAAAGGGTGTCAAGAAACATCCCTAGTTTTTGATGTGGATTGCTAACTTCTGCATGCAGGTCCAGCCTTGCCTGCCTGATGAGGAAACTTCTCCGAAGCATTTCTTCCTTCCTTTTCTTTGCATTATAGACAAAAACAGGGAAGTACTATGTGCAGTCAGGCTTCCAGAATGACAAGTTTTAGAAATAATAGAAGAAATGTTAGTACCCTAACAAGTATTATAAGTACCGCAAAAATGTGGCCTGGTTCAAATTGCTGGTGGATTACAAATTAAAGGGGCGGGGTCAGAGAAGGTCAACAAAAGTACTTGAGGATGTACCCTACAAAGGTAGACTGAAGGAACATGGGATGTTTAGTCTGGAGAAAGAAGAATGAGGGGAAATTTACCAGCTATGTCCAGGTACATGAAGGGAAACTACAGTGAAAATAGTCAAGAGCTATTTTTCATTTTAAGTTGTGGGCCCACTGGATGGAGAAAAATGGCAGAAAATTATATATACTTTTATTCAGCAAACTATTAGATTTATTTATTTATTTATTTATTTTGTCACATTTCTATGCCGCCCAACTCCCAAGGGACTCTGGGCGGCTTACAACAAAGAATAAAACAATACGAACAATCCCATAAAAAATGTTAAAAGAAAAACATTAAAACTTTAAAAACATTAAAACACCTGCACTCCAATTCGTGGCTGGGTCTTGCAAGATCATTATAATAAGATCAACGGCCCCAGGCCTGCCGGAAGAGCCAGGTCTTCACCGCTTTGCAGAAGGTCAATAGGGTGGGGGCAGTCCGGACCTCAGGAGGTAATTGGTTCCAGAGAGCCGGGGCAGCCACAGAGAAGGCCCTCCCCCGCGGGTCGCCAGCCGACATTGTTTAGCTGATGGGACCCAGAGGAGACCGACTGTGGGATCTTACTGGTCACTGGGAGCTATGTGGTAGAAGGCGGTCTCGAAGATAGCCTGGCTCTGGGCCATATAGAGCTTTAAAGGTAATGACTAACACCTTGAATTGCACCCGGAGACCAATAGGGAGCCAGTGCAGCTCGCAGAGAATTGGTGTAATGTGAGTATATCGAGGCGTACCCACTATAACTCGCGCGGCTGCATTCTGAACCAACTGTAGTCTCCGAACACTTTTCAAGGGTAGCCCCATGTAGAGTGCGTTTGTTTATATTTGTTTATAACATCTCTATTTTGGAGACATAATCCAAGCAATCCCAACATATTACAAGCTATTATTTTTCCTGTCCATTGGGAGAATTGCTGTTCTGTTTATAGCTTTGACTATAAGAGATGACCAGGCTGAGCCCAAGGAAGGAGTCAAAAATGTGTCATTAGTCATGAATCCCTTCATGCCCACAAGAGAACTAAATTCAGCCCATCTTGAATTCAGATTTGCTTTGTAGTAGTTCAGATTCTTGTAGAGAGCTTAAGCTGGCAATAAATATTTATATTCACTTGCACTACCTGGATTTTCTGATTTCCCTGTGGTTTGACATTGACAGTATTAAGATTTTATGGAAAGACAACTGAACAACTTTGAGAAATAAGTAAAAAACCAAGGGCTAGAAGGCAAAAACTATCTAGTATTCCCTTATCTAGATGTACTGGTTCATCATCATCAAATACACAGTTGGCTTACCTACTTTAATAAATTTGGCTAATATTAAAGTGTAAACAGTTGAAGATTATGACAATGTTCCAAGGAAAATAACATGAAAATGAACGTTGACAGAAGGTTTAAGACAAGTGAAACTGAAGGCTTGTGTGATAAAAATTGCTTACTCTAGAGTAATTTTACTGAATTTAAATATATTCTTGATTCAGGAAACTAGTTACATGTACCCCATATTTTTTTATTAAAACATTTTTATGTTTGGTTAGTGTATCACACTGATGAAATGTTCCTTAGTTTACTATGGACATATCCAACATTAATATTTTGGACATGTTTTTGGGAAGTAGAATAATTGAAAAACATATTCCTGCTAAGGCAGCATGAGACATGGATATGATATTTTTAAAAATCCAATTCTTCTCACCCTTCTAACAGTATATCTTGCTTTTGGAATATGCTTTGTTTTGCTCAGAGAAACATGCAACACTCACATTTGGTATCCTCACCACTGAGGAGGGCTTTTTTCCCTTAATTGTAATGCCAGAACACCAGTCTTACTGAAGACCCCAGATGGGAAAAAGGCAAGCATAAGACATTATATTACCTGAATGCAGCAGCAAATGAAGATCTTCTCCCAGGTCAAGAAGCACAATATCCAAAAGAATATTACTATAATTATTTTGAAATAGGAAGCATTGTAAGCCGCTGTGAGTTTCCGGAGAAGGGCGGCATATAAATCAAATTTTAAAAAAATAAATCCCACAAATCCTATTTCCTCATCTGGATGGTACCATGTTTAAAACACAGTAATAACCATAGTTTCCCTAATGGAAAATGGGATCACCTGTTTTCCTGCATATTTCTGTTCCGGGGAAAAAAAGACATGCTAAATTTACTGATAAGTAAACGGTGATACATTTAAATAATGTACAACATGTTACATCTTAATATAATTAGAATATTGTGAAAACTCAGCCAATAGTATTTTATAGGATAATCCAAGGGTGTTAAACTGGTGGCCTGTGGGCTGGATGCGTCATGCGCAGGTCATGCCCATCCCAGCTCCGCAAAGGGAAAAACCGTTGTGATACATCATGTGACGGCAATGGGATGCAGCAAGTTTGACACCCATGGTATAATCTATATTTAAGCACGTTATAATTGAGTGAACTGCAACTTTAGAAACATAGCCTTAAACCCTAAAAATATTTATCCAATTTTGACTCATCAACAGCAGTGGGTACATTATGGAATAAATAATAATGAGCAGACTCACTAATATAGGTGCCTATCAGCTGTCCAAAGGTGTGAATTTCAGTCTCTATCATTTCAGCTAGCTTGTCCACTCCTCAGATCAGCTGACAATCAGTAAAGTTGTAGTACAATATACTTAAAGTAACAAAGTTAGAGAAGGCTAGTAACCAAACTGTGGTGATATTTTAGATTATTTATACTGCTGTCTCAAACTTTCCCACCAGTGATGCTTAAGATCACTTAGAAAGTACAATTGTTGGATAAAAGTAGAATAACTGAAAAAAAGAACAAATATAAAATAAAACTAAAGTGCTTAAACCAGGGGTTCCCAAACTTGGCAGCTTTAAGACTTGTGGACTTCGACTCCCAGAATTCTCCAGCCAGCTATGCTGGCTGGA
>WNWU01000003.1:24036444-24182263 GCA_012654045.1 Ptyas mucosa
CATGAATTTGTGTAAATCCAATTACATTTTTTTACCAATCAGCCAAAAGCATTGTTACTAAAGTAAACATACTGGATTTTAAACATTAATGGAAGACAAAATTCTCAGTGGTTACTTCCCATATCAAGACCAGTATGCTTTCCCATGCCATACACTGGGAAACGAGTGCATTTTATGACCTGCTTATGGATTTTCTATAGGCAGAGATAGTCCACTGTGGTCATAGAATAGAAGCCTAGTAACTAAGTTAAAAATTATTTGCTCTGCTTTGGGATAGATAATCTTACACATTATGGCATTTTCTCATACTAGATTGAACTATGAATCCATTAAAATCACACAACCACCTGTTTTGACTGGCAGTGGTTCTCCAGGCCTTAAGCCAAGAAAGAGTTTTCACATGATTTATTAGCTAATCCTTCTTGCCAGGGATTGAACATGGGAGCTTTGGCATGCAAAACAAACTTCCTGAAGTTTTTTTTTCCTTTTTCTTTTAAAGATTCTGAGATTATATTACAGACAATAAAATATTCATATGAGTCCTCATCACCTTTCTTATCAGTTCTTTGTATGTCCATGTAATTTTTTTTTCAGTTGAATCTCAATGATTTAGTAAAAGGAATTTTAAGGCGAGAAATTCAAAATATTGTAAAATGTCTTGGGATAATACTTTAATGACAAGCTTTTCTGTCTTGAATGAGTATGTTTGATTCATCGATTCTTTCAGATATTAAACTATACTTTGGATGGTGCGATCTCTGTGTACTTCCCCCAGGGCAATTGTTCTATTAACAAAGCCTACCTACATTTCTTTTTATTGATTTATCTAACAGTAACTTAATGACTCTCTCTGAAATTCTTTGTTTTTTTAGTCTGTTCAACAAAGTCTGACTAGATGAACCTTGATCTATATTGATAAATAGAAAGGCGCGGTGTTTTTTGAACAAAGGCCCACAGTTAACCTTTGATTGGCATACCATAATTTTAAAAATGGATGGTTCACATCAGAAATGAAATGAAATTTGAATTCATCCAATTTATAGTTAAATATAATTACAATTTAATTTAATTAATATACAGTATATTCCACTTGTGCATAACTTTTCTCTGTTGTCACTCTATATTTTAATTTGCTAATAATTTTTGAAAATCTCTTGGGATTGCCCTCAAAGGTACTTCTTGTGTCTAATGTCATTATTTTCAATTCTTAAGTTAGTAAATGTCAAATGATCACTAGCTAATTCATACATAATATCAAATAGCAATAGTAATAGCACTTAGACATATACTGCTCCATAGTGCTTTCCAGAACTCTCTGAATGGTTTACAATATCAGCATATTATTCCCAAGAATCTGGTACTAATTTTACTGACCTCAGAAGGATGGAAGGCTAAGTCAACCTCAAGCCCATCAGGATCAAACTCCATACTGTGGGCAGAGTTAGCCTGCAATACTGCATTCTAATCACTGTGCCCAGGACAGTATTGATCTTATATTAATGATTCCCCTAAAAGTACATAGGATACCTAAAAATGGATGCCAGCTCACTACCAATAAAAAAACCTAGCTTACTCATTCTACTATATAGTATCATAGTTCTGTCAGGTATATTCTAATGTTCTTTTATATATTTTATTACCAGTTGTTCCATGTGGCCTATGTCCTCATCAAATTTGCAAATTCTCCTCGTCCAGATTTGTGGGTATTAGAGAGATCAATAGACTTTGGAAGAACATATACACCATGGCAATATTTTGCCTGTGAGTATGAACCACAGCTCTTTCAATGTTTATAGTTTTTTCTTTTAAAAAAAGAAAAGAATTCAAGCTAATTGAATTTTATAGAGTTAGCCATGCTGAATTGTACACAAAATGAGTCTAAAATGCTGTTCCCTAATTCATAGTTAAGGTAAACAATAAAGCCAGGTAATAGGAGTGGGATCAAGATACTTTGTGGCTCATGCCAGTAGTGGGTTTCAAATCCCGTTGCTACCGGTTCACTCGTGGACGAGCGTGTGCTTCTGTGCATGCACAGAGATGTCCAGGCAGGTGGGCCAGTGGTGGGTTGCCCCTGGTTTGGACCAGTTTGCAAGAACCGGTAGTAAAACCAGGCGGAGGCCCCGCCCACTGCCCCGGATGTCTCCATCGGTGATCTGCATATGCACAGAAGTAAGGCACGTGTGTGAACGAATCGAGCGTGCGGTGTGATCCTGTTGAGAACCGGTAGTAAAGGTAAGTAGAACCCACCCCTGGGGAAGGCGGAACCTCCCGCCACCGCTACCGGTTCACCTGATCCGGGGTGAACCGGTAGCAGCCCACCACTGGCTCATGCCTGTGATAACCCAAAGTTTTTGTTACTGTGTAAAAGAATTCATAAGGCGGCTTCATTCTCTTCAGAACTAATGTGGATTCTATATAGCTTACTGTTTACCTGTGTTTTCCATCATTCTGTTCCCTGATTCAGATTCATTAAACATTAATATTTTAGTAAACCAAGAATACATTCACACAACTTTGTGAGAATGTCCATACACTTTGGAGAAACTAAGAGCAAGGAGGAGGACTTCAGATGCCAAAGCTGCTCCAACGTGAACTCTTGTGCTTTGATGATATCATGTGTCTTACTTATAAATCTTATTATCAGGACTAGAAGACTTATTATCAAGACTTCTGCACATGCGCAGAGATGTCCGGGCGGGTGGGCGGAACCCAGGGGTGAAATGCAATTAAAACATACCAGAGACTGAACTAAAAATGACTTTCTTTTTAAAAAATTAGATTCTAAGGCAGACTGTTGGGAACGTTTCAGAAAGGAAGCTAACAGTCCTCTAAGAAAGGATAATGATGTCATTTGCACAACAGAATATTCTCGGATAGTGCCTTTAGAAAATGGAGAGGTAAGCTAAAGTCATCAATATTCTAATGCCTGCCATTCTGCCATTGTTCAAATGTTATTGCATGTATTCTTTCAGTACTTCTAGCATCATAAATTCTAGGAACTTGGTTTGTAATTATTGGTCTGTGAATATTCCTCCTCATATCTAGGGTCACATTTGCTGCCTTACTTCATTTTATCCACCTTTCCAAATTTACTGTGAGCTGGATTCAGTAATAGTTTGATTTAAGGAAAAACCCACTTTGATGATAACTTCCTTCCAGATATCCTTTCTTGTTTCTCTAGTCCAGTGTTTCTCAACCTTGACAACTTTAAGATGTGTGGACTTCAACTCCCAGAATTCCACAGCCCAGTATGGGAGTTAAAGTCACCAAGCTTGCAAAACTCTGCTCTAGGCTATTCTAAGTTACAGTACTGACCATTCATTGACTATTATTTTATTTTTATACACCGTTATTTTTATATAATCGCCAAACCAAGATGAAACAAATACCTTAGTTTGGAATTAGGAGCATCAATATAAAGATAGACTTGTTTCTCATATCAGTCGGTTTTCTTTAAACCAATAAAATTTTACTGGTATGAATAAAGTTTCCAGTTTGCTCATAAAAATGTTCCATGAACTGAATTCTAAGTTAGCAGAATTTATTCGTGTTCTACAATGAGCTTTTGTTAAAAAGAACTCTGAACCTGCTCTTGCTGATGGGGAAATTCCATAAGAACATTGTGTATATTCTTTTTGCTATAAAAAGCCTTTGATTAAAAGAAACTTTTTCCAGTTATTTATGTATTTCTTGACTCTTCATGCTACAGCAGGAAATAAATACACATTGATCAGTGTTAACAGTATTCAGTCCTCTAGTGATGTACAGATACCTATTACTGATATTTGTAATAATCATAATAAATTCTTTTGAGCATACTGTTATTTATTAAATTTTTATTCTAGTAAAATGAGCAATCAGTGTTAAGGATATTAATCGTCCTTTAGTTTATCATGAAGTTAACCAATATGTTATCAAAGTTTGAAAATATGACAAGACATAACTTGACAACTTACAAGGGTTTCTTTCAAGTACCACCTGACTTTTTTTAGAACTTACACGTCATCCAATTAACCTTTTGAGAATGGACAAGCCCTTTCAAATGGATGCCAATATACCTTCAAAATTCCATGTGTTCAATCCCCAAAATGGATTACTAATGGGAAAGTCAACATAAGATGGGTGGAGAGAAAGATTAAAACATAAGATGAATGCTAAAATCATTTATAGATGTATTCTTAACAATTTTTTAAAATATTGAAAATAAGGCAGATACTATTGATTTATCCTTCTCTCTTTTTTGAATCAGATTGTGATATCCTTGGTAAATGGCCGTCCAGGAGCAAATAATTTCAGCCATTCTTCCATACTTAGAGAGTTTACTAAAGCCACAAATATTCGTTTACATTTCCTCAGAACCAACACTCTTCTTGGACACTTGATCTCTAAAGCTCAGCGGGATCCAACTGTGACACGCAGAGTGAGTTTCTGTTCTTTTTGACAGAGGGAATCTAATAGATAATGATGGCGTTATTTTGTAAAACCTTTGACCAATTTTTAACCAGTTTGTTCTTACTATTGATAATTTAGGATATAACATCCCATTTAATTTTCCATATTATAGTGTTGCATATTGCTTGAAATTCAGATAGAGTACAAGAGCAACGAACTCAGAACCCTTTCTATGTGCATGTTTTCATAGATAGTAACTTTTTATTGAGTAACAATATTGTCCATTGAGTTTAGCTCTTGTAAACCAGCATAACCTTTACAGGGTGTTAGGCAAAGTCGTTGTGCACCAGTACTGGGTTTCAATTTTGGCCACTACCAGGTGCACGCGCCACTTCTGTGCATGCACAGAAGCTTCTGCGCATGCGCAGAGATGTCCGGGTGGGTGGGTGGACCCTCCCTTCCGCCGCCGCTACCAGTTCGCCTGATCCAGGGCGAACTGGTAGCATCCCACTAATGTTGTGCACACTTCTTGTACCCGAGAGACTTCTAAAAAACTTGAGATGACAAAGGAAGGTACAATATTTGTATCTGGAAACATCTCCACTTCCGCAGCATAGCAATTTGAATGGCTCTTATCTGTCACTAAAATATGACTAATCCCTGTTAATGGATAAATTTACCTTTGCAATCTAAAAGCTTCTTTACAATAACACTTTATATCCCCAAAACCACAATTTTCTTCTTGAATGTATTACGAAGATTAAATTCCTGCAGACTTTTAATGTAGGTAAAAGACTTGCACTGATGAAAGAGGGTAAACTTCTCAATGTATTTCATTAGTGTGTTTTTGTGACAGTTAGGGTTGCATAGTAAGAAAGAGGATCCTTAAGCAAATATATTATGGGAACCCTAACACCCCCGCCCCAAAAGAATAAAATATTTTGGGAAATATTAAAAAAAGGCAGGATAGAATATTTCCGCTAAAGGAGAATTTTTTTGAAAATAGATTGTTTCTGCTATTGTCTACAAATCTTATTTTTTCTGTTATCTAGTACTACTACAGTATAAAAGACATCAGCATTGGCGGACAATGTGTTTGTCATGGGCATGCCGATGTGTGTGCTGCAAAAACTGACCCAGATTCCTACAGGTAAAGTTACCAACTGTACAATCAAAACAACAGTTCTTATAAATGATTTTTGTTTATGTTTATAAAATGATGGTGGTGATTTGGGAATTGTCCTTGCTCCAAAATCTCAGATTATAATAAAGGTTATTCATTCATCCGTCCCCATGGCTATGATAGAATGAGTTTTGTTATTAGTCTCCTGTATGGGAGACTTTTTAGTACAAATGTGGGATATACATTTCATAAATAAATGTTAACATTTGAATTTGTATTATCGTTATATTAGGACAGGGGTCTCCAAACTTGTCAACTAAAGACTTGTGGATTTCAACTCCCAGAATCCCCCAGTCTGCATGGCTGGCTGAGGAATTCTGGAAGTTGAGTTCACAAGTCTTAAAGCTGACAAGCTTGGAAACCCCTGGATTAGGACATATTCTACCATATCTCATGACCTAAAATGGACATCAAATCAAATCAAAAATGTCATCAAAAAAGCACAACAAAGAATGTTCTTTCTGAGCCAACTCAGAAAGCTCAAAGTGCCCAAGGAGCTGCTGATACAGTTCTACAGAGGAATTATTGACTCTGTCATCTGCACCTCTATAACTGTCTGGTTTGGTTCTGCAACCCAATAAGACAGATACAGACTTCAGAGAATAATTAGAACTGCAGAAAAAAACAGTTGCTACCAACCTGCCTTCCATTGAGGACCTGTGTACTGCACAAGTCAAAAAGAGGACTATGAAAATATTTACAGACCCCTTGCATCCTTGACATAAACTGTTTCAACTCCCAACCCTTAAAACGATACTATACAGCATTGCACACCAGAACAACTAAACACATGAATAGGTTTTTCCCGAACGCCATCACTCTGCTAAACAAATAATTCCCTCAACACTGTCAAACTAGTTACTAAGTCTGCACTACTATTAATCTTCTCATCATTCCTATCACCCATCTCCTCCCAGTTATGACTGTAACCTTGTTGCTGGTATCCTTAAGATTTATATTGACTATTTCCCTATGACTATCATTAAGTGTTGTACCTTATGATTCTTGACGAATGTATCTTTTCTTTTATATACACCGAGAGTGTATGCAGCAAGGCAAATTACTTGTGTGTCCAATCACACTTGGCCAATAAAAAATTCTATTCTATTCTATAACCTATATATTATTTTCAAAAAAACATCCCATAAAGAAATAAGATATGAAAAGTACAACAAAAATCATGAAAAGGGAAAAAGGTGAAATTTAACTGAGAATTACTTAATAATTATAGGTACCAATGTGAATGCCAACACAATACTTGTGGGGAAACCTGTAATCGTTGCTGTCCAGGGTATAATCAGAAAAGTTGGCAACCTGCAACAGCCAGCAGCCCAAATCTCTGTGAACGTAAGTCATGCAGAAAGACAAGTGTTGCTTTAATGTAAAGACAGGTCACATTTTCAAGGTTTACATTGTATAATAATAACAATCATGTAAATGGTAAGTAGAGCAAACAGATATGAATCGCACAGTAGCTCTGTATTTCTTTAGATTTGACCTGTGATTCTGCAATTTTCTAGAGCAATTAAATAGCAATTAAATAGCCTTTTTTATCTCTTGTGTCAAGCTAACTTGATTAAAGTTGGTAGGTGGGAATGCTTCTTGATTCAAGCTGAGCACATATTATCTGCCTTGCTGCTGATTGTGAAAAAGTCAGGTTGTATGTGCAATTTGTGATGCTATTCTTTTTAAAATCAGTGTTCCATTGCTCATTTTCTTCTTTTTTAAAAAGAATTTTAACCCACCATTTTTCTCAGCCTGCAACTGTCATGGCCATACCCTTGACTGCTATTATGATCGTGAGGTTGAACGACGTAAAGAAAGCTTAAATCTTCACGGACAGTATCAAGGGGGAGGAGTCTGCATTGACTGTCAGGTAAATCCCCTGTAACACCTTTTGATAAGTACATGAAAGTTGCAAAATGGCATGCTGAACTTCAATTGTTCTGGCTAGAGAAGAAAGTAATTTTCTATCACTAAAAGCTTTA
This sequence comes from Ptyas mucosa, assembly GCA_012654045.1. Lineage (NCBI taxonomy): Eukaryota > Metazoa > Chordata > Lepidosauria > Squamata > Colubridae > Ptyas > Ptyas mucosa. Next base: position 24,044,008 of record WNWU01000003.1, read on the forward strand.
TTCAATTTTGATTACTAACTATGCAGGACTATTCTGTAGAATTGAACTGTTTTAGGTTAGTAGGGCTATTTCTATGATTACATGGTTTAGATAGTGATTGGGCCCTCTCTGCAGTCACGTGACTGAGCTTCAGGCACCCAGGAACACATCTGCATTTACAGTTGTCCCAAGGTCATGTAATCATGTTTTATGATGGCTTTGCTGAAATCCGGCACTTTCAGTTTTCAACAAAATGCTGTCCATAGCGAACTTTTGGTTTGCATAATGACTGCAGTGTTCACTTAAAGACGGCTGCAAAAAAGGTTGTAAAATTTTAGTCATTAAGATATATTAATGTACTGTACCATTATGATATATGAATGTATTGTAATGGGACAACTCCATTACAGTCTTAATTTGAAGACTATGTACATCTATTCCATCAGTAAACAGTTTTAATGGGTAGAAAGTTCCTCCTGATGCATAGCTGAGCTTACTTCCTTGAAGTTTTAACCCACTGGTTCTGGCTCTGTTCTTTGGGCAATAGAAAATATGTCTACTTCCATTTCTGTGCTATCACATTTCTCTTCAGTTGTCTTTTCATTAGGCTACATCTTTGAACTGTTCCCTGTGGGGCTTGTTTTGCAGACTCCTAACCATCTTGGTTGTCCTCTGAGCTTGAATAGTTGTTGCTGTCCTTTTGAAATAGGGTGCCTAGAACTGAATTCATCTTCCATATAAGGATGCTTTTATTATAGTTGATAGTTATAATTTTAAGTGTTTTATATCAATGCTGCGTTGGAATAAAACTAAAAAATAGAAATCCCCCAAATCTGATGAGATCTCATATTCAGATATTTCACGATAATGTAACCATTTTTAATTTTATTTTGCCTTTTTCTTTAAACTTGATGCCCTGTGATATTATATAAAATCGTGTGATTTTATATCAGAAAATGTTGCTAATCTCTGTTGAACCTACTGTAACATTGCTGTTTCAGTCTGCATTCCTGATACATTGACAGAAATCCCAAGTCACTGTATTTCTGCTACATCAATCTTTTTCCTTATTGTGGAAACAAATTGAAAGTTGCCAAAACTTAAATCGTTTCTTGTTTATCTCTTCTTCTGATTGCATTTCTCTTATGCCAATTTCTTCTGCGTTTTACCCCACATAGCACAACACAGCTGGTATAAATTGTGAGAAATGTTTAAAGGGATACTATCGTCCGTATGGTGTTCCAGTCACGGCAGTGCATGGATGTATACGTATGTCTATTTTCCTATTCTTTGTACTAGCCCCTTCCCCTCAATATATGCTAATAAGAAAAAATGATTCAATATATTTTAACGTGAAGTTTATTTATACTATATATAATGCTTTTTTATTTTAGATTACATGGGAAAAGTTCTCTGTTAAGATGGTAAATGCCAAGGCTGTTGGACAATTGTATCTTTTGTATGTTTTGGTCTTTCTGATTTTTAATATATCTCCTATAAGGAGACATATACCTGTACCAGACAGTACCAGTACCTCGCAATGTATCTGAAGTAGGATAATTTGAATCAGATCATTTGTGCTGCAAGTGAGGTCACATTATTAAATGGTCTGCCATTTTATCCTTAAAGGCATTTCATGGGGAGGTGTAGTTCTTTTGAAGAACTTAACAGCTAAGGGACCTGTTTTTGGATCTGTCTTTTAGACCATCTTAGAGAGTTTCTCTGGATCCCTCCAATTTTTAAAAGGTTAGAGAAGTATCTATAAGGAAAGTGTTTTCAGTGAATGTATATGGTTATTCTCTGTATACAATTCTGTCTATAGAGTGCATTGTTCAATGAGGTTCACCTGTACAGTATCAAATCTCATGTTCTTTTTGGAACTAAAGACCATTTCTTATTTATTGCGACCTTTAAAAAAAACCCTCACTTTACTGCTGTGGTTCTGCTGCTTGGCACATTCTTTGTGTGTGCATTTGTATGATTTAAACAATGTTTTACTTTGTTTTAACGGTTTTTGGTAAACTGCCATAGAAGCAGAATACAAATGCCAAAATAAAGGGAAACATTGTATCAAGGGCTCCATTGAAAGAGACATAAAAGTATGGTCATACAATTCCATTACAAGAGTCCTTAAAATATGGTAGCTAGTGGGGGTGAATATAAAATCGAACTGTGTCTGTTATCATGATAAATGATTCAGATCACTGTATTATCAATAACCTTCTAGAATGTAGTTGTAGCTGATTTAAGTTTTTGTACTTAAAAGGATATTGATGTGATAAACTTCACAGAGCATTTAAAGATAAAAAAAATATTATAATTATTAAATCTATTCCTGCCAAAGCAAAGTAGCAATCTGATTTATAGTAGGCATTCCTGTTATTATAATTCTAGTAAACTTCAGGAAATAAATGTATTTGAAGAAAGCTTTTGATGATGTCATTTCCTGTAGCCTGCAGGTGTAGCCCTGAACATTCCAATGGCTGTGAAGAAGGATCAGGTCAATGTTTTTGTAAGCTGAACTATCAGGGTGAAATCTGTGATCGGTGTGCTGATGGATACCATAGTTTCCCCTTCTGTTACCGTGAGTATTACAGCATGTCCAGTAAATCTTTAAATTAATATCCATTGTTTTATTCAAGATTTTCTTACATTCGTTTTCATCCTAGTGCTATTTCTAAGCTATTCCTAAGTCATACTTCCAAATAAGGCAAGGAGGTAAATATTTTATTTTATTGTCATGCAGTAGTCTTTTCTGAAATATGAGCTAAAGCTGAACTTCTACAACAAGCATCTGGAGTTATATCTCTATGACAGATTAATTACCTAGATTGGAAAGCAGGCCACTCTATTTTTAAACATGGATGACTTTGCTCTCCTCACTTCTAATTTTTTCCTTCCTCGCTTGATGTTCCAATGCTATAATTGTTTTTCAGTCTAGTGCAACCATAACACTTATGGAATGTGATCATGACACATTATAGTAGAAGAATAATTGCTTTGAAGTATTGCTATAAATATCAAGGTATTTGCTAACATGGAGATATTGCAGAAGCTGAAACATGAAGAAGATGGAACAAGAGAGGGTCTGAATTAGAAATATAATTACCTTGGTAGAAAAAATAGGGAGAAGGAAGTGATATTCCATTAAATTTTCTGACTGCATAAAAACTACAGGGCATCCTTCCACAGCCAGTCCTCTTTCTTTCTCACCTTGTGTGAGAGAAAATTCTTATTGGAAGGAAAGAATAAATCAAGGTAAGAGAAGGTGAATATTGAGCAAGAGATGGATAAGGTACAGGGAGAAAAATGGTTGAGGAAAACAGCTGAGGCGTGGAAGGCAAACTTTTGCCATGAAAGGATGATTGGAGCAAGAGGAAGAGGAGTAGAACAGACAGAGTGGGGAAAATGAACCAAGTAGAGATGTTGAAGAGAGAAGGTGAGACCCAGGAAATTATTGTGGTGAGAAGAGAGAAGATGTTGAAACAAAGAGTGATGTAGTGGTGATTACTGAGATAATAAGAGATTTAAAAAGGTTTTAAAAATTTCCTTCTCCCCAGGTTCGTTTAAACAGGCCTTGGTAGACCAGTCACAGTATAAAAAAATATAGTAAATGATCTTGTTGTCTCTGGTTATTTATCTAAATGGCTGCTTCTTTTATTCTTCTTTTAAAAGGAATTCCTATCTCCCCAGCTACAACTCAGAAACCAGTAGTCCCTTCAGTACCTGGTCATATTAATGGCAAGTTTGTTTTTTACTTTTTTGTCTATAACTTATCATTTACTAACAGAGTATCAATTATAGATGCATCATTGATACAGGTTTTTTTAGATAATAGTTCCCAAACTGTGGAACACAGTGTCCACAAATGTATAGGGACATGATATGCAGATTTAAATAGTGCTGTTTCCATCCTTACTGTATCTATCATTACCTAACATGCATATGCTGATTAGAGCAAATTAAAAAAATAGTTTGTTTTTAACTGAGCTTATCTGTGATTGGAGTGAGTGACTGTATTAAATCTAAATGACGGACTTGTCTGTAAATCCACATAAATTTTGCTGCAAAATGCCCAATCTCTGTTTTACACAGTTTTACAAATTCATCTAGTCTTTCTCATAACCTAGACTAGTCAGTTTCCCAATCTATTTTGGGAACTTGTTAATTTGATTTTCCTTGATTATTGGTTGGCTCTGAAGTTTGGACAGTATTGCAATAGTCATTGGGAATTGGGCGGTGTATAAATTGCGTTAACAAATAAATAATCCCCCTTATTTTGAAGTTTAGCTGACTTCAAAACAGGGTTCAACCAATTCATGGAAGTCATGCAGATCAATGGCTATTAGTCTTGAAGGCAGTCTTCTTATGTCTGAAGGCTGGGACACTAGTGGGTTTCCTTGTGCAGTTGACAGGCAACTATGAGAACAGACTACTGGGATAGAAGGGACAAGGGTCTGATCCAGAGGGCATTGCCCACATTCTTATGTCCATTTTTCCTCAAGATTGTAATCAAATGATAGAATAGAATGCGTTCCAGAGGTTGAACCTTTGTTATCCCATTACAATACTGTACCATGGGAGCAAGTGACATGAAATATTCTGGCCTGAGATTCTGGAGACCCAAACATAGCCAGATAGATAACTAGCCAAAATAATTCTCTTTATTCTGATGACTGAGTTCATTAAGGCTAGTGGTGGGAGTGGTCTCAGTCAGAATGAGCAGCTGAGAAGAATGGTATTTTCATGTGAATTTTAAAAGTATATCATACAGACATATATTTAAAAATGCATATGCAAGTACTGTACAGCTACACCAATAGACACCTGCAGAGGATGTCAACCTTTGCTTATTAAGAGTTTATCCCTCACAGGGCCCTCTGGCATAGGAAGCTTCTTAGCACAGGAAATCTTTAACTGGAAGCTATCTGCACCTGGATTATTACTCTGCAATTCCCTTAGCTATTTAGAGCTTTGTCTAGGCAGCATCAACCTCTCCCAACCTTGCAACTTCAATCAATCGAGACATTCTTGACAAATGCTGTAACATTGTCGTGCTTTTCTCTTTTCTGGTATTAGGCAGTCATTGCAGACCAGGATATTTTGGAACACATTGTCAGCGTAAGTTTTGCTATTCTTCTGGGAAATGCCAAAGTTAACTGCAGAAGAACATCATTGGAAGACTTTTTTTCACTCCTGTTGTGTTGAAATACATAGCTATTGTTAACATTTTAAATTCATTTCTTTTAAATACAGCCTGACAATGTTATAGCTCAGGGGTGTTCAATAATGATATTTGTGATCACAATACAGGTTCATTGTCAATGCCAGAGTAGATTTCAGGTTATTATCTGTGACAGATGTGCAGTTGGGTATTTCCGTTATCTTTTCTGTTGAAGTAGATTATGATTTGTTTTTATATTTTAAGCATTTATAAATGGCACTCATCAGGTGAAAAGGCAGGTTAGAAAGTTTAAAAATGAATGCAAGTTAAAACAGTCACCGAGGTGTCATAAAATATATTGAGAACTGAATTTTCTTCTAATTCATGGTCCTCAAATTTCTGAAGATTAAAAGATTTTTTTTAATTAAAACTGAGGCACATTTATTTATATAAACAGAAATATTCGTGCTTTAAAAAAGGTTTTCAGATCAAAAGGCAAGATAATTACATTTAATCTACAGACAGAATCAACTATCCACTAAATCAGGGGTCTCCAACCTTGGCAACTTTAAGACTTGTGGACTTCAACTCCCAGAATTCCTCAGCCAGTTCTGCTGGGAGTTGAAGTCCACAAGTCTTAAAGTTGCCAAGGTTGGAGATCCCTGCACTAAATCAAAACTTGGAGTATATGCTAGAACTGCTATGCTGATGCTATCAGTTCTCTGTGCTGCATGTTGCATGTCTTCCACATGGAGAACAGTGTCTCTAAATTAACATACACCAGAGAGAAAGATATAGGAATGTTTCAGGAGGCCTCCCAGTTTCCAAATACCCTGCGTATATTAATATACTGGGACCTGGGTAGGAGGAAAAGGCATAAGAAACCTTTTGTGTGGTAAATAAGTACCTGTTTCATTGGCTCAATTGGCAAAGGTAGATAAGAATTGTTTTTTTAAAAAAATATAAGCATTTATTTACTTGTTTGTTTATTTATTTATTTGTTTGTTTGTTTGTTTATTTATTTATTTCAATTCAATTTGTATGCCGCCCCTCTCCGAAGACTCAGGGCATTAACACAAGGAAAAAATATTATTCCTTTTTTTAAATTCAGCATATTTTTTCAGGGAAGTAAATAATCCCTTCACCCACAGAAATTAGGTTTCATTGATTTCTTTAAAATTGGAGAGACAAAAGGAAATTAAAAGTTTAAACAGAATACCATAGTAAATTAATTTCTTATTTTTCTCATCTAGAATGCAACTGTGCTGTAGTTGGATTTGTGGACAACACATGTGACTCCTAGGGCAATTGTCTTTGCCATCCAAATTATACTGGATCCAAATTCAGCCAGTTATTCTTGGTTATTAAGATCCCCCAGGTGCTGGATCTGAGTAAACAGGTTTATTTTTCTGCCTTTTCATTCAGACACTTCGATTTACAACTAACATTTAGCTGACTTACTAGTTTTTGGGAAGTATTTGCTTTTCCTAATAGGTATTGTTAACTTTCTGAGTTTGAAGTCTAATGCAGCTTCTTCAGTACCTGAAATAAATTTAGTCTCCTTCAAAAATGGCTACCCTGTAGGAAGAAGCACTATAGTTATAGATCTAAAATTTTCTGAGATCCCTGGAGTCCTCTGTGGTTCAATTGCTTTGCTGAGCTCTGTTTGAATGATTATTGAAAAGTGGTTGGTAATTTCCTGCTTAAATTGTAGTGCAATCTTAAAATAAGCTTAGTATAGTACAAACAAATAGAAAAAAGGGAGAACCTTAATTTGCCCTGCCCACTTTCCATCATCGTTCTGTCCACTCCGACTCTTGTCTGCCTCCACATACAAAAGTTTTTATGTGTAGAACATGAATCTTTTTACCTATTAAATATTTCTTTGTCATTCTTTGCAGATTTAGTTTTTTGTTACGGCCCTTCATTGCTGTTGAACAGTGTCATTTCTCATCTGGGATAAATGAGAGGTTCAGAGCCCTGCAAAGCAGCTTAGCATTGGTCACATTTGCCTGATTTTCTTCCTTTTTGACTTAACCCCAATATTTCCAATGGAGACATTAATATGATAGGAACAGAGCTTTCCTTTCTTTCAAGAGCTTACTTTTGTAGGTAGAGCTTACAATAAATGAATTGACCAAGTTTATACACCTGTGTCCAAAAGAGAAATGTGGAATGCATTATTCCACAAAGAAGAAATCATAGCTTGCTTGAGCAGTTGTAAAGCAAGTGTAAAATCAGGCTGGAAAAAGGGTTAAAGTAATGATTTCTGAATTCTGACCTTCAGGTGATGGGAAATTAGAATTATGTAATTTTTAGAGAGAAATGCCAACAACTGGGAAAGATGGGGTTTGTAAACCAAAAGATGAGAACTTAGAATTTGGAGATAGCATATCACCCGTCACGTGGCTCCTTCATTCTTTCTAAAATTAACATATTTTTGCAGCTTGTCAGTGTTCAATGTATGGCTCCTACCAAGACACATGTCATCCAACCTCAGGCCAATGTGATTGTCGACCTGGTTTCATAAGCCAGCAATGTGACAGATGTATCTCAACAAGTAGTACTTTTCCTTATTGCCAAGGTAAGAATTACAAGGACAGTCTTATTTATAGAAACATTGTACAGTCAGCAGCTGGTATGGATTTGTCTGAGATCAGAAGATTTTGATCAGCTCAGCTCCCAACATACCTTCCAAAGAAGTGTATTGCTTTTGATAAAATGCTTGGCATCTTGAATTGAGTGGGCTTTTTGGCCAGCCCTGACTCAGCACAGAGAAATGCTTTTCAGATTATAAATGATTATTTCATATTCTGAAAGAAATCTGCTGTAGGGATAAACAGTGAGTCACTGTTGAACAAGGTGAAATTCTTTGAACTTGAACTTCCTGTATAAATTGATAAAAGTAAAGTTTTGAGAATAATACTACCTTTTTTAAAATTGTTAAAAAGGGGTCATCGATGAATGTGATCCTGCTGGAACCAGAGATTCTTATTCTGTAAGTATTATATAATTAGTATGGTATTATATAAATAGCATGAAGGGATATGAGTTAAAAAGACTAATTAACCAAGGTAGTACAGAATATATAGACAAAGAAGTCAGATAAATCAGAAAAGTAGGTAAATTTAATCTGTGAAAGAGAATATAAATCATCTACAGGTGTCTAGAACAACTCAAGTAACTAAATTAGCAAATCCAGTAGAAGGGAATTATAAGGAAGTTTATTTAATTTCAAGATTAGGAAAAAAAAAGTTATTACAGGTAGTCCTTGATCTATGATTACAATTGGGACTAGAATTTCAATTTCTAAGAATGCGATTGTTAAGTGAGTCATGCCTAATTTTACAACTTTTTTCCCATGGTTTGTTAAGTGAATCACTGCAGTTGATAAATGAATCATGGTTTTAAGCAAATCTGGTTCGCCCATTGACTTTGCTTGTTGGAAGCCAGCTGAAAAAGTCACAAATGGCGATCACATGATCCCGGGATGCTGCAACCATCATAAATACATGTTGTCAGCACTTCAATTTTGATCATGCAATCATGGGGACGCTACAATATTTGTAAGTGTGAAGACCAATTATTAGCCACTTTTTTTCAGTGCCTTTGTAACTTTGGTGGTTGTAAGTCAAGGACTACCTATACCAGGGCTGTCAAACTGGCGGTCCATGGGCCGGATGCGTCACGCACAGAAGCTCTGCAAAGGCAAAAAACATCCTGATAGGTTACAATACGTCATGTGACGCAATCGAGTTTGACACCCATGACCTATACCATAAGAGTTGCTTGGTAGTGAGAAATGAAATATTCTGTTGCAATAATAGGAAGCATTTTCACCAGAAGTATATAAACAGAGGCTAAACATTCAGAAATGTCCAGGAATCCCAATTTTGTTGAGTTAATAAATCACATATGAAAGGTCAACAATATGTCATGGATTCTTTGGCAAAATAGCTGTGTGGGATATTTGCCCATTCACAGAATGGCTGCCATGGAAGACATAAAACAGTTTTATCAGCCCTGAATGCTTCTTTTTACCCTACTTGCTTTTCTCCAGACAAAAAAACTGAGCTGCTAGTGCAATCTTGTTTATTTTCTATGTAAAATATGAAAAGATTAAAAGGACAAGGACCCATACACTAGTGTTTTTTGTGCCATTTAGAAAACTTGTCCTTTTTGGAAGAGTTCTATATTAAATAATTTCTAAGATTGTAATCTGTTGTAAGATTTCCCACTTTTTGATATAAAGTCCTCAGCTCTCCTTTTGAGTCCAGCAAATATTACAGTCAGTATAGTCTAATAAAAAGGGATGCGGTGGCTCAGTGGCTAAGACACTGAGCTTGTTGATTGAAAGGTCAGCAGTTCAGCGGTTCGAATCCCTAGTGCTGCGTAACGGGGTGAGCTCCTGTTGCTTGTCCCAGCTTCTGCCAACCTAACCAGTTCGAAAGCACATAAAAAATGCAAGTAAAAAAATAGGGACCACCTTTGGTGGGAAGGTAACAGTGTTCCATGTGCCTTTGGCCTTTAGTCATGCCGGCCACATGACCATGGAGATGTCTTTGGACAGCGCTGGATCTTCGGCTTAGAAATGCCCCCTAGAGTCGGGAACAACTAGCACATATGTGCGAGGGGAACCTTTACCTTTTTATAGTCTAATAGTTACGAACTAAGGATCACTTGTAGATATAATTGACAGCTTTTTCGTTAAATCAATTCTAAAATTATTCCCTATCTCATTTTCTACATTATTAGCATGTATGATCCTTAGTTTTCTTTATTAACAAATGTATTTTCCTCTTCATTGTTAGGGCTACTGCCAGTGCCTACAAAATGTAGAAGGCCCAACCTGTAGCAACTGCAAACCACTTTACTGGAACCTGGCCAGTGCTAATCCTTATGGATGTATAGGTAACTGTGCATATAATGAAAAGCAAGTCTATTTTCCTCCTATTATTTTCAGACTATTTGAGATTTTCCAAATCTATTTTGTCTTCATCAGCCTTGAAAAGAATAGAGTAGCATGGAGGGGTTCCATGCTACTGAAATGTTTATGAGGCCTTTCAGTGTGTAACCCTAGACATTCATAGAGATTTTGCTTTTTGTATATGTTGCAAAACGCTTTCTAATGTAGTTTGCAAAATTCATACTTTGCATTGTATGCAATACATTGCAAATGAATGTGTAGTGTATTCCTTCTCCCACAAATAATCACATCATCTATATAGTAATGTGCTTGCCTCAGTCAAAATAGAAATCAGTATTGAAATGACATTATTAATTAATGTGATGGTCAATGCTGGACAAAGAAGTTTGATTAGGAAAAAGAAAATAATGTTTGCAGCAGACTCATCAGAGAAAAGAGTTGATATTTAGCACAACCAAAAACAAATAAGAGAGAAAGTTTATGATTTAATTGCTGCCATCTCTCAGAATCCCAGTAAGTATGGAAATTGCAAGGTAAACCTCAGGTTTATTTCTTGTACTTCTCTGCTGCCACCATCTTGAAGTTCATTGTTGAAATAGGAAATGCTATTTTAATTTAATTCAAAAATTTTATTCTATGCTAATCTTTTGAGATTAATCTACCTTCCTTCTCTCCATTATTTTTAACATTGTGCCTAAAAGTGGGGTTTGGAGAACTTGAAAATTTGTACACCCTGTACTGGCGCATCATTTTGGTCTTTTTTTTTTAAAAGAATTATGGAGAAACTTAAAATCTGTCTATCAGCTGTTTAAAACCACCAGAACTCGGATGTCCAGGATTTGTCTTTTGATTAGGGAACCCCAGTATTATAATCAAGTTCTCATTAGCTGGGATTCAGATAACTTTGTTTCCTTTTGTAGACTGCCAGTGTGATGTAGCTGGAGTACTAAGTGGTATTAGAGAATGTCAGCAGGTAAAAGCATTTTATTTACTAACAGTTTACCTACATTCTGTTTTACATTTAAAAAAATTACAGAAGCCTTTTTATGAAGTAAAAACAATTTAAATTTATTTTATAAATATTTGTATTTAAGATTAAAATTACAACAATAAAAATGAATACAAACTTTTTTTAAACATAGAATAAAAAGAAAAAATAGAAATTCCAAAAAAGAAAAAAAAAATATAGTAAAGAAAAATGGAAATATATAAATAAACAACTTTCTTCTTCTTCAGAACAAGTATAAACAATTTTAATGACTTATTACTTTATCTTAAAATACAATAAATATATTCTTCAGATATCCTATCCGTAATCCAGAAACAAATCCTTAAAGTCTTGTTGTTCAGTCCTGATCAGAAAAAGTCATTAAGGGTTATCAGATAGAACAACTTATCCATTTTAATCTTGATAAAATAAACCAGCATCATATTCCTTCCTTTTATTTTTTAGCAATCTTGATCTTTATTTCCTTCAAACAATGAACTGGAATTTGATTTCTTTTCATTTCTTCTTTGTCCCTTCTCACAAAATTCTTCAAAACTTTAACAAGTCTCTTTTCTAAAACTCAAGGTATGAAAACTATCCAGTCTTAGTTTGTTATTTGTATATCCTTTTTAAGACATCAGCAGGTTGGTTTTTTTTGCATGTTCAGTGTAATATTGTTTTCCATGTCATTCTTGCAGTCTGACATTTGAAAATTCATTTTCAATTCAGTCTCATTATTGTCAGTTAAAATCTGTTGCCCTTTCATAACATCTTTTAAACAGTCTATCCATAGAGACAGACACTCATTCACTTAGGGGTACAGCTTTGTTTTTTGCCATTGCTTGTTAATTTCTTTATCATACTGTAAGTGTTCTGGAGAACACTAAAAAAAAACTTACTGTGTTCAAAATAGTATAAATAACTACATTTCAAGTTGTAGATTATTTGTTAAATTCAGCACTCCATAAATAGTCTCTCGTTCTTATCAATAATGAGAAAGATCTCCCTCCAGAACTCATTAGAAAGGATCACTAATGGAGGACCCTCAGATTGTGACTCCTGGAATTTGTGAAGAAATGAACTTAATAGAACTTAATAGGATATTGATGTTTTGATGTTCTCAGGACAATTTCCAATATATTTCACTTTAGAGAGTGGCTGCAGTTGCAAGTTAATGGAAATTAATGAGAGAATGTTTTTAGTCTGTTCTACTACCTGGAACCTGTTTTCTGAATTGTAGGAGGACATCAAACATGTCCTCTTAATGAAGCAATCCAATAAACTATTCTATTTGTGTCTATATACCCATTTACCACATAATATCCAAAGCTTTCCTCTGTGCTGCTGTTTATATCAATGGAAAGATTGAAACTCTCCTTGGTTATTTTCCTTCCAACTCTCCCCTTATAGTTGGGTGGTGAATGTTATTGCAAACCTAATGTTTGTGGAGATCCTTGTGATACTTGTGAAGCTGGTTATTATGGCCTGGAAACCAAAAATTATTTTGGATGTCAAGGTACAGTATGGCTTTTTAACAGCAAAACTTTGATACAGAATAATACATTTCTGAAAAGATTGTTTATGTCAGGGGTGGGCAACTGTGGCCCTTTTATAACCTGTGGACGTCAACTCCAGAATTCCTGAGACAGCCAAGCTGGCTCAGGAATTCTGGGAGTTGAAGTCCACAGGTCATAAAGGGGCCATATTTGTCCACCCCTAATTTATGTATTATTGCTATATAGCAGCTCTGAGTATCTTGTACTCATACAATTTTGAGCCTTCTAAGTAAAATCTAGGAGGTTAATCCACCTTAATCAACTTCAGTTAGGATAGTGAAGAGGTATTTCAAGAGAAGCAAGGGCAAGACAGAACAAGCATCCAACAAAGCTTCCATTCATAAATTGGCTATAGTGTAATACAATCAAACTCATTTATAATTGTAGCTTTCGATAAATATTTTGCTTAAATAAGATATATTTTAAAATAGATGGCTAATAAAATAAATTTTCAATGTTTTGCAAAATATTTTAGACTTTAGTATGAGAATCATTTAGAATATAATGGTGTATTCTTCAGTAGTGACCCTCACGAAAAGACAAGACAAACCTGTATTGGAAGTGTCATATGATCCAGACTTCTTATAAATGAGATGGTCTCCAACGTTCCTTCTCATTCTGTAATTGAAAAACATCTTGTTTATCTTTCTTTCTATAGAAACTTATAGTACTTCTAGTAGTGTGTTGTGTTTATTATCTGACTAAAAGTTAATTTGATTCTATTTTTCACTGGCAGGATGCAAATGTGATGTGGGAGGGTCTGTAAGTCATGTCTGCAATGACCTGACAGGTGACTGCCAGTGCAGAAGGCACATAATTGGGAAAACTTGTATGGAGTAAGTAAAATGGGAAGACTTTTTTTGTGGCATCCCTCTTCAATTATGCAAATCAGGAAAATCACAAGCCACGTATCTTTTTCCTCATATTGCAACAAACCCACAAGGTTTAAGGAAAGAAAAATAGAATAATTACAAGGTGTATTTTGTTAGGCATTATTAGACGTTTTCTCTCTAGAAGTAAGCTTTATTATTTATAATGTAGTATGAAATGAGCTCATACACAATTACAATATTTAAGTAGCAATAGCAATAGTGCTTAGAATTATGTACCTCTTCATAGTGCTTTATAGCCCTCTCTAAGAGGCTTACAGAGTCAGTATATTGCACTCAAAAATCTGGGTCATCATTTTACAGACCTCGGAAGAATGGAAGCTGAGTCAACCTTGAGCCAGAATTGAACTGCCGAGTTGTTGGCAGTTGACAGTCAGCAGAAGTAGCCTGCAGTACTGCATTCTAACCATTGTGCCTGTACTGTGTTCCCAAATGGATTTCATGGGGCTGTACCCAGTTGTGAATCTCACCCAACAAGCTGCCCATTTGCTCCTTTCTTTTTAGTTTTGCTTTTGGTGAAGGCAGTTTTGTTTAAGTCTGAGATTAATGCTAATCCTGATTGCTTGTAAGGGCTGTGCTATTTCTATTTTTATATTAATCTACTATGTACTTAAATATTCATGTGTTATAGCATGATTTGAATTTTGGATTATTCTGAAGTTATTTTTTAAAGACAAAGCAGGAAATATGGTGCCTGAATAAATGATAAAATATATTGTCGATGTTAGGTAAATTAAAGTTTCATGTATAGGGACAGTGTACTTTGCTAGGGATCCTATGAGCAGGAGGAAAATTATTGTCTTAAATGCAAATTTTCCAATGGCTTGTGAAAAACAGTATGCTAAATAAATATTTGACAAAGTAGAGTCTTATGTTAATATATAGCACATTAATGTTTAAAAAGGAAGCAAGACATTGTTATTATCTCATTTATGAAAGGCCTGAAAAGAATTATTATCTACCTGATTTACATCACATGAAGTTTGAAATTGAGGATGGTACATCTCCTAATGGAAGAGGAGTCCGGTTTGGTTATAATCCTCAAGAATTTCCTGGCTTCAGTTGGAGAGGTTATGTGCAGATGTCTTCAATACAGGCATGTACTTTACTTTGGTCCAGATATGTTGTGTGAATTAATCCTGGTCTGACTGCACCATCTCTTTAATCCTACTGGAATCGTTTTCACAGATTTAAATTCCTTTCTTTAGTTTTGTCTACTCCCTGTCTAGATTTGGATCATGTCACCTATCAAGACAGGAAATACAATAGTTGTGATCTAACACATTTGAAATGAACAAGGTTAGGAAAACTGTTTTAGGTGGTGAAAAAGGAGATGGAAAACACAGCATTCCTCAATAAAATTTGGTCTATTATACTGTTTGCAGAAAGACCTACATGATGATTCCATCTAATTTTCTTAGCAGTAACTAAGACATCCTGTAACAGCAGATTGATATATACCTATAACAATTTTTAAGAACAATTAGGTGCTTAGGCTTTATATAAACCTTGTTCTTCTACAGCCATATAGAAACATTTGACATGCCTTTTTTTCAGCAGCAGTGTTGGGGATTAATAGAATTCAACCCACTAAGAGTAATTGTGTGTTACAAAATCTGAATTTTTATATGAAAAAAATATTGGTAGTCTATCACAAAAAAGGAGAAATATATTCAGAAATTAAATTACCTGTAGGTTTTGATTTGTTAATTGAATTCCTTTTAGCGGTATCCATTTATTTACCATTGGGATTTACCATTAGAAATCCGTGTTTGCCTAAACACCAATTAAAATGTAATTTATAAGTATGTTTAAATTGAAAACAGCTTGTTAACAACACTGGGAATTATTCCTGATTATTTTCTGTGACATTGATTTATGAGACATGAGACTACAGCCCATCTGCTTTCACTGTACTGGTCAACATGATATTTGAAAATAAGAACAGTGAGAGTAGGATTAATTTATTTGTAGACTTCTGAGAAAAAATGGAGGCGATGCTCTGTTTTCATTACAAATATACCTGAAATCAAATTGTTACATTTCTATGAACATAATAAAAAGAATGATTTTGAAGAAAATGATTGTCTTCAAACAATTATAAGAGGCGTAATGCATGGAACTCTTTCCAGCTGTATTTCTTGCATTGTTAATGATAGTGAGCTATAAGACAATATTAATATATTAAAGGGGAAAACACCCTATTTTTCAAATAGGGTGTTTAATAGGAAGATGAATATAAGAAAGTAACCTTGACGATGAGCCTCAGACTATTGACAAATAAGGCATTATTATCTAAATATATCAGTTTATATACTTGATTGGGTTTCATTGGGAAATGTTTTATTCTTTTTGGACCTAGAGTAAAGTCTACCCATAGTGTTTCATTTTCTAATGTTTCTAGATGTTTCCTGTCTTTCGGTGGTAGTATTAAGTAATTTGCTTTCCTGTCCTCTTCTTTGCTTGTTATTTTCCCAGCCAGAGGTGGTAGTTCCTGTCACTGTGGCTTCTCCTAAGCTCTTCCATCTAGTACTGCACTATGTCAGCTTGGTTTCAAAACACTCTAAAGGGAAGATCTCAATTGCTGAGGGAAAACATTTTGACCCTAATAACACTTGTAAGTGAATTACATTTCTTGCTAGGTTTGCCTGTCTTCTCTCTTCCTTACTTCAGAAAAGGCTTCTTTCTCTATGTATTCAGCTGCATGTCTATTTATAGAGAGAGAGACAGAAAGAGAGAGGTCTTTTTTCCCCTTATAGATATTGAATATTTTGCTTGCATGGCTTACCCTTTTGGCACTTTATGGCTGTCTATCTTTTTCTTGTTTTATTAACTTCCATTTTACAGAATGAAGTCAGGATAACTTTGAGTGTGAAGAAACCAAAACCCTATTTATTTCATGTTATCTTGAGGTATATAAATCCTGGAACTACAATAGTATCTGGCCACATAACAGCTTATCAATCTCGGACCCTAAAAGGTAGGTAAGCAGGACGGATGTAGAATTTGATGAATGACGTGGAATGAAATTCAGTGCAATTCAGAGTGTATTTAACAAGACTTGTTTACATAATCCAGTGGGTTTTGTGCATTTTGTTGTCTCTTACTCGGTGCTTGATCTTGTCAGCTTTCGTTTTGGGCAGGCTTCTGATAGGTGTTGTATCAGCCATGCATTTTCTTTTCTGCATGCACATTTTATTATTCCCCCCCCCCCCACATGTAGACTGTGCTTTGCAACATGTTTAATCAGTTTTCTTAAAGACCATGAGTTGCTTGCTTTTAACACGATATATTTCATTAGTGGTAATTGTCCTTTTGTGAGTCTATCTGTGTGCATTTGACTTAGTACGCTATGCCAGCCTATTTACATAGTTCAACATAGTATCTAACCTCAGAAAATAGGATAATTCTGTTATTAGTTAAGTGTTTTGTGCTATCATAAATATGTGTGTTCTGAGTGATTTAAATCACAGTTTTCTTTGAAGATATTTGAAAGCTCACATAACCAAATTCAAACATTGAATTTAGGCAATACATTGAATCAGCACCCTGACTCAGTTCAAGATTCTGTGGGCATCTCCACTAGGCTATGGGTGATCTGTCTGCCCTTATTTATGGCTACAAAAGTGACATATAATTAATTATAACATAAAAGTGGCAAAAATATCCTATTTGGTCACAAATCCAAACAAATTGTTTTAATCACTCTGGATATAAGCAGGGTCAAGATAAAGAAAAGTATAAAGCCCTCCAACTACTCAGTTGTCGTGCTCTTCCTTTAAAAAAACTTTACTTGTCTTTGAACAAGTGTTTATGAAAACAAGTCCTACAATTCAGCAAATTAAACAATTTTCAGTTGCTGTATTTTTCTAGTATCCTTTGTTGTCACAAAAGATGCCGACATGTGCATGTCATGCTCACAATCTTCATAATTAATCCATATTTCTCTGTGCTTGCCATTATTAGATCTTTAGTGCTGACAGATGTTTCTTAAGGTGCTTTTAGGAAAAGTGATTTTGGCAGACTTGCTTTTGGCTTTAATCATGTGCCTTTAAAAGCTACCATTTCCAGCTCCTATGTAGCAAACTATGTTATTTGACAGGGATTAGAACTTGAAATATGGGTGCTTTGTCTGAGAGGTTAATACAATGTGAAAGGTATATATACTGAGCTTTGGTTAGATGAGTGTTTCTCAATTTGATAACTTTAAGATGTGTGGATTTTGACTCCCAGAATTCCCTAGGCAGCTTGTTTGAGAAACATTAGACTAGATGAATTATATATCTTTAAAGCTGTAGATTATGAGTGCTATTAGGAGACAGCTACAGTTGACGGACATCTTGTACTGCTGATAACTTTTTTGAGCATTCATTTACTGGAAAATTTAACTTGGTTGCCATGAAGTAGATAAAGTTTGCATTTGACGAGCTTCATGGCTAAATTTAGGATTCTTTTTGTTTAAATAAAGTTACCATTAGCAGCAAACATTTTTTAATTTATTTACCTGAGAATAAAGTAATTGTCTCCATGTTCATGTCTAACTTGGTTTCCTCATTTTATTGTCCAACTCTGGTTCTTGTATCCCAACTGCCAATTTATTTTACACAATAATCTTATTTCATATAGAAACTATATTTTAGTATTTGCTTACAAACCAAGATTTTATCTATAAGCAGAAATTAACTAATGGTGCTGAAGTTCAGATGTCACAGGAAACTCCAGCTTTAATAAGGCAAAATGTGAGCTCCAAATCTGGGTACAGGGGGAAATACGGACACATGGCTTATGTGTTATTCTAAATCACACTTTATTTATCTAAGATCATTGCATTAGAATCAGGCTGCAGATTCTCCAAGGAATGGTCTCCATGCTGGCAGTTCATGTATGGAAATGTATTTGAGTCCTTTCCTTAGCCCCTTCACTGGCTGACTGTCAAATTTGAATTAAGTAATGTTATTGTTGGATGAGTAATGTTCAATTAATTATTAATTTGATTGTTTTTCATCAGGGATGGATCAGAGCAAAGACATCTTCTTCCCACTTAGTAGAGAGCCAGCTTTTGTAACTGTTCCAGGAAAAAGTTTTGCAGATTCATTTTTATTGGGACCTGGAACTTGGATGTTTAAAATCAGGGTAGAGGGTATCCTTCTGGTAAGAAGAAGATCTATAACAATAATATTTATATTTTCAGAAACTAATCCTCTGCTAGAGTACTCCCAAACAAATAAAAGGGAAATGTCTATTCAGAAAATTAAATCTCACACTGGTGTAAAGAATGAATCAGGCACATGCTTCAAGCACTAGCAATAGAATCTGATTTATACTTGAGATTCATCCCTGTAAAGGCAGTAGGAATCTTGTACTTTTGAGCCACAATTGCACAATTATTTAGAAATTTATTTCAATATGGGTAGACAACATATAGATTGATAACTGCTATGTGATATGTGAATTATATTATTAATCCTGAACTTTAGGAATTCAGGACTTTAGCCTGAACCTTGCTTCTCTAAATTAAGTATTCTCAGAGGTGTGGACTTTTTACTCCCAGTTTCCCAGCCAACATCTCTGTTATTGAGAATTCTGGAAATTGAAGTTCACATCTCTTCAGAAAGCACAGGCTGGAGAAATCTTGTTTATTGTGTAATTTTGTTGACATTTTCATATAAACATTAATGGTGATTAATATGCTTATGCTACTATTGTTCTGTCACTTTAGGATTACCTAGTCCTCTTACCGAGTGACTACTATGAAGCATCCATCTTGCAATTTCCAGTTGTACAGCCTTGCACATATTCAGGATATGTCACAACAGATAAGTTAGTATCTCAGGGACATTAATGGGTCTTTTATTATGAATCTCTAAAATTTATGATGATGATCCAGTTAAACACTTTCTTTTTTTAATTTTCAAGTTGTTTGCAGTATGAATACTTGCCAATGGACAAATATCGCTGTGTTTTCGGTACAGAGGTAACGTTTTTCTTGCATGGGGGAGAATACCAAAAAACAACTTTCCAACAGCCAACAGTCAAACATCCAGTGATGTCTCATATTAGTGGTCAAGGGGTAAGCTATCCTTATAGAATGAAATTGGTTACATAGCGCCTACAGTATCTCCTGATAGTCTTTGTAATTGAAAACACCACAGAGGATGTTTATTGTGTAAAAATGCTGTAGAGACTGTTCTTGTTTCCTCCATGGTGTGTGTATATGTGGGTAGAATGCAGTATTGCAGGCTAACTCTGACCATTGTCAGGAGTTTGATCCTGACTGGCTCAAGGTTGACTCAGCCTTCCATCCTTCCAAGGTCGGTAAAATGAGGCCTGAGATTGTTGGGGGCAATATGCTGACTCTGTAAACCACTTAAAGAGGGCTATAAAGCCCCGTGAAGCAGTATATAAGTCTAAGTGCTGTTGATATTGCTATATAACCATCCCCCTCAAAACAGGGCATGATAAAAGGTAGCATCTGTATCTCTTTCCTCTGACTGCTTAAGGGAAGGTGAGCTGTTCTTACCCCTCCAAGGTAAATCAGACAGGAAATACAACGAGATGAACTAATTCTATTTTATTGTAAGACTACATCAACAGAATCTTGCAAGTCTAAAAATACAAACTTCCCACCACCACTTATAACTGCTTGATAAATTAGGGTGGATCTTCCTATGTTTCTTTTCCTGACTATTAAGCCACTGGGGCTTCTGCATCTCTTGTCTGATTCCTAGGCAACTTCTCTTCCCCTCATTTTCCAAGATCATCCACACATTCCACTACAATTGTATATACCATTCTAATAGCTTCCTTGTTTGTCTATAGATTTGTCACAACATGTGCCATATTGATACGTTTTTGTTTTATGCATCTTCTTTCTGGATCCATGTGCACATTGATAATTTTAAGGGTCTATTGTGAATGCTCTCCCAAAGCTATGGCCAACAACAAGGAGCTTATTTTATGACTGACATTGTAGATGTGAATAATTATGAAATACTTTTTTTACTAGAAGTCAAACTGATGTGGTTGCCCTACCTCTACCTGTTTATGCTTCAGGATACCCCAACCACTCTGCTTCTCTTTTTCTGGGCAGGTTGGTGAACCAGTGGATGCAGCCATCCACTATCTTTGTTTTTATGACTCATGTAAACCTTAGAGGCATTCTGAAATACTGTATAAAGATGACACCAGATGCTAGAATTTTCTTTTATTGTACTAAAATTCTAATTAAAAAACAACAACAGGTAAGGTAGAGGGACTAGCTAATGCCACAAGAGATATCTGCAAGGACATAGACACCATGTTGGAAGCTAAATGTATAGGGAAAGTATTAACTCTGGAGAATGGAGAAGAAAATAGGTATTATTTTCCTAGCAAAAAAGCATTTACAGGTTTACTTCCCTATGATGTTACTCTCCTTTGCTTTAACCCTTAACCACAGATGGACTATTTTGTCTACACTATTACAGACATGAGGTCATAATGACCACTGTAGCTGCTGGCCATAGTCCAGGTAATTGCACTACAATATTGTGACTAGTGGTTCTGGATCTATTGTTCCAAAAGGTGCAGAAGACCATTTGAATTTGTTCTTGCTATATAAATGATTTCACAATGTAAATTGTACCTGGTCATCAATTTCATCAGGAGCTTCATAATACCTATTTTCTTCTCCATTCTCCAGGGTTAATACTTTCCCTATACATTTAGCTTCCAACATAGTGTCTATGTCCTTGCAGCTATCTCTTGTGGTATTAGCTAGTCTCTCTACCTTATCTGTTGTTGTTTTCGCTGATGTCAGAATCGGTGGCAGCTGTGGGTTCCTCATCAACCATTACAAAATTTTCGTTGCAATCTGATTCCACTTCATTTTTTTTTTTTTAAAAATGATTTATATGCCGCCCTTCTCCGGAGACTCAGGTTGGCTTACAGTGCGTTAAGCAATAGCCTTCATACTTTTGTATATTTTATACAAAGTCAGCTTATTGCCCCCACAATCTGGGTCCTCATTTTACCTACCTTAGAAAGGATGGAAGGCTGAGTCAACCTTGAGCCTGGTGGGATTTGAACTTGCAGTAATTGCAGGCAGCTGATCTTAATAACAGTTAATGACACTGCTGAGCCACCAGAGCTTCATTCAGATCACTCTCTGTTTCTTCATACCATGTTAGAACAGTTTCTTCAAAGTTTGGGTCACCAAATCACACGCTATTTGGCGGAAAATGTGGCCCCTACATTATAAAAAATATATACGTTAACGAAGATCTGCCGCAATTAAAGTCAAACACCGCTATAGAAAACACCAAATAACTTAAGTAAGTGTGATGCTGCATACACACTTACTGGTGGGAAAACAAAAGCTATTCACAACCAGAATGGTCCATGTCTAAAAATAGGGGTGTTCCAAAATTTTGGAAAACTGTTGCGGTCACTATGACCGCAGGTCTGTGGTTATGGGTTAAAAACCTAGGTGATAATTTATTGCATGAAGTAGCCACCCCTCCATTATTCTGATAACATCCAAGCATGATTTGATCTTCTTTAGGTGAATCTACAGATCAAACTGAAGGTTCCCCAAATTGGCCGCTATGTAATCATCTTTGAGTATGTCACAGATCATGATCTAATGTATGTCAGTAATATAAAGACTGAAAGTCTTGGACAAGTGATGGAGGCTAAAATTAATATATACAGCTGCAAATATAGGTGAGAAAAATGTAATAAATTGATGTTTTGGGCTTTTATCATCTAAATATACCTGTCTTCCTTCCTTCTTTCCTGGGGTTCTTAGTTTCCAATGCATTCCAATGCATTCCTTTTCTTTATCTCCTTTATTTTACCTGATAAAAATAGCACTCTAAATAACATGTTTGTTTTTCAGGCTCAGTTCTTTGCCTCTACTTTCAAGAAAACAGTTGTAGTTTCTTTCTCATGCAATTAGACACATACTGTTAATTAAGAGGGGTTTTTTCTTATATAATTGAAGTGTGGATGATAGGTAAAAACTTAAAATCATTCCTGTTACATTGAAAAGAATATAGAAATAGTTTTAAAATATTAAATATCCTCAACAAATTTAAGCTAAGAAAGGGCAGAAGATGTTTCAGATTCTACTTCTTGATATTAATATTATTATATTTGTATCCTGCCTAAGGGGATGATTTCCAGAGGAATGAAAGGCATTTTGATTGCTATTTCTATTGTTCAACTATAGCAATAATTTAAACATTTCTTTATATGATCACTCATGAAGACTGGGAAATGAAACCAGCAGTGGAATTCTGGGCAGCTGTATAAAAGCATAATTTGGGTTTTTTTACCCTGTATTCTTGGACTAAATACATACTCCAACACATCTTTTTCATTAGGTTTTGAACACACATCTTCAGCACTTTTTAATACCAGGGATTTAGTTACTAGACTTCTGTTGTATCCCACACAGTCCTAAAATCTGTCCACCCTGGTTGTCACTCTTGTTCAAGTTAATCTTGTGTTAACATTTTTTGTCATGTTTCGTAAAGGCATATATTTGTAGAATAGCCTTAGATACCAACTGTTTCATAGGCCTACCATAGAAGAACAAACTGAATGGTGAACTGAAATCTGTAATGCACATGTATTGATTGAAAGCAGTGAGGGTTTTTTTTAATTCACTCTGGGCTTTTTTATTTAATTTAAAATTGATATGTAATTCATGCATTTGGTGATAGCTTCATAGAGAAGTTTTTCAAGGCAGAAAAAAAACACCTTCTTTGGAATTAGAGAATATTAGGACTTAGTTACTAACTACTTTTAAAACCTATTCCAGCTTCCTGTGTCGCAGTGTTGTGATCGATGATATGGCTCGTATTGCAGTTTTTGACCTTTTGGCTGATACAACATTACATCTCAGATCATCAGCTCTAGATTTTCTACTGGTGAGTTTCTTATATTTTCCTGAACAGAATATCAAGAAAATATGCAACTATTTTATATAGGAAATATAGAATGCTATCTTATTCCAGCTCAACCAATTATCCTTCTGCTCTATATATCTGCTTTGGTGTCTCTCTTATTGTTCTGCCCCAGCTATGGATCCCAAAGAACACAGCACACACAAAGTTTGTACAAAACTTAATTTACTAAAATAACTCAGTCTTTTTCCAAAACAAAGGCTGTTAATAGACTTTCTTAACAGCCTACAAGAAACCAAAGATAAAATAATCACAATCTTACTAAGGTTGGCAGAAAGCCCAGAAGCAATTTGCAGAGAATCCAGACGTGAAGTAGAGTGAACTCAAGTTGCTCCCTACAAATTGCTTCAGTCGGCGTTCCTCCTTAAATAGGCTAAGGGAGTGGCCAATTAGACCCAAGCCTTACTCTCGAGGAGACCTCCTCCTGAGGAGCCACTCCTGCCTTTTGGCCGCTCTGCGCACCCGTGCATTGAGAAGAGGCTTCTCCTCTTCGTCCTCTTCACTTAAAGGAGCTTCTGGAGGTTCTGAAGGCCCTAGCTGAATCCCTGCCTCTGGCATCACACCTTCTCCAGCCTCCTCATTGTCTGACTCGGGTGCCAGCTGCACAGACTGCTGTCGCAACACCACACTAGCCTCCTCGCTGTCAGAATCAGTGACAATCCGCACAGGCCGCTGACGGGCCACAACACTTATAGCTTTATTCAGTTGTCATGATTCTATCTAACTTTTTTCCTTTGCTGCCTGCCCATCTCCTTTTATATCCTTCTGTCCATCAATGGTCTTGTTCCCAACCCCAAATCCAGTTTTTCTACACTTCCAGCCCAAGACCCTTCCCTTTTTACTTCTTGTTATCATTACTACAGGAGACTGAATTCAGAAGAAGTGTAAAGAGAAATATAAATGTAAATATACATGTATATGGCTGTATGCGTGAATACTGTATTTCGTCTGCGCAGGAGAGAATATAGGTAGTCTTTGTTCAGCAACTAATTGCTTGGTGACTGAAGTTATAACAATATTGAATGAGGACTTGCAACTAATCCTTGTTGTTGCGGATGTTGTAGTGTCTCTGTGGTCACATGATTGTAATTTAGGTGCTTGGCAACCACTTTCAATGGCAGTGTCTTACAGTCACGTGATCATTATTTGCAATCTCCACTGCCAATTTCCAACAAGTGAGTGGGGAAACTGGCAGGAGTCATAAATGGTGATCACATGATGTCACACCTAATAATCATGTGGGATTCACCTAACAATGGCAAATGGAACTGCTGGAACTGCCTTTGTAAGTCAATGCAGCCACATAGAATAACAAAGCTGAAAGGGACCTTGGAAGTCTTCTAGTCCAACCCTCTGCTCGAACTGGAGACAAGATGCCATATTTTACAGCTGCATTGCTTAGCAACGGGGTTGCTGGTCCTAGTCACTATCATTAACTATCACTATCCTATACCTATATCATTCAGGATATAGGTATATGATTGTGTATAT
Source organism: Ptyas mucosa (assembly GCA_012654045.1). NCBI lineage: Eukaryota > Metazoa > Chordata > Lepidosauria > Squamata > Colubridae > Ptyas > Ptyas mucosa. The sequence goes on from WNWU01000003.1 coordinate 24,068,953, forward strand.
GTGTTTTTATGAATGCAGAAGACAACTCAAGAGGAATTAGTTAGTTTGCAATAGTGGTAAATATCTATAGCTCAGGTGTAGGATGAGGGTGAAAGTTCATCCTCCAAGGTTGTAGGTTGGTTTTCGAACATTTCATTACCAGGCTAGGTAACATCTTCCATGTCAATGTTCTTCTGTTTATAAGGGCTCCAGGTATCGGTGTGTCAAGTGAGGTTCTTGTGATGGGTCTTGAGATGGGTCAGGTGTGAGTCATCAGTGAGTCTTGTGATGGGCCTTGTGATAAGGAAATTACATCAGGTCACTTAGTTAGTTTCAGATCCTCACTTGACCATAAAATTTACTGGGTAGCTTTAAACCAGTCCTCTCTCTCAGCTTACCTAGAGGAAATCCCCACATGAGCCACCTTTCTCGGAAGAAAGTCAAGCTGTAAATGTATGGCTTTTCTGGAACCACACAGTACACTAGATAAAGCAATCACTTCTCTAGAGATTCCTCTGTTTGAAAGGTTCAAATATGGTAGTTTTTATTCTAAGGTCTTTACTGCCACCTTTTGGTATATGAAGATTTAATCTTTCTGTGTCTTCCTTTTCTCCTTAATAAAAGCAAACAAGCTGTTTAAGACAATTCTTCTTTTTGTGCCATATCCGTCATGGGACATTGACGATCATGTTGGTAATCCTATTTTTAGCAACAGCCACATGAAAAAGCGCTGCTCAGTTTAAGACAATACAGTGAGTAAATGTTGGCCAAGTTAATGCCATGTAATGAGCTCCTCTCTATGCACCATGCTGCACTCATAGTGCACTCATACATCCTTCTAAATACAAAAACACTGTAGGGCAAAGCTTTAAGCCAACAAGTCCTGTGCTCACAAGTCTCAACAAACCAGTTAGTTTTTAGCTAGAAAGCTTTTTTATCTTTACTTTTTCTAGAAGCATAAATAGAAGTTTAAATAATATGCAGCCCCCGTTTTCACATGCTACTGTTAATGGGGAAAAAGTTAACAGACACATTGTCTTTCTTTCCTAGCATAAAATTTGCATTATTCCAATTGAAGATTTTTCTCTGGACTATGTGGAACCTCAAGTTTATTGCATTGCAACATACATCCATGGTTCAAGGTAAAATGCTTCCTTCCCTTTTGCTTCTCATAGAAGTTGAACTTTAAGATTTAGTAATCTGAATATTCTCCGTTTGCTCAGCATTTTGGGACCATTTACAATGTCCATCGTGCAACATAGCTATCACTCCATTACTCTAACATAAGAAACCTTGATTGAAATAGTCAGACTTATTTGATCTTAAGACTTTCCAATGATGCTGATACTTTCCTCTAGATAAATTATGCCATTTTGTCTATCAAAGGATTCATGTTCAAAGAATAATTTTGCTATTTGAGTCATCATATGGTAAACCCTTTGGTTGTGTCCTAAATGTTGACTATATAGTTGAACTTGAATTAATCCAATTTTCCTATTCATACAACACATTAAACTAGCAACTAACTATGTTACGAGGATTAGCACAATATGCTAGGGTAAATATTTTGCAGTTTGATTGTTGTGGGAACAGAGTTATTGAGTTCACAGTCTATATATTGAGGCATATTTTATTATGTTCAATGAGCATTTTTGAAATATGCCATATTTGACATTTATTTGGCATTCTTCTGTCTTTAAAGTGCCTCCTGTATACCACTGCAATATGAAAAGCCTCCCGAAGCTGTAGTTTTGGAAGCTCACAGGAACAGTGAAGTTGTGGAAGGGTCAAGATATGTGGTCTCCTGGGATTCATTGGGTTTTCCTTTATCATCTCTTCACTCAGCTAATGGTGTGACTCTGTCTTCCTCACAGGTAATTTATCTTTTGCATTAAAGGTAGAAAAAGTCCAATAGGGACTTTAAGCCCGTTGATTTGTAAATATTAATCTTACTTGCTATGGAGTTGAAGGCCTGAAATTCTTTGAGTAGTTCTCTTAACTGATTTGCAAGAAGCTGACATCTAGTAAAGAGATGTAGTAGCTCAGATGACTCTTGAAGCTCATATTCCATATGGATATTCATTTTGTTACCTGAGGGTGGAGATAAATACCTCATAATTTTCTATATCTATGTTCAAATTCGGTGGTGAGTTTCTGTTTACTGTATATCATTAGAAAGTCAGTGTTTGTTTCTTTGTTTGTTTGTTTAGTTAGTTTATTTGCCACCCATCTCATTTTGAAGCGAGTCTGGGCAGCTTACAGCTTTAAAAGTCTTGAAAGCATAAGATAAATATTTCAAAATTGATAAAAATTGAGTTACAATCAAAGATAAAAATTATAGTTAAAAGATGGGGAGATAAGGAGCAGGATGTATCTGTGGGATCTGGGATTTCCTCTTAAGTTATCAACCACTTCCAGTGTGATGGTCTCCTGTTGGGGCCCCAAGCCATCTGGCAGAGCCAAGTCTTCAGGGCCTTTTGGAAAGTTAGAAGGATGACAGCCAATCTCACCTCAGGGGGCGAGATGTTCCAAAGGGCAGGAGCCACAGCAGAGAAGGTCTTCTCTTGGATCCTGCCAGCTGAAAATCCTTGATCCAGAAAGGGGCCTGCAGCTGCCTTTTCTGCCGGTGTGGTCGGGGCAGGCCAGTCCCATTGGGATGAGATGGTTCCTCAAGTATCCTGAACCCATGCCATGCAGGGCTTTAAAGTTAATAACCAACACCTTGAATTGTACCTGGAAGCAAACCAGCAACCAATGCAGCTCATGGAGCAGTGAGGTAACATGGGCCACCATAGGGGCCAAAGAACTGTCCAGGCCACTGCTCTGTGCTAATTGAAGCTTCCAAATGCCCTTCAACGGTAGACCCATGTAAAGTGCATTGCAGTAATCCAAACATGAGATGACCAGAGTTTGAATGACTGAGTGTAGGGATTTCCAATCCAGGAAAGGCCACAACTAGTGCGCAACACAAAGTTCTCCAAAGTCTCTCCTAGCCATGACTGCCACCAACTCTTTGAGCAGGAATTGCATCTCTGGGAGATCCCTAAATTGCAGACTGGGTCTATCTGGAGTAGTGCACCCCATCCAGAATTAAGGTAGTTGAAGTCCTGGATCTTGAAGCTCCATGCACCCAAAACCATTCAATCTTTGGGTGCATGGAGCTTCAAGGTTCTGCCAAAGTCTGTTGTCCCCCATCCAGGCCCGCCAAAGCTTTCAGGCACTGAAAGAGGGCAGCAACAGCATTTCTTGGATCACCGTTGTAGAAATGATACCTCAGCCTCTCATGGTGAATGATCTCAGCCACCAGCTTCATGTAGATGTTGAACAGAGGTGGAGAGAGTACTGAGCCATGAGGCACGTCATAAAAAATCGGCCATAAGCTGGACCTCTCACTCCTTATCAATGCTGATTAAGCCATAAGAAGAGCAGGAGAAAAATGCACCATGTTGAAATTGCAGAAGGTGGAAAAAAGGACTATTATCTTCTGTCAATAATATAGCTTAGTTTATAATAAAATTTTACTATGAACCACACTTTATCCAATTTCTGGAAAATGTCAACCATGTTTAGAGTAGCTAAAGGAAGAAGTTTGACAGAGAACAAAGAATAGAGCTTTACCAGCAATCTGAGAATGCTCTGTATTGGTGTTTGATAGATTACTTTTATTTACGATATGAGCTTCTATAGTCTTGTAGAGAATTCAGTGGTGGGTTTTAAACATTTTTACTACTGGTTCTGTGGGGGTGGCTTTGTGGGCATGGCATTGCTTGATGGGCATGGCTTGGTGGGCGTGGCAGGGGAAGGATACTGTAAAATCTCCATTCCACCCCACTCCAGGGGAAGGATACTGCAAAATCCCCATTTCTTCCCGATCAGCTGGGACTTGGGAGGCAGAGAATAGATGGGGGCAGGGCCAGTCAGAATTTTTACTACCGGTTCTCCAAACTACTCAGAATTTCTGCTACCGGTTCTCCAGAACTGGTCAGAACCTGCTGAAACCCACCTCTGAGAGAATTGTAAAAAGAAGAGTAGTGAATTGTTATTATGATTTTTTCCTTCACAAGCTGCAACTATCTGAAGTCATTTACAGTTTCTAAAAATAGCTAAAGTACCATACAGTTGAAATAACACACTTGATGAGCAGGTTGTTCTATTTCTGTTCTGTTTTAGTTTTACGTCATTTCCTGAGAAAGAGAGGGTTCAAACAAAAGTAGGTCAGAAAGTTTTTCTTATTAAAGTAATCAAATATCTTCCACTTCATTTTAGTATTAAATCAAGGAAACATTAGTGTGCAAACATAATGCTCAGTGTTCACTTTGTGATGACCAATATATTAATTTTCACATATTTATGTTGACAGAACCAAATTACCCTGAATGGGAGAGTCCCACATAAAGGCCGATATGTGTTCATCATACATTTTTACCAGCCAGAAAATCCAACATTTCCAGTGCAAGTATTAGTGGATGGAGGACAACTTTGGTCAGGTAACCTGGACTTAACAGTGTTTTAGATTTTTTCGGATGTTTGAGTTTTCATAGATTAGATGTGTCCTCATCCCACTTCTACCTGTTCTAGGTTCTTACAATGCTTCATTTTGTCCACATACTTCCGGATGTCGAAGTCTGGTAATGTCTGAAAATCATATTGAATTTGATATCCTTAAACATGACATCTCAGTCACTATGAAAATTCCTAATGGAAGAACAATGGTATTGGTAAGTTTAAAAACTGCTTAATTTTTAATTGAGATAGAGATTATCCAATTACATTTACTTATACTCTGGTAAGCTAAAGCTTCTACTGGTTTTCCATATCTTGCCAAATGTGTAAAACTGCAATTAAGAGTTCCTAGCCATGATGGCCAGTAGCTGTGATAACAGCAAATCTAGGGACTTGTAACTCCGCATATCTGGAGGGTCCTGAGTTAGAGAAAATTGGTTTGGGCTATTGCACTATGTTGCACAAAGTATGGCCTTTGAAAATTGCTCAAAACTGTGTTTTGTTCAATCCATGTATATACTACTAAAACTTTAATGTCTGTTTTATTGTTTGTAACCTTCAATTAGATGATTTTGGAATGTAAAGGGCAAGAATTATTAAACCAAAGTAATTCAAATGGGTTGATTTACAGAATATTGTGACCCATGACTCCTGTGGGAATGAAATTTGAGGAACTTGTTGCCACTTTAACATCATAGTGTGGCTGCTGTGTGATCCTCATTTTCAAGATTCCCTGAAAGCTTCCCATAAGTCAATTGGGAAGCCAGAAGGAACTAATGTGATTACTCACACTCTTTGCCGCCTTCCCACTATCAAAGTTTTTGCTTGTGGAAAGCTTGCAGAGAGGAAGTCAAGGGAGAACATGGCAGAGAAGATTGCAAATTGTCTCCACTACCATGTATTCTTGGCCAGTCCTTCAATGCTTGCATCATAGTGGACACTAGCTCACTCTCTTGCTTCCTCCCTCACCTGGCAGCAATCATTTACCTGCCTGCTGGGGAAGGAAGGAAGGAAGGAAGGAAGGAAGGAAGGAAGGAAGGAAGGAAGGAAGATTTCTGAAACTCCCTACCAGCTTCCCACAAGGAAAGTCAATGGAGAAGCCATCAGGAAATTGGAAGTTGCTTTTCCTCCCAATGCTTTTTTGTCCAACAGTGGTCATTTTTTTCTCTATTTAGGTAAGGAAATATTTCTAAAACAATGACCATACATGTCATAGGTGTGTAATTATCATTAAGCTGCTAATCGGGATTAGATTGTTAATAACACATTTTGCTAGTTGCCAAAAGCACCACTTGTTTCTAGTAGTTTTCAAAAACAATTCAAAATGTTATTATGTATTTGGACATACAGTAGATATATATTGGAGGGGACTGTGGTGGCTTTAACCATGGTTAAAGACACTGAGCTTGTAAACTGACAGCCTGGGTTTGAGACCTGAGTCCTACGCAACAGGGCAAGCTCCCAATGCTTGTCCCAATGCCTGCCCACCTAGCAGTTTGATAGCATGCAAATGCAAATAGATAATTAGGTACCATTTCAGTGGGATGGTAACTGCCATTCTGTGCACCTTTGGTGTATAGCCATACTGGCCACCTGACAACGGAAATGTCTTTGGACAATGTTGACTCCCTTGGCTAAAAAATGGAGATGAATACTGTCCCCTAGAATCGGACACAACTGGACAAGGAAACCTTTATATTTACCTTTATACGTCAGAAAGGTTTTCTTTTCATTACCTGTTGAAATTCTACATACTCTTTCAGAAACCCTGCTCAGAATAACCCTACTCTTTGACATTGATTTTTTTATTACTTTCATAAAAATCTTGAAATCATTAATTGTCTTCGTACCACCCCAACATACAACCCTGGTAAAATATACTCACTGCATTCTTGGTTTCTAACCTGACCATCTGAAAAGTGTGCTTTATTGGTTGGAACACAATTTTCTGTGAGCAGAAATTATTACTATTCACAGAAGAGAGGGAAGCAATTTTATTCCCCTTTCAAGAGGGAATTTCATTCCCCTTTCAGAAAACCTCTTCCTGGGGCAGAGGTTTCCTAATACTAGGGGAAAGACAGGGGTACCCAGGAAGTGTAAGAATAAGAGAGACTAAGGCAAGCCCCATTTAGGAATGGACCTCCATTCATAATTATACGACTATTAATATAATTATGTCAACATTTAGAATTGTTTTAAATAAATATTAAATAAATATTTTAAGTTTTTTACCTTTTTAGGATTTAGGTGCAATGCAAATGCTTTTCACACATGTGTGCATAACCCTAAAATGCATGGAAACTGTCTGGAAACTGCATCAATAGTTCAACTTTCTAAAATATGCAATTCATTTTTATCATTTTAAAGGACCATATCTTGGTTGTTCCAGCACATAGCTACAGCTACGCACTTCTTCATAAAGACAGTGTGATTCGTTCAACTGATTTCATCAGCCAGTGTGGGGGAAACAGTTTTCACATAGTGTAAGTCATTGAATATATATAAAAAGAAAGATGGATTATGGATTATGCTAAAAGCATCCTAAATAAATACATATTATAGAAATGTAAACGAAAGTGGGCATAAACTTTTTAATATTGGAACTCAGGTGTGTTCTCTTCTATCCTTCTGTTTAACAGTCCTGGCATTTCCTCAGAATTTTGTCGAAATTCAGCTCGATCACTCGTGGCTGCTTTTAATGACGGGGCACTGCCATGCAATTGTCATAGAAAGGGTGCCACCAGTGCTACTTGCAACCCTGATGGAGGACAGTGTAACTGCAGACCACACGTCATTGGTCGCCAGTGTACCAGGTGTCAGACAGGTTACTATGGATTTCCATTCTGCAAACGTAAGTAGCCATTCTACATGGGAGAGGTTACCCATTTTTTGGAACGTTGCTCAAGAACCGAATATTTTATTTTATTGTTGATTTCATTCTCAGTTTAAGGATTTTGCTCAGAGTTATTCATTAAAAACTTCCTGCTTTGTTTGGATGTAAAGAATGGTCAAAAAGGATGCTTGGATGTGGAAAACATTCATTCATATCTCAGCTTCTTAAACTGAGATGCGATCATCCAGATACTATTAAGTATTTGAGATTCATCTCTACTATATTATTTCTTGCTCAATTATGTTAAGCAGCTTTTGCAGTTATTTACATAATATTGTAGGGGGAGCCATGTATTCTATAAAAATGACTACTATTGGTTGAGAATATGTATGTTCAAATCAAATTTTTCAAAGAATTTTGGAACGAGACGAAATAAGTTCTAGTGGATTTTTCGTCCAACAAGAGCAATGTGTGTAATTCAATAAGTATTAAGTATGTATGAATAAGTATTAAGTAATAAGTATGAAATAATTTGTATTCTTGTTCTCAGCTTGCAGCTGTGGAAGGCGTCTTTGTGATGATATCACTGGGAAATGTATTTGTCCCCCACAAACTGTTAAGCCTAGATGTGAAGTGTGTGTGAGGTTGCACTTTGGATACCATCCACTTACTGGCTGTGAAAAGTGCAATTGCTCAAGCAAAGGAGTTATCAGTGCTATGAATTCTGAATGTAATAAAATTGATGGACAGTGCAGGTATGTAAGTATTTCTATGATTGGTTTTTGTTTTTGTTTTTTTTTGCACAGTAGGATGCTATAGCTAAATTTTAGATTGCAGAATTCACTAATTACTCTGGGTCAATTCCTTATGCTCAGTCCCACATCCTTCAGGTGATTTTTTAAAAAGTGACAGAAAGTTAATTCTTGAGATGTTCTGCATGAAAAATGGGCATTGCTGCTTTTAAGGATTGTGGCTATTGACTGGCCAAACAGTCACTAGTAAAGCTACTGAGCCAGGTTTACTCCATTCCATTGTTCAGCAGCAGGCATATTTTACTTTCCAGAGATAGTATCATAGAATCGAAATCGAAATCGAAATCGAAATCGAAATCGAATAGAATAACAGAGTTATTTCTCCTTAGTTCTAAGTTGCTTCTCTCTTTGATTAGTTTCCACCCATTGCTTCTTGTTCTACCCTCAGGTGCTTTGGAGAATAGCTTGACTCCTTATTCTTTCTGGCAACCCCTGAGATATTGGAACACTGCTATCATGTCTCCCCTAGTCCTTCTTTTCATTAAACTAGACAGACCCAGTTCCTGCAGCCGTTCTTCATATGTTTTAGCCTCCAGACCCCTAATCATCTTTGTTGCTCTTCTCTGCACTCTTTCTAGAGTCTCCACATCTTTTTTACATCATGGCGACCAAAACTGAATGCAGTGTTCCATTCATATTGGTTATTGTTCTGCCATACAATGAAAGGGCTAAAACATTGGAACAGCAAGCAATGTTTACAGGCTGTTTTGTTAGGAACATGGTTAATAGCTGATTCTATCTTTCATCTAGGCAGCTAGCTATGTATCTGTCTATACATACATTCATCCTAACTCAATGTTTCTCAATCTTGGCAACTTTAACACATCTGGACTTCAACACCTGGAATCCCCCACCATCCTGGTTAGGAAATTCTGGGAGTTGACGTCCAGCTATCTTAAACTAGCCAAGATTGAGAAACACTGAATTACCTATATTCTTCTACTGACAAAATATCTGTGCTTTAGCATATTGCTATAATCCTGTATAAAAAGAATTGGATGGCTCTTATCCTAAAGCTGAGAGTGTTTTATATGCAGTGACCTTATTATACTAGGATGCTCCATGATAACCCAATTACTTTAGATAGCTGAAAAAGAATAGTTCATTCTGTACTAATTAGTAATTATTTATAATTATAGGAAAACTTTCTCTGACAAGGTTTTGTTTTAAAGTGACCAATTTGTTTATTGAACAAGAAATTGCTTATTTCAGTACTGTAGGTAGCAAGGCGAGCTGAAAAGGGGCATGGATGCAATTCGTCCATGTAGTTATGCAAATTAGAACAGAAATGTGATTCAATATAGTGGCAACACATTTCATTGGATATAGCAGTGTTAGATATTTCATTGGTTAGGGCCAATCTATGAGATGGGAGTGGGGGGAGGGAATTACAAGCATAATGAGCAATTTGTGGGTTACTGCTGCGGGGTTTATCTTAAACTGCCCTTGGTTTCCAGAGCCCTTCTAGTATTTTTTTTTTTGCCCATCAATATTCTTGATCTTTCTGATTGTTTTATGGTTGAGCTGACAATTGATTTTCTCTGAGACAATGTATTTGGAAATGAGGTGGTGAATGTGTCTAATCCAATGTCATTTTCCAGCCTACCTAATTATGTAACATCTAATTCAGTGTTAACTCAGGCCTGCAATCTTTGTGTTCCTAAGTTATAATATTTTATTTTTGTTGCATCGAAACTTACCATCCACCATATCTTCATGCTTCTCACTTTCAAATGATTTAGAAAGTTTCCATTTAACTCTTTTGATACAATACAAAAATGATAAACCAGAGATCTCAGCATCATATCTGTTTTTGGTCTTTGACATAGAAAGTAAAAGAAAATTTGCTAGCCACTGGAAAAGAAATGCAAAATGTCATGCTTAGCAAGATAATGTTTTTAAGGAATGAAGATCCACTCAGCATCTGGGGCAGGTTTATTTTTATAGTCTTAATTCTAATTCTGCATCTAGTACTCTGATGCAGTTTTATACACCAGTCTGATCTCCTGGATAGAAAACCACACTTTTTAGAACGGACTTTTGGCCTTTGTTTTATTGTTCAAGATGTCGCTCAGGAATAGCGGGGCGGCAGTGTGATCGTTGTGCTCCTGGTTCTTATGGTTTTCCCAACTGTAAACCTTGTAAATGTAACAGAGGAGGAACGGAACCAGATATCTGCAATCCACGAACAGGAGTTTGCCTCTGTAAGGTCAGATGCTTTAACATTTCAAAATTTGTGTGATTATTTTATGTGTCCTTCCCTATTCATCTGTAAATAATTCTCATTCTCACAATTACTTTAAAAAATAATATACCTAGACATATGTCTCTGGAAGTTTTAGTACATTAGATTGTATAGATCTTTAATTAGGTGGTGACACACATGAGAAAATGGTTGATTTTTGAGCACAGATTGCATCTCAGTTCTTCAACTGCATTTAATAGGAATGTGGAAGAACTATTTAAAAAAGGTTTATTGAATGGGTTTATTTATAATTCTCTATTATTGTAAACAAAATATTGCTAGGAAATCCTCTAGAGTTATTGACCAGGTTATACTGCTTTTCCAGCAATGCATCTATTTTGTCAATAGAATAAAAGGAGATATGTTGCAACATTCACTCTAGATACCTATTTCATTGGTAGATCTAATACTGGGCTCATTGAGTGTGGAATTAGTTTGTGGGAACCAGCCAATCAGTATTATTCAGTTGTGATCCCACATTCTAATAACACTTCTGGAATATATTAATTATTCACTTGATACCCTATGTATTGTCAAAATATGATAGCGTTTCCAGAAAAACTTTCCAAGAGTTACAGTGAATAGTGCTTAATTTGTAGTTAGTAATAGGATTAGTGATTGGGTGCTCAGTGGCTAAGACCCTGAGCTTGTCAATTGAAAGGTCGGCAGTTCAGCAGTTCAAATCCCTAGTGCCATGTAATGGGGTGAACTCCCATTACTTGATCCAACTTCTGCCAACCTAGCAGTTCGAAAGCACGTAAACAATGCAAGTAGAAAAATAGGGACCACCTTTGGTGGGAAGGTAACAGTGTTCCGTGCGCCTTTGGCATTTAGTCATGTCAGCCACATGACCACGGAAATGTCTTCGGACAGTGCTGGCTCTTCGGCTTTGAAACGGAGATGAGCACCGCCCCCTAGAATCGGGAACGACTAGCACATATGTGCGAGGGGAACCTTTACCTTTATCTTTATCAGTCAGTGCCACATTTATTTCTCCCTATTGGCATACCCTATCCACTTGTTTTAAATCAAAAAGGCTCTTGATGGATGCAGCATCAATTTTCTTCCTCTGCTGACCAAATTCTTCATCTGTGTATACCAGTATGAGGCAATTTATTTTCCATTCAGATTCCTGTAACTGTTGCAATATGATCATAATCAAAGCAAAAAACTGAAGTGCACATTGACACAAATGCTGTGGTATTATTAAAGCTCTCTACTGCGCTTATTGAACATGTGCGGTGGGCAGACTTGACAACAATCTTTATAGTCTACATTTTTATTAGGAATGCAGGAAGGCTTTGGCCTTTTTAAATTTTCTCATTAATAGAATGATCTGTCCTTTTTGAACTAAAGATAGGAGAAGGATGGTAATTACTGACTTTCATAATTTTCCAGAATTCTTAGTTCAAAAAGCATTTGAGCGTGTATTTATAAATATGACTCTTGAGAAATATATTACCGGTAGAAGGGCTTATTTATATGCAAATGTGTATTTTTTCAAAAAATAGGATAATATGTAGGATAATATGGAAACAGAAAAGAATAGAAGCATTCATGCCGATCAAAAGTAGATTTTTGGTTTCTTAGGATTTGATCAAAAATATTGGGTGCATTCAGCGTGACTCATTTAAGTCACACAGCAATAAAATTTGTGTTAGCAGACTTCAAAGATGTCTGTGTGGAAGGCCCCTTATTTAAACTGACAGCTGCATAATGGTTGTGGCAAGGGCTGCTGCGTACTAAAGACACTTAAAAAATGTCCTTACAAAAGAGATAATATTAGTATCATCTGTGCTATTGAGTATTGAAAGACCGTGGAGAAACTGTCTTGAACATTTACAGCTATTTTTTCCCCTCTATTACTGCAAAGTTTTAAGTGGAAACATTTAATGGTTTATTCCAACTGACTTACAGGAGAATGTTGAAGGGGTACAATGTGACATGTGCCTTTCAGGATCATTTTATCTGGACCCTGCTAATCCCAAAGGTTGTACTACTTGCTTTTGTTTTGGAGCCACCAATATTTGCCACAGTACAAATAGACACAGAGTCAAGGTATGCAATGCTACATATATATATATATTTCCCCTTTGGAGATCAGATAGATCAGATAGCCAGATATCTGTGACTGGAGTTTTGCTTTGTATGTTAAAAACAGTGATTGATTGAGGCTGAAATGAGCACCAGACCTCTGATTGTAGGGTAACCAGGGGATTGAACTGGCTGCACACAAATCAGTAGTGGCTTTCCAGATGCTAAAGCTGTTCATTCTAAGAAAGAAATTTGCAAGAGCATTACTTTTAACCTTAAAAAAAAAAGAATGACAGAAAGACTTTTATCAGTCATTAATACTTTTCTGTTTTCTCTCTTTGTGCTGAGGATTTTAAGATTCTTTCGTTCTTTTTTTTTAAGGTTAAATGTAATGCTCTTGTAAATCTTTTCTCCTTTCCTGTGTCTTTATGTCATTGCTGTTCCTTTTAAAGTCATTTCCATCCTTCTGAGTTTAAAGCTATTGGTTTTTTAAACTTTAGCTTTCAGTAGGTTTTTGCAAAAACAGGTCGCCTTGTTTGTTTGCCATGAGCAGAAGTGTTAATGTCTGTCATAGTTGCAATGCCCAAATTGTATTTCTTGTCCCAGACACCAATGTCTCTTGGGAAATTTTCCTGCTTCTTCAGAAAAGCACCTCACTTGTAAATCAGGGCAGTTGACTTTCCAGCATTTACTCGATGTTGCTGGGTAACTTGCAGAAGGAGTTAGTGAAATGTATCCATGTGATTGATTAGCATGCTCTGTGTCACTGCATTATGATACAACTTATGTCTTGATGAGTGGACAATTTCTCTTCTGTGATGTTGGAAGCAGATCTCCATAGGTAAATTTTACACAGGCAGTATTTTATAATGGCAAGAAAAACTTTTTTTTGTGGTAGAAATCAGAAAACCTTCTCACACAAGCCAAATAAGAGTTTCTACCAGATAGATACCACTCCATCTTGCAAATTAACTTTTGTGTTGTGGGAAAACCTTAGTTTAAAAGCAAAAACTTTGTGTCTCTCCTCTGTTTTACTATTAGTTCACCGATATGAGAAACTGGCATCTGGAAGCAGTGGGTAATGCCATGAGTATTCCTACAACTTTCAATCCTATTAGCAACAGTGTTGTTGCTGATGTCCAAGAATTACCTCCCCTACTGCAGAATTTATATTGGGTAGCACCATCATCTTACTTGGGGAATAAGGTATATGATCTTTTCTGTAATATCTGTCAAAATTGTCCCATTATCAGCTCTAAATACTATTTTCTTTTATCTTTTTTATTTTATTTATAATAGCCAAATGCAGACTGGGCTCCTATAAGGAAAAACTGTAAAGCATCATTTATGAATTATAGCAGCTGGATTCATACAATATGCTAAGCCAAAACCAAACAAATTATAGTATCATTTAGAACAAAGTGAATTCAGGCAAAATAAGTTTCTAGCAAGTGACAATCTGGTACATCAATTAACAACTTTTTAATGACAAAGTTTTTAAAAATTTTCTTGACCTCTCTGTACCAATATTGCAAATGTGGTTGAACATATTATGAAGACTAAATATTACGGTATCTTAAAGTATAAAAACCAATTTCTGTATTTCCTGTAATTTGTTATTTAGCTTTCTTCATATGGAGGATATTTAAGCTATCAGTTGAAATCCTTTGGTTTACCTAGTGAAGGCATGGCTCTTCTGGAAAAAAGACCAGATGTACAGCTAATTGTAAGTCAAATAATGTATATAAACATGAATGCATCATCTTAGCTTTAAAAAGTGTTTACCCTTTACCACTCATTTTTTATGTTTACGTGGTGCTTGCTGCACAGCCACAATATGAAGATATGAAAGTCTGAGAGGTCTTTATTTGAATATGCCATTTTGATAACTCTTGTTCCTTACGTTCTACTACCTGTCAGGAAAGTGCCTTTTTAAAAAGAGGACATGGCCTCATGATATGTGCTTATCTCATCAACACACTATAGTGGCAGTCTAACTGTGTTCTTTGTCCTACTTTTTCTGGCTTCTTTGATCATAGGTCTTGGCATATTAATAATCTTTGATGACCCATTAGTGAGTTTGATTATGATAGCCCTGTGGCCAGGGCTAGTATCTGATAGGCTTCTAGAGACTAATTTATGCTGTTCATGCTCCCTTCTTTATATTGGCACTGCCCTTCATGGCGTTTTTAGCTGGTCTGTAAGACACGCTGGACATGGAGTTTCTGTGGAGGCATATATAAGCCTAGTGTTGTTCCCCAAGTGCTGTTAAGAGATTATCGAGGTTATTTAAATGCATTGGTTGGTTGGTTGGTTGGTTGGTTGATTGATTGATTGATTAGGTGCCACCATGACAATCTGTCCTTAACTTGATCTTTCAAGTCTTCCATCAGTGCACTCATCATTGCTGTAACTGATTCTATCTATGTTGTCTCTTCTGTTTCCCTCTCTGTTTCTCATCAAGCATGCTAATTTAGCACATAGGTACAATATTGTATTGACATTGAATTTCAACTATTTTTGCACAGGGACGAGAGATGAAAATATCCTATATAGATCCTAATAATCCTTTGCCAGACAAACTGTATTATGGATCAGTCCAATTAGTTGAGGTAAGAATGATGTTAACTCACTTTTGCTAAGCTATGTCATCAAATCTTGGCCTATTTTGATCTATATCAGAAAAAGCAAACATAAATGTTCCTGCTCTAAGAATAATTTCCAATAATTGCAGTTCTGAATATTCCATTGTCTATTGGAGAAAAAAGCTTATAAGCATGTATTAATTGTGCAGTAAATATTTCTGCACATGGTACATAAAGAATCTCTCTATATGTGAGAAGAATTTCTATTGTAATTCATGTTCCAATTGAGAATGGCCTATTATTCAGTAAATAATTGAGAATATTTTCTCAGTGGGAAATAAAACTACAGGATGGATCCCTAGTCTTCATGTGCTATAGAAGAAAGTAGCAAATGTATACTTTGAATGCAGCAAGGGAGAACAGTATATTTAATCAGCATTTGGAAAGAGGAACAACATCCTTGGGTGCAATAGGTGGAGGATTACCAGCTGTGCTGCATACTTGCTTGAGTCCTTTTCCTCCCACTTGCTTTGCTTCTATGTTGTAATAATCAAAGATTTTAGAGACACCATAGTTATCTAGGGCTAGATCTCCTATTTATGAAAATTTGCCTGTTGTGCTATCATGGGACTTCTCAAGCCAGAAGACTTCGGGGGAATGTTTCCAGAAGCTAGATTGTAAAGAGAGCTTTCTTGGTTACTTATGAGGATATATTTCTTCCTTCAAAGAGCAGCATCAGATTATTCTGGCATCCAGTAATTCTATAATATGGTACAATAATGTGTTGCATTGCAGTTAAGCAATTATTTGCACTGGTTGCCTGAATAGTCAAGCTGGGTTCTTGGCTGGTTCATGTTTAGACTTGAAAAATAAAGATACTTGGCATCCTATTCTACCTTCAATTTACAGATGTACTTGAAGATTGAGGCCATTCCAAACCGACATTTTGATGTATGAGGCTGAGTTAAGCATTAGAACTGAAGATAGGAATTGAATTTTGTTCCAAAGCACTTTAGAAACAGTCTAACAAATGCCTTTTATTGTAGTAAAAGTGGGAGTAAATAGCATTTAATGCTGTTTGCTATTCAAAATGAATAAGAATGGAACCTGTGGGCAATATATGCATAGCATCATGCTGTCTAATGTTTTAATATATTGGAAATGGAAGATTGTACAGTTTTATTTTGCAACAATTCATTCCTTCATATACCCAACCTATTTGGTTCTCTCTGATTGATATGAGAGAGTTACCTAATAAAGAGTTTAAAAACTTTTCTCTTAATGGACAGGAGCTTGATAAAAATCAAGATGTTTGTCTTGACATATAATTGGTTTGCATAAAAAAAAGAGCTATTGCTGCTTGACAGCTGTTTTAAGAACATTTTCAAAATAGATATACTGTGTATATTTTGCTCCCAATTCTATGTTATTATTTGTTGATTCTACCTTCCATATCATTCTTTTAATTATCTCTTGCCTGATTTTAGTTCTTTGTTGATACAATTACTTTGCTAGCACCTTTTCCCCTAGACTCCCAGCATCTGATTTTCGTGCTGTCTTTCTTTGAAAACCGATGTCCCCTTTTTCCTGTGCTCTAGAAGATTATTGCAATGTATTCCAGATGCAAATTTCATTTGTATCTTCAATGTGCAGGAGAACTTCAGGCACACCAGCAGCAATAACTTAGTATCTCGAGAGGAGCTGATGATGGTCCTGTCTAGACTAGATGGATTACAAATCAGAGGACTTTACTTCACAGAAACTCAGCGGTTAACCTTGGGCGATGTTGGTCTGGAAGAAGCCACCAATACAGGAAATGGTAATATCGCTTATGCTGTAGAGGCGTGTTCCTGCCCTCCTGAATATATGGGTGATTCATGTCAGGTAAGAATTTCCTTTTCTTTTTGTTATGCATCATCCATGAGACATCGCTTAGGATAACAATACTGATTTGGCTGTAGCAACAAAAAAACATTATTCACGCTTTGACTTAAAGTGCAGCAGAGACCTACTTTGAACAGTTCAGTGAAAAACTGTAATATATCCACATAATCTGGTTGTAGAAAATACTTTTATTCATAGACATTGTGATTAAAAAAAGCAAGATAGCCAAATGTAAAAAAATAGATAAATAAAAATAAAATGTAAGGCCATCATAATGTAACCCAGTTAATATATGGCTCTAAACTAAAATTTGCTTTATCATAGTTTATAAACCTCTGTGAGTTATTAAAGGATGCCAAATGCACAAGACTTTCCTTATTTTTATAGGAAACTAACATTTTAAGATGCAGTTTGTCAGGTTAGAGTGGAAAAAGCTGTACTACTTAAAACTCCTTTCTTCTATGGTGCTATGTCAATCTACCATTACCCTGCTTATTTGATATTATTTCACTACTGATTTGGCAGCATTGTAACCTTTTGCAAAGCAAACATTTTTCAGATTAGCCTGTAGCGGTCTCAGTTTTCTCCTCAAGTTACAGTGCTGGGCTTGTTAAAAGTCATTTTGAAAACGCTTTCAGTTTAATTCTTAAATGATTTTATGGTCTGTGATATAAAATATTCAGCTGATCAAGCATCGAGCGTGCATTTAAACTCTCCCCGTTGCCTTTCCTATTCCCTAAGTACACCTTGTCGGGTTTGTGGGTTTGTTTTCTTTAGCCTAGTGAAAATACATAGCCAAAAGGTAGACTTAGATACACTCCAGGAAGGAACACACCCTCTCAACATATTTCCTCAGAATTACTCAGCCTGTGATTTACAGGGCTGCTTCATCGTCTAGTACCGTCTCACTATGCTCGGGAGGAAAAGGTGATGCCTGCCACACCTTAATTCAGTGATACGCTCATTTTCAGAAATTGCAATGTGATCATTAACATCAGACATTGCTCTGTATTGCACAACCTGACTCATGTACAAAGTTTAAAGGAGGAGCAGATCCTGGCATACGGATATAGCCAAGAGGAGAACAATACCAAGTAGCAGAAGGGAAAGTGCTGTATAATAACAAGGGCTGGGCGAGGGAGCAGCTCAGCTAAAGGCTCAGCAAAATGAGGGCTGCAGGATGGAAACTGTGCAGCCTTGGGTGGCTGGCCTTCTGCACAGGCCTGAGGCTCTGTCTGGGACATGTTTCGCAACAGAGGATAGCGTTTCCACAGCTCTTGGGACAAGGGCAACAGCAACAAGGTCACTGGGATTTTAAACCAAGACAGGTAACCACTCTTCTCTTTCTTTAGTCTCATCCCACCTGTTCTTTCATTTTGAATTTTTAAAACATCCTGGTATGAAAGTACAGCCTTGGGACCAAACTGATTTGTTTCTTGATAGCTATAATCTACACTGAAGTCTAGTGGAGGAGGTCAGTAAATGGTTAGTTTGCTTCCTTTTATATTGAGGATTGTAATCCTTGTACCAAACATATGAAAAACAAAACTGTTTAAAGCCATCCCTCCCCCCCCCCCCCCCCCCCGTGGGGTTGAAATGTGGACTGCAAACATGTTAATATTCAGTTGGGTGTGGTGCTGCTGCTACACATAACAAGTTCAATACCTAAGAAATACGTTTAAAAAAACATATGAGGAGGATTTTTGTTCTTTTATACAAAGATGAAAACTAATGTTTTATTAAGGCTGCCGTTGGTTTTAAAACAGTTTTTTGACAATTTCACATTCAATGCTTGATCACTCAGTTTAAAATGATTAATTCCTATTTAATTGTCCCTAACAGTTTCCTGTGTCTTTATTGATAATTACTAATTCTAATTTAGCCAAATATCTTTGCAAAGATTTCCATCTTAAATGTCCATACTACTGGCTTTGCCAGCATAATTGCCTACTATACTAATGCACAGAGTATTACTCATTTGCAAAAGCTTTATAATGTTATTGTGTTTTGTAAGGCAGTTCATTAGCCCAACATTTACAAATTGGGAATTTGGATTGTTACGTATAACTTTGTTCAGTGTTAAATGGTCATTGGGTTAAGCCAGAACATGGTTAGTTTGATTTTGTCATAGTATAATGGGACACCTAACATAATCCAGTAGTGGATTATGTCTTAATTAGATATGTGAATCCAGTCAATCTGGCCAAGAGGGAAGTGGCTTTTAGACAAATGTCAGATCTACCCCTAATTGCAACTATTAAATGAATCACATTTGCTCTCCATTGAACTTAGCATTGGTTGATAAATACCAGTGAACATCTGTGGATCTCCAATGATACTGAATTGCAGCTTCTAGCATCATTGAGCATATTGGCTGAGGCTGTTGGGATTTGCAGTTAAGAAATATCTGGCTGACCATAGATTTACCACTGCTCTATTATATTTATACCCATAGATTCCATTGATTAAATATTTAACCAAAAGTAAATTTATGCACCATTAATTTAATGCACCAAGATTAATATATTCTAACCAGTTACTAGTGGAAGTCTCATTATACGAGAAGGATTAATTATTTTTTTAGTCAAAAAGTTTCACTAATATTCAAACTAATCTCATAAACTAATAGTTTTTAAGATATCTTTTTGCATAAGTTCACAAATGTAAATAGGTGTATCTGAAAGTATATTCCCTTGCTCAACTAATTCATTATGTGATTTCCTAAATAATGGCTTTGTGAAGATGGAAGTATATATTACATGTCAACACATTAATTAAACTCCAATAGGAACATATAATTGGTGAATTATTTCAGTGGAGATGGTTTGTAGCAAAAATGTTGAAAGGAGGGGTTCTTAACTGTTTATCCTGCAGCTTTCCCTCTAAAATGGTCTCCTACACAGCTTTATCGTTTTCTTTAGTATCCAGCATAGTTCCAGTTGGCTATTAAACATGCGCTAAGACCCTTGTGGAGTTGAATTATAGGCAAGGCAGAAGCTGCAAAAAGAGTACATGAATCTGCTATGTATTAGACATAGTGACTTGCCTTTTTTGATGAGAATAATCTGTTGTCACAAAAACTATGAAGATGGTGTCAAAAAAATTCTTCTGAATTGTTTCTACCAGTTTTCATTCAATTCATGAAAGACATTTAGTTTTACAAATTATCTATTACTAGATTATACTGTATAAGTTATCAGAGACATTTTAATTAATGGATGTGGCATTCTTGTATGAGATGACTAAGATGTGAATGGCCTTTCTTTCTGTGGGGCAATCCTCAGCCCAGTTGTCTGCAACCTTTATGACTTTCGGTATTTCAGTTAAATCCCATAATCAGACAGAGGTCAAAGACAAGTCCAATGGGGTGTGACACTGAGATTTTTCTCCTGTGTATTTATGCACAGAGAGAACATGGATTCGTATACTGTTTAATTTGGTTTGTTGCACAGTCCAACAGTTTAGGCTGGATTTGCATCATCATCATCATCATCATCATCATCATCATCATTATTATTATTATTAACATCCATCTTTTCTCCACAAGCTCAAAAAGTCTAGAATTTCCCCCAAAGTTTTTCAGTTCATCATAGTAATCAATACACTGCCATCATAGCAATACTTTGGAAATTAATTGCTGCTGCTTGAAAGATATTAATGAATAGTGCACATATATCTCAAAATATTCTGAATAGCAAATGAAATATACAGTATACTATCTAATCATCAATATAGTGATAGAATTCATAAAATATTTTGTGACAGACATCTGTAATTTAATATGTACTTTTTTTCAGTGTTTAAGTAGTTCATGGACTTTGAAATTGATATTGCTTGTGTTCAGTGATATCTTATAATAAGCAGAGGTGTAAATAAGCCTTGGTTAGGCATAACAACTCCTTCCTGGGAAAAATCAAGCTAACCAAGTTTTCCACTAACTACAGTTCTTTACTTTTCTACGATTTGCTTAATAGCCTGAATTGTCCAGTATTATGGTTAACATCTGGATGAAAAGGGAAATTGTAGAAAGTAGATTTCCTGACCTGTTCACCAGCTTGGGTGAAGAAAAGAAAGCAGAATTTGTATGCATAACCAAAAAAAAAATTGCATTATGTAATTTATTGTGTCTTGTCTGTATTCAACATGTAATATATATAATATGTCAGTGATCCTGAACCATAATTAAATTTCTTCTACTTTCCAATATCACTTTAAAACAATGAATTTTCTAATCTTCTCAAACCATTATTTAACTTTTCCTTTCTCCTGTATGAACCAGAAATGCAGTCCAGGATTCTATCGTGAGAGCGTGGGTACATTTACTGGAAGGTGTGTTCCGTGCAATTGTAATGGAAATTCAGATAGATGCCTGGATGGTTCTGGAATTTGTATTGTAAGTATTTACAACAAATGTTGCTGCAAGTGCTCTTATTAATTTCTTTTGCTTCAGGCCAGTAATAACTTTCAGAGAAATTGCTTGTGCCTGCAAAAATACAAACGTCTTTGAGGTATAGTAAAAACTGACATATCTATTACAGCAAAAATGTCCACAGAAGTTTGTCAGCTTTGAAGCATGAATTATCTTCATTTGCTGTGCTTGCATGCATTTCATATTTTTTCTCTTTTAACAAGAGTTACCAAGGTTGTACTTGTACACAGTTAACCTAGTTTAAAGGCTGAGATATGGTCAGATGCTAGGTTGCTTCGCTCTTTTCTTCCAGTGAAGAGTTCATGTTAATTATGGATTTCATGATGTATCAGAGCAATGAACAATGAAATAAACCAAGATGTTAAGCCAGCTTTAAAAATTATTTCCTTTCACTTGTTTGGCTCATTAAGCTGTGGTCATACATATGTAGCCATGGAATGTAATAGCAGTTCTTGCCAAAGAGTAAACATTGGCAGGATTAATTTATAAGCAAGGGGAAAGGAATTGGGAGGTATAATGTTAACCTACCCAGACATGTGATCTCTATACAGCAATGCTGATTTTTGGTATTATTTCCTTTTGAAATTAGTTAATCAAAGCAAATATGTATAAAGGAGCATGATTGGCAATACTTGTTTGAATAAAAGTTCTAATCCAGGGGACAAGGCTTGCATGTTTTTGCATATCACAGACCTGCAAAACATTTCATTTCCTTTTTCTCTATGGTATACTGGAAAAAAAATATTCTTAAATTCTTTTTTCTTAAGTAAATATATTTGCAGCCTAGCCTCTTTCTTTGCCCACATTTTTTTTGCTCATACTTACTCATTATTCATTGCCTGTACAGAGTTCTTTGACATTACACAATACTTTTCTTGACTTTGTTTTTGACAAACCCTTTTGAGTTTAAATGTAGGAGCTGTTCGCCAAATCAACTTGTTCCAAATAGGTGTGAATCATAAGGCATTTTGATTGAGGAACAGGCCATAACAAGCAAACACAACCAGCAAGAGCTAGATAGTGTACATTGCCCTAAGACAAGAATTTTCTAAATATTAACTTTTTCAGTTTTCTTCTAAGTATCTTTAATGCCCATCATTGCTACTAGATTGGGTGGCACAAATCCACATCACTCCTAGATGGTAGGATAGAATGATGATCTTGTAGTTGTATGTTTTCTGTTTTGCAACCTTGATTTGGTAGCCCCAATGGTTATTCATACTGTATATTAGATAAATATCATATTTGCAATAGATTTTTATAGCATGCATTCTATCTGGATAGCTAGTTAGCATTGTTAGTTCCTTTCCATTCAGAAATGCAACACTGAATGAGATTTTAAAATAGTTTATAAGGTATTACTATATGTTCCTTTGGATAAAAAGCAATAACAAATTTATGATCACAGATAAATAATTTAATCAACTAGTATAAGGTAGACTAAGGACTGTTTGTATGGGTAAAAAAACCTATTGATCCAGAAGATATGGAGCCATGTAACTTGAAGTTCCTCGCTGCCCAGTACCTAATACTGGCATATTATGACAGAGAAATTATATTAATACCAGTAGAGTAGGATTGATGATTAATATTGCAGTAGGATTTAATTTTCATGCTGGTGGGAGAGCTTTTCATTTTTCCGGTCCTTCTAAGCTATAATATGAGAGCCAGTTTGAGTTTGGTCTAGTGGTTAAGGCACTGGACAAGAAAGTGGGAGATGGTGGCTTCAAGTCCCACCTTAGCCATGAAAGCCAGCTGAGTAACTTTGGCCAGTCACTTTCTCACAGCCCACTTCACAGGATTGCTGTTGTGGGGAAAATAGGTGTGCTAGATATGTTCAATGCCTTGAGTTATTTGTAAAAATGATACAGGTGGGATACAAATAAATAAAAATATGCATCCACAAGTTACATAGATCAGTCTGTATCAATGTAAAAATATTTCAACCTCATGAGACATATTGATCTTCAGTCAAATTGGTAAGCTACATCCCCATTGCTTTAAGAAGTGAATCTATACAACTGAAGATGATGATCAAAATATCAAACTAATTTATTTATTACAAGAACCTACAAGCTAGGTGAAAGCAAACTTTATTATACTGCTAAATCACTTCTACCAAGAGTATCTTAATTGTAAAACACCTGCTATTTTAAATTAATAATGTGTGACCATCTGTGTAATTATATTATGCCATTACTTCTGGAACTTAGCAGGAGAGAATTTTCCACACACCCTTTAGCCAGACACTAACTGGGTCTAATTTATTTGTTCAGTCTTCAGTAAGGTAAATATGTGGTAGCTTGGAGCATATCAATCAGTGGTGGTTTTCAAATTTTTTTACTACTGGTTGTGTGGGTGTGGCTTGGTGGGCATGGCATGGCTTGGTGGGCATGGCAGGAGAAAGACACTATAAAATCTCCATTTCCACCCACTCCAGGGGAAAGATACTGCAAAATCCCCATTTCCTCCCAATCAGCTAGGACTTGGGAGGCAGAGAATAGATGGGGGCGGGGCCAGTCAGAATTTTTTACTACTGGTTCTCCAAACTACTCAAAATTTCCGCTACCAGTTCTCCAGAACTGGTCAAAACCTGCTGAAAGCCACCTCTGATAACAATGGCCATTTTCTCACATTGGTATTAATAATAAACTTGAAAAATATGACCACTGCTAACCTTCTGGTTTCTGTATATTTTTAAAAAGAACTGTCAACATAATACTGCTGGAGAAAAGTGTGAGCGTTGTAAAGAAGGATACTTTCAAGATGCCACTCAAGGACTTTGTAAGGAATGTCACTGCCCTTATAGAAACAGGTACTTGGTTGGGTTGACAATGGGAAGCTGTATTTATTGTGCTTGGCTCAAAGTTGCCCTGGTGAAAATACTGTGTCTTTATGATAGTGAAAACAGCTATCAGATAATTCAATTATTTGTGCAATAATGCTATGATGCACAAATGATAGAATTTTGGAGTCATTGTGGCTTGTTATGGATAATGCTGGTGGCATGGAGGGTAAGATGATAATGGTCAGTCATCTTGAACATCTTCATATAAAATAAAATAAGAAATTTCCTTTGAAGAAAAAAAATCATAATGCACCAGACATAGAAAGAGACAAAGATTTAAGAGAGTAATTCAGAAGGCAAGAAAAAAAAAAGCACAGCAATTGAAGTATTGAAGCGGGCAAGAGATGATGGATAGATTCTTTTTTCTTTTTTATTGTTCTGATTTGCTTTTGCTTTTTCCTATCTTTCCTTTAAAGCATAGCAACTAAAGTATTGAAGTGGGCAAGAGAGGATGGATAGATGATTTTTCTTTTTTGTTGCTGTTCTGAGTTGTTTTTCCTTTTCTCTCTCTCTTTTTTCCTTTTTTATCCCCCCCCTTTTTTTGTAGGTAGGTGACATGATTAAAAATTAGATAGAAAAGAAATAAAAAGTCTTTTAATAAATGGTGATAAGATCAAATGTTAGAATAAGTGATAGAAACAAGAGAAGGGAGAATATTAGTGTATACATTTTCATATCATAAAATGAAAGTAATAACAAGAGAAAACGTAGAATAATTGAACAATGATAGAACATAACTTAATACAAGTGTGTATTATTATTAAAAATACATAAGGGGATTGAATGTAACGATTATGATTAACCTGATTAGTTTTATTTGTATTAGAATGTATGACACCCAGGTGCCACACGCCTCACGCATTGATTTGACATTTTTATAAAAAATTAAAAAATAAAAAACTTGAAAAAAATCATAATGCAATTTCCACAAATTCCAATTTTAAGTGCGTTCACTACACATAAATAGCCATTTTTAAATGAGATACTGATGACCTTGGATCAGATCTCCTACTGGATTACACTTTTGAAAAGCGTTATTGCAGTGTGACTCATGACCTTAATAAAGCCTTTACTAAATTGGTACCCTCTAGATGTGCTGGGCATCAATTCTCATAATTACCATAATTGCTAACTAACATCCTAACTGGGAGTTGTGGAAATGTAAATCTGCACTTTTGGAGGAATTTAGCTTGAGGAGGAGACAGGAGAGAATACATTTTCTGCATCATTGCAACTTCAATCCACTTTAAAAGAAATTTATGGCGCAAGAGACTTGGCCTCCAATTTGTCAGCTGGTTTGGCCTAAAATATATTTTATTTAGTTGATATTAATTTAAAATGTATTTAAAGCAAGTTCGTTGCTTTTACTCATTTATTTTGCCAAATATAGTGGACATTTCTTGTATATTAATTTAAAATGTATTTAAAGCCAAACTCATTGCTTTTCTTCTATTTTGAATATGATATGAGTGCATTAAAAATAATAGAAATAAAAAAGTGAATATTGGAGTAATTTTCTGAAAGTTTAGTTCATTTCAATAAAACCAAAATAATGTTGTGATACCTTAAAGCCTAATTGTCTGATTGCACTTAAAAGACTTGGTTGTGTTTGCTACATAGTGTAATGAAATAATACCTTCGCTTTTTTAGGAAAGGCCTATATTTGCTTGATTAGTATAGAGCACCACGTCTTTGCTGCTGAAGCTCTCCCTGGTTCCATGCTGTTTATTTCAAAAAGGGAAGGGAATTGGGGCAATAATAGAGCTGGCTAAATGATGATTCTCCAGATGTTATTTGAACTCTAGTTGCCAAAACCTCCAGCTAGGTATCACTGTTGGGGAACAATTGTAGGAGTTGTAATGCAGCCATTTCAGGAAGGCCACGGGTCGTCCTGATAATATTGTAGACTAGGAAAAGTTGTAATAATTATCTTCGTTAGGTATGTATAGACAACCTTTTATTTATTACTCAATGATCTAGTGAATATGGAGATAATCCTTTTAGTTTATAAAATGGAAGTATTTAGATTTCCCAGGTAAACATGCAGATTCAGTTTCTAAAGAAAGAAGAGCAGTGGTTTGTTCTTGTTCAGTAATAAAATATAATCCAATGTCTTTTTTAAAATTTCTTAATTTATTACTGCACAATTTGGATTTCTAGAATGTTCTCAGGATTGTAGGGCTGCATTCTGATTTTGCCAAAAAAAAAAAAAAAGGTGATAGGCAATGAAGTATGAGCAAAAATAGTTGCAACGTGACTGAAATTATTTGTGTTAGCCTTTTATTCAATGTTCAGACAGTAACATAACCCTTATTATTTTTCTTTCCCCATAATCTGTATAACTATGCCTTAAAAGAAAAAGCAGCTACTTTCAGGTTTTTCATGTTTCTTATATATTTTTTAATATGTAGTTTTGCTTCTGGCTGTCTGGAAGATAATGGAGAAATTCAATGTTTTTGCAAAGAAGGCTATTCTGGAAAGCATTGTGAAAGGTATGTGACTTGTCTCGATACTGATTTACTATGTAGAAAGTTAAAACAGATCTTCTCAATTGGAAACTAGTAAAATATTGGAAAATATTGTTTTCTAAACAGAGATAATATTTTTATGCTTGGGCTAGAGTCCAAAGTGCTACAAGGCTTCTAAACATGTACATGTGCACACATGCTCTCTTTAGTAAACATAAGCTGCTGTCCTTGATTCAGAGTTTCAGAATACTCTGTTCATTCTGTTTACGATTATTTAATTTCATGTTCTTTGAAGTAAATTGTACCAGTGTCCAATTATGCATTAAATATTCATACTGTATCTACTGATGTTTTTCAACCTGAAGAGTTGTATGAAGTATTGATGCAGTCCACAGAAAGCTAAGTATGCTCAGATTCTTATGATATCAAATAAGCTAAGTATCTTTTTGCCTTATTTGGTCAGGTTAGACAATTGTACCACAAATTGTTAAAATTTATGGATATGATGCAGATTTTTAAGCCAGCAGAAACTGTTTCATTGTCAGTTGATTTATATCAATTGTGAGTTTTATTTGTTCATTAATTTATTTTGTAGCTGTGCTCCTGGTTATTTTGGAAATCCACTGAAACACAGATACTGTCAAAAATGTAATTGCCTGGAGAATGGCCAGCTCACAAAATGTGATCGCTTGACTGGGGGTATGTAAAATGACATAAACATTTCTGAGTAATATCAAAAAAGAAACCATACAATATTTGAATATAATTTACTAGAAAAACTGTGTAAATAAAAGTTATATTTTCCATTCTCTGCTTATAGCTCTTCATTCTTACTACAAAGTATAAGGATGAGAAAAATCTAGCTCTTCAGATGTTATTGAAGTATAAGTCCCAAGATCCATTGGCTGCTGCTATAATTCCTCTGTATCTGAAAAACCTGTTTTACACATTTGTGGTTTTAATGAAGTAATTAAATGTGTTAGTTAATGTTTAAACAGCATGATCCTGATTTATGTGTCCTACATCCTACAGATTTCATTGCTGATTGCATTTAGGTAATTTAGATATCCACATGAATTATTAATTTCGTCTATACAATTTTAATGTTAATTGTTTCAAAGTTTCAAGGAAGATAAACTTAAACAATAGGCACCATGAATATATTCAGATATTGTTGAGCTACACCTTCCAGCAGTCTCAACTAATATGGCTAGTAGTGAAAGATGCTGAAGGTTTTAATTTGAATTCCCAAATGTAAAATTGCCTAACTGCTGTGGGTCTTTTTTTAACAACACAACTACCTGCAGAATTAAAGGAATCCTAAATTCATTCTATGATTATACCTTGCAACAGTTATAATATTCCCTTCATCTAAACATTCCAGTTGATTTCAATAATGTGTCTTTGTTTAGCCATTTCTGAATCAGAACAAAATTTGGTATAAGAAAAAAATCATTAATGGATTATAATAGAAAAAGAAACATTATTTTATAATATATATCTGAGACACTAACTAAAAAGATATAATTTTATCTAAATGAAAATATTAGTCTATCAACAATAGTCTTATAATGTGACTTTAATGGATCCCTTTATGTAGGGTTTTATATTGGTATGTGGGAATGACCATTACCTAGGCAGGAATTCTAGGCCCAGTCTCCCAAAATTATTCCCACATACTATTACAGATTTGTGGCTCATTTACTTGGTGCTTGCTAGTTAACACATACTAAGTATTAGAGAGTTTGGTGCGTTGCACCTTGATTTTTGAATTCAATTTGCTGTGTTGGTGCTCTTATTTCTATGTAGGATGCTATATTTCTGCAACATCTAGAGATCCACAGGTTTTCTACCCAGCATGCATTATATGCATTCTGTATTACTCAGAGGAGATGTCAGACCTGGAGCCCATATTATTTTTTTTTTAAAAAATGATTTATATGCCGCCCTTCTCTGGAGACTCAGGGCAGCTTACAATGCGTTAAGCAATAGCCTTCATACTTTTCTATATTTATACAAAGTCAGCTTATTGCCCCCACAATCTGGGTCCTCATTTTACCTACCTTAGAAAGGATGGAAGGCTGAGTCAACCTTGAGCCTGGTGAAATTAGAACTTGCAGTAATTGCAGGCAGCTGAATGTTAATAACATGCTTTAGTCTGCTGTGCCACTAGGCTCTTTCTATAATGATGCATGGGCACTTACATTTCAAGCCTGAGTCAAAGGCAACTGTTGGAGATGAGCAAGAAAACAGAAAGTGGGGAGCTGAACCAAGGAGTCCAAATCACAAACAAGAATATACAAGAGCTAGTAGAACTTATTTCCAAACCAACAAGAATCTTTCCTCAACCAGAGCCAAAGGCGAGCCCAAGGACACATGGCCAGGCCTATGTCTGAGAAAATTTTACTTGCCAAGGACACATAACTGACTTTTGTTTTGAGACTTGCAGATATTTTTCAGTTCTAGTCTCTGAAATGTTTGAGATAGATATAAGGAAACCTGTTTTATCTGAATATATTATGATGCTTTCTGTCTCAAAGGCAATGTTATTTTCCCAATTCCATTATGTAAACTACTAGAATTATATAAGTGGGCACATATATTTCAAACAACATATTTTAAAGTGCTGTTCTGCTGCTTAAACTAACAGTTGCTAGAACAAGTTCAGTCTCGATGCAGTTGCTTTAGCAAATCCTGATGTCATTGTGGTTTTGCTGTAGTGTATTGAGCCTTGTGGTCATGCAGTAGCTTATTGAAATCTATAATTGCATATCTTTGGATGTTCTCACTTAACGACATGTCATATTTAATTGGCACCCTTCTTTACGTGTCATGAGATAAAAGTGATTAAAAGTGATAACTACTTTGGTATTCAGCCTGGCTGGGGAAGTTTGGTAATTCAAGTCCACACATCTTAAAGTAACTGAGGTTGAGAAAAAGTGATCTACTTAATCTTCAATAGCAGTATTTGCAGGATAGGACTTGAATTGCTTTAGCTTGGAGGTTGAAGTTAATGAGACGAGATGATATTCGAAGTCAGAAGAAATCATAAGATATAAGTATGCATTATGCTACATTTACAGATAGTCCTCAGCTTACAATAGTTCGTTTACTACCCGTTCAGTTATAACAGTACTGAATAAGTGACTTATGACCATTGTAACAGCCTCATGATCATGTGATCAAAATTCAGATGCTTGGCAACTGGTTCATATTTATGATGGCTGCAGTGTTCCAGAGTCATGTGATCCCCTTTAGCAATCTTATAACAAGCAAAGTCAACCCTAACAGCCATGTTATTAACTTAACAAATGCAGTGATTCACTTAACAACTGTGGCATGAAAGGTTGTAAAATGGGCAAAACTCACTTAACAAATCTCTTGCTTAGCAACATAAATTTTCAGCTCAATTGTCTGTATCGCTCTTCTTGTGATAATGGAATTATACTGGCAGAAGAGGCAGCCACAGTGTGGATACCTGCATGAACCCAAACCCTTTCTTGATTAATAAGGGAAGGAGTTGTACAGGAATAACTCAAAATACTGCTAAGAACAGGGGTGGGTTCTACTTACCTTTAGTACTGGTTTGCAATGGGGCTGCATGCGTGCAATTGCTTTGCTCGTGCACGCACACTTCTGCACATGCGCAGAAGCATCCCGATGATGTAGGGGTTAGTGGGCGGAGTCTCCCGCTGGTTTTACTACCAGTTCTATAGAACCGGTCCGAACCAGGGCAACCCACCACTGGCTAAGAACAATAAATACGGTTGTTTTGGTTGAATGTTTTGATTATATTTTACCATTTTGGTATTCTAATGCCACATCTTTTGTTTCTGAGCTCAAAGAGTTAAATCAGTGGATGAGTTCAGGACTCCTTAAATTACCTTGTTTTCCTCCCTAATAAGATATTTAGTAAATAATGCCTTGGATTTTATTTATTTATTTTTGTTTATTTTTTATTTATATGCCGCCCTTCTCCGGAGATTCAGGGTGGTTTACAATGCGTTAAGCCAGCGGTTCCCAAACTGTGCGCCGCGGCTCCCTGGGGAGCCGCGCTATCGTCATAAGGGCGCCGCGAAATATTCCGCCCGCTGGGTCTAACGTCTAATGCGCATGCGCAGTTGCAAGTCGGATTGCTTATGGGAGCCGCGCAGTTGCAAGTCGGATTGCTATGGGAGCCGCGAACCCAAAACGATTGGGAACCTCTGCGTTAAGCAATAGCCTTCGTACTTTTGTATATTTATACAAAGTCAGCTTATTGCCCCCACAAACTGGGTCCTCATTTAACCTACCTTAGAAAGGATGGAAGCCTGAGTCAACCTTGAGCCTTTCTGAAGGGCCCAGGAGTGTGACCCAATATTATGGTATAAGTTGTTCACACTATCTTAAGCTATTACTTGAGGAGAAACAAGAAAGCAATTTGTATATTTAACTTTGGGGAGAACTCTACAAGATTCTGTAAATTTCCTCTCTAATGTATTTTTACTGTAAACCTCCAACTTTGGAGAATAAAATGGGAGACATATATATTAAGTAAAGAAAGAGAGAAAGTAGGTAAATAATATTTTAGAGTATTGATTCTAGGGAACCTATGTTTTTACCTGCATAACAACGTGCAGCTTTCGATGGAGTGAAGAGGGCATCAATAACATTATCAGCTTTCTGACATTTCAGAATGTCACATCCTGTAATTGTTGCATCCTGTAATTTTAATTTTTCCTCTTTTTTCTTTTAATTTCCAGAATGCATAAGCCAAGAACCAAAAGACATAGATCCAAATGAAGATTGTAATTGTAAGTTATAAACTTTATTTTGTCTGAAAGCTTGCTTATATGTATAGCACTAATAAAGAGCTATGTTGTGAGAGATTAGAAAGAGCAATTCTGGTATTTTCTTGTGGATAATAAGCCTATTCAGAACAAGTTATCTAAACCCCCAGTAGTGAGAGGGAATCTCTCTGTTAATGGTGAGGATGCTAAAAGTTGTAATCCAACACATCTGGAGGGCAGCAAGTTAGGAAAGGTTGAGCTAACATGAGAGATATATAAAGAATGGCTTCAAGGATTTGGTTACCATCTTACATGTACTTGGTTTTATTGTTGGTTGTAACAGTAAAATAGTGCAGACAAGCAGTACAGTTGTATGACAAACATAGTTTTATGACACCATTTCAAAAGTTTTGTTATTGGCTTTAGTAACAGATAACATTTTCTAGAAATATCTTTTTGTCCCATAATTGTTTTCAGTAGACCCATTCTTTTTTTGAATATATAAAAAGTAATTTTATATTAATTGTAATTGTAATATTAAAATATTAAATGTTTTGTTAATTAAATATATAAATATTAAAAAGTAATTGTATATTATATACAATTATATTATATATAATTAAAAGGTATATTTAAACTCTTCCATGTGTGTTCTTTTTTGTTTAGCTTGTGAAAGTTGTGTAATCACATTGCTGGAAGATTTGAGTACAATGGGAAGTGAGTTCCGAGTGATTGAATTTCAAATGCAAAGTATCAACACTAGTGCCCAACTGCTGGGCCAGATGAAGCACCTGGAAGTCCGTAGCAAGCAACTGGAGGTAACTCCACCTGGCTTTCCATAGGTTTGGGTACATTTTTCAGAGGTTTGAGTACACTTCTGAAATATGCTTTAGAAGCAGTTCAGTAAGAGAAATGTCATATTAAGTGTTCTTATGGGACTGGAATATGGTTCTGAATTTTGATGAAACCCATTCCATTACTCTTTCTTATACCACTTCAAAAGAAAGATCCTAGCAGCCAATTCAGATGAAACTGTTGGAATGTATTATTCATGGATTTGTCTTAGAAGCCTTCTTTAAAATTTAACTCAGCCCAATTCCTGCACAACTTCTGCTGACTTCATGGACATGTATCCTTGGCAGAGTATAGCAGCCTTGCCTTCTTCTGGTTAGTTTGTCAAAAGCATAGTGCTAAAATTTTGCTTGAAATGGAAATAAATGAACTTTTAGCCTTGGGATTTGATGACTAGAACTGTTTATGCCTGCAGAAGTATTGCGTGCTATGTTTTACTGTAGTTCAAAGGAGCATTATATTCAATGCTTGTATCTGTACCAAAGAAAGTTGGAAGTTACTCTTTTCTATAGCTTTTTGTCCCTTCTTGGCTGCACCCCAAATTTTGCTTTTTCTCTGCCCTCTTTTCCTCTCTTCAAATTTATTTTTCTATTTCTTTTGCTCTTTTATTTTATATTTTTTTCAAGTTCAATAAAATGTTGTGGGGGGAATGCATCTGGTAAAATTAACAACTGCGATATCTTGTGAGAATAGCCACACCAGCTGCAAATTCATTTCCATGCACAATTCATAATGACAATGCATGATTGGGAGTCAAGTCCTTGATCTTCTCTATCTTCTACTTTATTTTCAGAGTCTGTTGAATCACTCTCGTTCTGTTATTAAAACTCAGAATTCAAAGGTAGATGAACTGGAGACAGGTTTGTCTCACCTTAATCAAAATATTAATGCTCTGAAAGAAAAGGTAAGCATTTAAAACTTATACATATTGCTTTCAGTCCATGGCTTTTTTAAATAAAAGTTTGTGTTTACTAATCAGATTTGAGATTTGAAGATTTTGTATAAAATGATAGTAATAAATGTTAAAAAGCAGGTCTCAAGCTATCTTTAATAAATGGCAAAATGTTATCCTAATGTCCATATTGTGCAGGGTGGAGAAATGCAGCTCAGATCCAGAAGATGTGAGTTCTGTTAGTGCATCCTGCCAAAGGTATTCCTTTCCATGTGTGGAAGAGAAATGATATCTTTCGACAGGCATTTTTTAGCCAGCCCTTAGAGATGAGAGGGACCCCAAATTCAAGCAGAGAGTGGAGAGGCAACACAGTAGGATAGGCAGTGCAGGTGCCTCAGATGGCTGAGGGAGGCCTGATGGATGCTCTGTGTAACATCTCTCACTCAGGAGCTGAAAACCCTGCAAGGATTTTAACAGGGAGGATTTTCAGCTCCTAAGCAGAGTTTCCAGCGTCTCTCCTTGCCCTGAGGTATCCCACATTCTATATCTAGTACTCTGTCAGTTTAATGACCTTCATGATCATTTAATAACCACAACTAGGAGTGCCAGGTTTGCAGCTGTTGAGCAAAGCAATCACAGTATTTTTTGGTCTATAAGACGCACTTCCCCCCCAAAAGTGGGTGATAATATCCGTGCGTCTTATAGAGTGAATGCTGCCAAAGCCCTTTCCACCTGCTGTCCCCCACCCTTCAGCCTCTGACTCCCATCAATTTGCCTCCTTGCAGCAAACAGCAAGGTCAACTTCAGCACAGCCTGATTTAGCACAAGCAGCTGATTGGCAGTTGGATACTGCCGATCAGCTGTTCCAGGCTGCGGGGATCGCTGCTGTTGCTGCCCATTGCCACCACCACCTATCGCCCCATTTTTGGCCTCTGTGCATCCCGTTTTCAGCCTCCGTTCACCCCATTTTCGGCCTCCGTGCATCCCGTTTTCAGCCTCCGTGCATTCCGTTTTCAGCCTCCATGCATCCCGTTT
This sequence comes from Ptyas mucosa, assembly GCA_012654045.1. Lineage (NCBI taxonomy): Eukaryota > Metazoa > Chordata > Lepidosauria > Squamata > Colubridae > Ptyas > Ptyas mucosa. Next base: position 24,103,121 of record WNWU01000003.1, read on the forward strand.
TCGGCCTCTGTGCGTCCTGTTTTTGGCCCATTCTATTCCCGCTGCCTGGAACGGGCTGAAAACAGGATGTGTGGAGGCAAAAAATGGGGTGCGCGGAGGCTGAAAACGGGGCATGTGGAGGTTGAAAACAAGACACGCAGAGGCTGAAAACAGGACACGCAGAGGCCGAAAACAGGACATGCGGAGGCCAAGAATGTGGCACACGAAGGCGGCGATGGATGGTGGCGATGGGTGGCGGCGATCCCTGCAACCTGGAACAGCTGATTGGTGGTATTCTAGGAGGTCAATCCAACTGCCAATCAGCTGCTTGTGCTAAATCAGGCTGTGTGGAAGCTGACCAGGCTGTTTGCTGTTTGCTGCAAGGAGGCAGAGGCAGATTTTTTTTTCTTGTTTTCCTCCCCAAAAGCTAGATGCGTCTTATAGTCCGGAGCTTCTTATAGTCTGAAAAATATGGTACATGGGCAGTCATGTGATATTTTCCTTAATGACCACTTCACTCATCAATTGAGATTCCAGGCTCAATTTTGGCTGTAAGTCGAAGACTGTCTGTAAGCAAGATTTGTTCACTGCAGTCTTAATTTCAAATAATCGCTGAATAAATTGTTATAACTCAAGCACTATCTGTAATTGTATCATTTCTTTTATATTTATGTTTGTCAATGTCAACGAGGCATATAAAATCTATAAAAGTGTTTGACTTGGGGCAGTCCCTCTGTCACTGTTAGTTAGCAAGAAACTTGATGATCATCATAGTGTTCCAAAAAGTAGTTTACATTGTTGCACCTATCCCCCAAAGCTTTGGTTTCTATCTTGAGTGAGCAGATTTCTCACAAGTTATCAATACTTATTTTTCCATAATGTTTTATTTATGTTTTATTAGTAGTAATTGTTCCTTTGCTTTTGTATCTTTATCCTTGTGTGATATCTGTTCAATATTTCTGGTAAAGCTTATGCAATAAATACATTTTTTTAAAAAAAATATTTTATGAATGGCTAAAAAATGTCAAATTCATCCTTTGGTCAAATTAGTCATATTATAACAGCAAATTATGCTGGCTTCTACGAAGACATGTGTCATTGAAGTAGGGTGGTACATAAACACCCAAATAAATATTAAATACTTTTAAATCAAACTTTTACTAATATTATCTAATTTTTAACTCACTATCTTAGGCTGAAGGTAATTACAAGAAAGCACAGACTCTTTTAAATAATTTTAGTAAAACTAATCAAAGAGGAAGAACTTTAATTTCAAAGATCCAATCTATTCTCATCCATATTAATGGTAAGAGTAATATCTTTTCTTCTACACTAAGGGTGGGGAAATTATATCAGTCTGTGAACCAAACTAATTCTTGGCTAATTTCTCCAGCACCATAGCAGGCAGTTTTCAATTTGTTTTCTTTCATGCACAGAGAGATATTTACACTTCATTTAGGCTTTAACCATTTTCTGCTTATATCAGTGGAAGCTGTTCAAAACCTTATTGCAGTAGTAGTAGGAACAGTTTTTATTTATTATTTATTTATTAAATTTATATACCGCCCTACTCCCGAGGGACTCAGGGCGGTGAACAGTTGAACAAAAAACACATGTGAAACAGATTAAATTCAAAAATCGATCAAAATTACAGTTAAATAGTTTGGTTCAGAAATAGAATTAAAGTAAACATCTCAATTTATAGGGCAGATTCAAGTTTAAAAATTTAAAGTAGTTTTAAACGAGGTTAGGTCAGGCTGGCCTGCTTGAATAGGAATGTTTTGAGGGCACGGCGGAAAGCACGAAGATCCAGGATCATCCGTATCTCCGAGGGCAGCTCGTTCCAGATGGTGGGTGCTCCCACAGAGAAGGCTCTCCCTCTGGGGGCCGCCAGTCGACACTGTTTGACCGACGGCACCCCGAGAAGTCCCTCTCTATGGGAACGTACTGGTCGGTGTCTTTTATTGATTTTAAAGTCAATCTTAGTGAAAAAGATTTATTACTGTCCTCCTCAGTACCTGTTTCTGCAATAATAAGATTTTGAATCAGCTTCTGTTCACAACAATTGAAGTTATTTAAAACCACACACAGGCAAACCCCCCCCCCCTCAAAACACCATTTATGCATAATGCCTCCTGATCAAGGAAAAGATGCAATTGGTGCATCAGAGGGTGTTCTGTAAAATGTCTCATGGTTTTGTCCTCTACATGCTGTTCAAGAAGGAGCTAAAAATTGAGGACAATTTCCAGATTGCAAACCAGCTCAGTACATATGAGTATGACCTCCCACCCAAATAGAATATATCTGGTTTCAGAACAATTTCAAATCTACAATTATGCCATTGTAGATGAATTCAATCTGGGTCTGTTCCTCTTATCTACCATATTTTTCGGTGTATAAGACGCACCTTTTTACCCCCAAAAAGGGGGTGAAAATCTGGGTGCGTCTTATATGCCGAATGTAGCCCCGCCCACCTGCCAGCCCCTACCCTTTGGCCATTTTCGGGCAGTTCCAGGCGACAGAGATCTGGGTCAGGGCACAGCCTGAGGAACAACCCTCTTCAGGATGGTCGGGGGGGGGGGGAAATCTGCCCGGCAGCTTTGGGGAACAAGGCAGGTGCCACGATTTGTGGCTGGTCACCCCTCTGGCCGCCCAGCAGGCAGCTTAGGGCAGGCAATGGCCGCAATGACTTCACTCCCCTGCAATGTAGGAGGAGTTCTTTTACGGGAAGAAAAGCACTTTCAGGCGGAAGCACTGCAATCCCCACCCTGAATCCAAAACGGTTCCCAGTTCCCCGCTGCACATTGCAGGGGAACTGGCTGCCCGCTGCCTGCAACACAGCTCTGATTATTGCGTTGGGGAATCCGGGCAGTGGTGATTGGAAAGGAGGGGCGTTTTTCTTTAGGCGCTCTCGTTCGGTTCGCTCGGCTCCTGGGCGCAGAGGGCTTAGGCGGCAGCTCCTACATTGCAGGGGAGTGAAGTCATTGCGGCCATTGCCTGCCCTAAGCTGCCTGCTGGGCGGCCAGAGGAGTGACCAGCTGCAAATCGTGGCACCCGCCTTGTTCCCTGAAGCTCCCAGGCAGATTCTCCCCAGACCGTTCCAAAATGCTGGTAGGCAGAGGTAGAATTCTTGTTTTCTTGATTTCCTTTCCCAAAATTAAGGTGCGTCTTATACACCGAAAAGTACAGTATTTCCTAACCACTTCCAAGCACTGGATTAGGATCTTCATCTTCTGTCTGCCCTGCTGAGAGTAGAGACATACAGGAAAGCTGAATTTTTCTACCAATGATGATAGGTCGTCCTATATTGACAAATGACATCTTCTAGCAGCTTAAAGTAAATGTTAAATCATAAGGGGAAATGGGTGAGCTCTATAAAGTCCTATAATAAATGTGCAAGCCAGTGGTAGGTTGGCCCCGGTTCAGACTGGTTCGCAAGAACCGGTAGTAAAACCAGCGGGAGCCTCTGCCCACTGACCCGGACATCATCAGAAGTGATCTGCGCACAATACGAGCCGGTAGTAAAGGTAAATAGAACCCACCCCTGGTGCAAACACTCTATTTCTATCCCTCACCAACTATAAGTAGCTGCTCAGGAAGGAGGAGAACCCCTTAGCCCTTGCATTTGGCCTAGAAGGATACACCAATCAATGTTGAGTTTCATTCTATCATCCCTGGCCTTTAAAAGGTTATCCTAGGATGACCATTGCAGTTTCCATCTGATACCCAGATCTGAATTCTAGCTGTTATGATCTAGGCAATCCATTTCATTCAGAGTTGTCTAGATAGTTGCAAACCTTCTCTATGATCTTCCCTAGAATGTGGATATTGGAGAAGAGGAGTCTAAAAAAGCCCAAACATTTGTTTTAAGACATGAGGCAATTTCCCTCCCCCCAAGGATGTGTTTGTCACCTTTATGATAGCCATAACATCCATAGACTTTTTGTCTTTGACTTGTGGGTTGTCCTCTTAATATGCAAAAAGTTTACACCTTGCTCATAAAAGAAAAAAAAAAGGAGATGGAAATATCAGCTTGGGACATCTGTCAAGAAAGATCTATTGTTATTTTAGAGCCATGTATTCAGGAGTAAATCTCATTGAACTAAATTAACTTTACTTCTGAGAAGTCATGGATAAGACTGCAATGTTTTGATAAGCCCCGTGTACATTGGCAGTTTCTGTCCACTGAGATAAATTAGGATATCATCAATAATTTACTTATAGTGTATTGAATGGAAAGTTCTACCTTTTAAATTTAAAAGGGGGGCGCGCGACTGCTTACAGGTTCTGTATTTTATCTGATTTTTGATTGGTTTGCTAGGGCTCCAGCCCAGGAAGTGGTCAGAGCAAGACAAAACCAGTTATAATTAATATAGTTATATCTCATATATTTAACAATATCCCACTTCTATCATTACAAATTGATGTGACTTCTGGAGAGACTTGCAGCTGCCCTGAAGAGCGCATGTTTGCATTCCTACTTTAAAAATATACCACATATCTTTATAATAGGGTATGGTAAAAGTCTCTTATTTATTCAAATGATGTTTTTCTTGTCTTAGTTCTCTTGGGACAGATAGATGGCACTTCTACAGACGGAACCTCTTTGCCTACAGAACACTCTGCGAAAGAGCTGATGCAAGCTCAGCAAATGATCAATGAAATGAGAAACCGCAATTTTGGCCAACAGCTAACAGAAGCAGAAAAGGAAAAAGGAAAAGCCCAACACTGTAAGAGTTATAAACCGTAAATATTTTGGGTAGAAATGGCTCGGTTGGATTTATTAAGGTGGGAATAGATGGAGAAAAGCTGTTGCCTTGCCTGGAAATGCTCACCGAGTTTGTAATGGATGTGAAGGAAGTTGTGGTCTAACAATGAAAAAAACTGGCAATATTCACTTTAACAATATTGTACTTTGTTGCTCCTTGAAACTAGTTCAGGACTTGAATTGAGCTTTTGCTTTTGGTATAATCTTTACAGAAAGTTTGGATAAAAATATACAGGATTGATGGCTAATTTCTATCTATATTTACATTTACTAGGCCAGTTGATCTACCCAACTAAAAATAATTTAATGATGAGAAATTGATTTATAGAAAGAATGTGACATAAAAAGACATGAAGGACCTAATGCTCACAGGATATTTGATTTATCCCTGTTTTGCTTTATTCATTCTGCATAGTGCTAGATCGAATAAGGAATCAACTGGAAAAGCGTAAAGCAAACAACCAAAGGCTCATTAAAAGCGTGAGAGATTCACTAAATGAATATGAATCCAAGCTCAATGATCTTCATGAATCTTTGAGAGAGGCAAAGGAACAAACAAAGCTAGCTGAAAACTTAAATGGAGAAAATAAACGTCTTTTGGAAGAGATTAAGGTAATCTATCTAACTGCCTACCTACTTACCTATTTAGGCTTATGAATCTTTATGCATGTTGCTTTAAATGGGGAAAGTTCAATAATTTGGGGAAAAATTGGCAAAAATTATTGCAAGTTTTAATACATCTGTAACTTGTCTCAAGACAATTCTGTAAAAGACCCTGTGAATCAGATTTCTCCTGTTGTTGTTTTTTTGGTATTTTATTTTTTTAGTACGCTATAACATAGTTTATCTAAAAGAAATAGTTAAGCAAAAGTTTAGTCATCTGGCATGCCCCAGCTCATTCTTTTTGTCCTGCAAATACCATGACTGACCCAATCATACCAGGACATGTAAAAATTGTTAGTTCATGTTCTGTTTCCATGCCAAATACCTAAGATATTTATCACTGTTCATTAAAAGAAATAGTTCTTCGGCAGTGGATACAAGGTAGATTTCATTCAGAATAGCATTTGCTCTTGGTTGCCAACCAGATAAGAAGAAGAATACCAAGTGGGAGGTCTTTCCTGTTGCAAACAGGCAAGAAAGAGTGAGGCACTGGACTTGTCTAAGGGCTAAATTCAGCCACAAAGTTGTCCTTGAAGGGCAGGAGACATTAGGTACAGGGTACCCCTGATGTTCCTGTATCCATGGAGAAAGACAAAGCATAAATAAATAATGCACTAAGTGGGTGGATATTAGAGAACAGGGACCTCCTTCAATTCCTTAAGGGCCATATAGACCCAGACGTTCAGTAGTTCAAGCACCTGACAGCAGCATATGACCAAGGGAGAAAAAAATTAAAGAGATTCTCATTAATCAGGTTTAACATAAAGAAAAGGATTAAGTTACAAAATTTTAGTTAAGTAGAAAAGTATAGACCAATCCTAGTTTATTAGTAAGTACATTAAGATGGAGTCTTGATGAACTGTTTGGATTTCTTTCTCACCGAATCCCTAACAAATGGATTGACATCTCACTTAAGAGGTAAGGCTGAAACATCTGTCTTCTATTTAGCTGCCATATTTTGAGAACCTCTCTCTTCTTTCCCAGACTCTGAGAAATTCCATACCTCACAGAACAATGCCTCTGTTTAATTCGATGATTTATTTGCTGAAGAGGTTTCTTAGGAAATAGCTCAAAAGAAAAACACTTCACTTTCACATCCCATGGTCCACTGTCATTATATACCTATCTTTCTACCTTTAAAAAAAAAAGATGTTATGATATATCCCCAAGGGAGATTATGAGTTAGGTATTGGCTGAATTGCATACTTCCTAATGCTTTCCTCTTCTGGAATCTGTCCAGCCACTTTCATCCCAATCATATTGATTCTAACCATTCCCAACTACTGGGAGAATAGCTGGTGGCCCTTCACTATTTTCAGGAAGTTGTTTTTCCATTGTTGGCCCAGTCCTCTGGAATGGCTTCCTATAAGAAATGTGTTTGGCCTCAGTACTGGTAGAAGCTGTTGAAAACAAAGCTTTAACAGAAAGCATTTAGAAGTTGACACCAAATTATTTTGAGTTTAGGTTTGTCTGTTGGATTTTTTAAATAAAACTTCTATTGTTATTATTTTTTTCTTTTTATGCTTTGAGCTACCAAGAGTAGCTCAAAGCATAATGTGTATGATTGTGGCAGTGCAGGGGTGGGTTCTACTAACCTTTACTACTGGTTCGCAACGGGGCCGCCCATGGGCATGCACAGAAGCTTCCTGATAACGTCAGGGTTGGAGCCTCCCGCCGGTTTTACTACCAGTTCTTGTGAACCGATCTGAACCGGGGGCAACCCACCACTATGGCAGTGTATAAAATCATATTTCAATTAATATATAAATAGTAATTATACTATGCTATAGTACTTTCTTTTGCATTAATAAAGGGAATCAATTTTATTTTTCTATCAGAAAGAGACGGAAGAGATGACTAGACAACAGAGTGCCATATGGGGTCTTCTGAATTCTGCTAAAGCATCAGTGTCTCAAACAAACAGTATATTTGAATTGTTCCAGAAGAGTAAGGAGGTAAATTTGAAAGAATTAAAGTTTCTATAAGATTGAAACATTCATATTATGATAAAATAAGAATATACTACCAAAAATGACTTGGTTTTGTAGATAGTAGTAACTGTTCACAAATTTATGGGAGCTGTTACTATTCACATATGAAAAAGGCATCTCTAGCTCATTTGCTGTATGTAATCTTCATGTTGTGTTCAAAAGTGCAGCCATTGGGGTTTATTTAAGAAATTGAAGCAAACAAAAGCTTTACACTTATTTCTTATAGATATGTTATGCATCTTAGTCACAGTGCATAAAATTCTCTTCTAATTCCAGGAATATGAAAGCCTAGCTGCCAATTTGGATGGAGCAAAGAAAGATCTGGATGAAAAACTGAAGAGCCAATTCTTATCGTCCAGTAAGGAACCTTTGGTAGTGAAAGCAGAAATGTATGCCAACTCTTTACAAGACCTGGCAAGAAAGTTGGATGAGTATGTCTTCACTTTTGTAAATTAATTGTTTTAGAATGGTTTATTCCTTGCTTGAAGTGTTTTACACATTGGACATGGTTCCTTTCTGGTGGAAAGGCAACCTATGTACCATGTTTCCCCGAAAATAAGACCCTGTGTTATATTTTTTTGAACCCTGAAATAAGCGCTTCGCTTTATTGCTATGTGCTCAAAAGCCCGATTGGGCTTATTATCAGGGGATGTCTTATTTTGGGGGAAACAGGATAGTTATACTTAAACTGATTTAAGAGGAATGGGGAGACTGCTGTACTGTATTGCAGAGATGAATGACATTTAATGTACTGGGGGCACAGTTAACTTTCCTGAAGAGGGACCCAAATGCTGCCTAGTCAGTGATAATGTTGCCACCTTCTTAGAATATTTATTCTTTGAATTATGTAAAAATAACAGTATCAAACCTATCGGATATTAACATAAATAAAATATTTTTATTGAAGAAAATAATATTTTAAACAAATTATAATGAAACGAGTAAGTGTTTTAATTTTCTACAAATATTTTCAATATTTGGCTAATAATATTGATTCTGCAGATCCCTAGACTTTGGTGGGGCCCACAGGGGTTCTTGAACCACACTTTAAAAATACTGGTTTAGACTATGCCATCTCTGAATTAATCCCATCCATCCTCCCCCAAAAATAAGTAGTGATAAAATTATACACATTTCCATTTTAAAAAATCTATTTCCTGAATGGATTCATTTTTATTTCATATATATTTCTTTTGGTAATAGTCTCTTCTTTAAATGGCAGTATTTCAAATTAGCTTATCATACAAAATACGCTGTGTTTAATACAGTTGCATAGCGCTAGATCCTTCCTTCCTTCCTTCCTCTTTCCTTCCTTCCTTCCTTCTTTCCTTCTTTCCTTTCTTCTTTCCTTTCGTAATCAATGAAAGCCAAAGTATCAGCCAAAGTATTTTAATTTTCTTGATACCTGTACTATATTTTGGCTCCCCCCCTCTCCACAGACTCAAGAAGAATGCCAGCAAGAATGAGAGAGTGACCTGTACTGTGGGAGATGCTACCGCTTTTGAGAATATTTCTGAAATTATTAGAGCAGCAGAAGCAGCAGCCAACAAAGCATCAAGTGCAGCAGATTCAGCTTTATCAGTAAGAGTATTCTAAATGCACATCATATAGAGTTGCTTTATTTTTTAATAAATGTGTAAGATGTATGCAAAGAGGCTGAACATGTTCTACACTGCAGGAGAAGATGCTAAAGAGCAATTTAGCAAAAGCTAATTCTGTAAAGGAGCACCAACCAAACTATAGGAAGACCCCTAGAACTCATCTGAATCCATGTTAATGAGCTATTTTAATTGATCTTTTACCTCTAGAAAAAAATAGTCATTGCAAACCTAAATCTCAAAGGAAGATCTGGTCTGATTTTGACAAGGTAATGGATGTAGACCTACTTTTAGACTACCCTCTTCCTGCCCAGTAGAAAAATAAAGTTAATGTGAACTATTGCACTTGTAGGACAGTAACAGATTGAGGCAGACCTTAAGATCTTACATAGCTTCTAGAAACCTGGAATGCAATTTCTAGAGATTTCCCAAAGTTGGACTAAATTGTAATTCTCGATGTGATTCTTGGGAGAAATGATTGGAGACCAAGCATATTAGCTTTATGTAGTTGTTCTCATCTCATGTTGCTGTTTAACTAGTTTTTGTCTTGGCTTTACCAGCTACCTACCATCTCGATTTCCAGATAATTACTCTGCTTCAAATGAAATTTATTGGCGAAAAAGATAGCATTAACTTACATTTGTACATTTGTTACATGTTTTTTTTCTTTTTACAAACAAATTCTTAAGGAAAAATAAGCTATATGATAGCTTTGATAGAAAACACTAGAAACATCTTCGATTGCCAGGTGATTTATAAAGGATGCACATCTTTTTTCAAAATAGCAACTATGAGAGAGAGAGGGAGGGAGAGAGGGAGGGAGGGAGATGTGTGTGTGTGTGTGTGTGTGTGTGTGTACAGTTAATATCTCGGGTTTCTTCCCGTGTAATTGTAAACATATCCTTAAAAAGATAGTAGCGACGTTTCGACGAAATCACATTCATCATCTTCTGGCTGATGTTCTTGGTTTGGTGCTTATGGGCAAACTGTGTGATTGTAACTGACATTTTTCTATGAAAAGAGGCAAAGGTGTATTCTGATTGGTCGACAGTGTTGCTGTATTCTGATTGGCTGATGACGTAGCTGTATTTTGATTGGGTGGAAGCGCTGTTGCTTGGTTGTCGGTCGATGGACAAGTTATGCTGGAACCGGTTGCAACCTAGGATTTTTGGTGAACCCTTGATTTATGGTTTATATTTTGTGTTAAGATTCGTCTATCTATGAGAGCAGGTTTCCAAATAGTAGGCAGACGGGAAGTATCATCATGTTTATTCATACAATATGGTCTTTTCTCTATTTCAATGGCCTCTCTGATTATTCTGCCATTGAGAATTCACAAATTCACAAACAGAATTAAATACATTAACTAACGTACTGACATCAAATGGGTTCTGTAGAAATAAAATCATCAGTATGATCCAGCATGCAACACCCAGACAGAAGAGAAATCAACAAGAGGAACAAAGCAATGGGAAAGCCATCTTGCCCTATGTAAAAGGAACAACGGATAAAATTAGCAAAGTACTGCATAGACACAATATCAAAACCATATTTTGCACAGATAGAAAGATATTGTCTATTCTGAGAAACCCTAAAGACAAAATAGAATTAGAGGATCAAGGCATATACGAAATCCCGTATGCTTCCTGCCCTTCAACATATATTGGACAGACCAACAGAAGAATGAGTGTGTGCATTGAGGAACATAAAACTCAGTACAAAAGAAAGAACACACATCATCATTAGTACAACACATAAATGCCACAGGACATAATATTAAGTTTAATAATACAAAAACAGTTGCAAAAATAGAACATCTCAATGGCAGAATAATCAGAGAGGCCATTGAAATAGAGAAAAGACCATATTGTATGAATAAACATGATGATACTTCCCGTCTGCCTACTATTTGGAAACCTGCTCTCATAGATAGACGAATCTTAACACAAAATATAAACCATAGATCAAGGGTTCACCAAAAAGCCTATGTTGCTACCGGTTCCAGCATAACTTGTCCATCGACCGACAACCAAGCAACAGCGCTTCCACCCAATCAAAATACAGCTACGTCATCAGCCAATCAGAATACAGCAACACTGTCGACCAATCAGAATACACCTTTGCCTCTTTTCATAGAAAAACGTCAGTTATGATCACACAGTTTGCCCATAAGCACCAAACCAAGAACATCAGCCAGAAGATGACGAATGTGATTTCGTCGAAATATCGCTACTACCCTTTTAAGGATATGTTTACAATTACACGGGAAGAAACCCGAGATATTAACTGTACACACATATATACCCGTGAAAACTTACACATATATATATGTGTGTGTGTATGTATATATATGTATGTATGTATGTATATGTTTTCTGAGGTTTTCGCAGGTGTTTGTATGTAGGTCTTTGGTTATTCGGGTTTTTTCCCATGTAAAATTGGAAGTGTTTTGGCGACGTTTCAACGAAGTCTCATTCGTCATCTTCAGGCTGGTGTTTTCGGCTTGAAGCCAAAAACACCAGCCTGAAGATGACAAATGAGACTTCGTCGAAACGTCGCCAAGACACTTCCAATTTTACGCGGGAGAAAACCCGAATAACCAAAGACCTATACACACGCACACACATACACACAACACACACACACAAATACAATGAAATGAAAATCCTACAGGAAAACACATAAACCTATAATTGATAAAACTAAAAACTAGACATAAAATACAATAACATTACATAAAATAATATGTAATGTTATTACGATAATATTACAATATTATTAAGATAATAGTGACAATCACCAAAATTTATAGTAATCTTCAGTCATAGGTAGGATGAATAGAACAAATGGTAGCACAAAATCAGGCAATCTGAAAAGACTTATCAGAGTTCTGGTCAGGTAGAAGTAGATATACATAAGCATTGTGTTCTCTCCCAGGGAAGTTCTTTCAAATGCGATAAATAGAGAGAGAGAGAGAGATTTTGCCTACTGAGATAAATAAACTTCAAAAGAAATATATTTTTGTATCGTAACAGCTCTGTTTCTGGAGCATATTGCTCTGTTCTGGCCCTCTTTTTGCCACTTGCTTCATTTTGCACCAACCTCCAGTTCCAGATGTTCTGAATTCAACCAAAACAGTTACAGCAATTCTGCTACTGCTGGCTTGGATTATGAAATTGCACTTCTTTTGCTATACAAACCTCTTACCTGGCAGTGCTTCATTTTCAGATAGTGGATGAAAAAGATTTATCTGGAATGGCTGAAAGACTGAAAACCAACAGTGGAAAAGTGTTAAACAAAGCACGAGAAACACAGAAGACATTGCAAGGTATCATCAGCACATCATACATTGCAAGCGTTACAAAACATGATAAAAAGTTTTAGGGTTTCATCCTCTACTATTGCTCCAGACCTGACCTTGTTAGAAGCTAAATTATAACATATTTACCACTGACTGACTCCTTTTCGGAAATTGAAAGTTTTCACATCAGACTAGTTCACAGAATGAGTTTCAGAGAAACAGACCTTACAAAACTCAACCTAGTAAAAGCTGTGTGAGAGAAAGGAGGCTATAGAATCCAGTGGTTTTTTCCTCTTGTATTAGTGTTTCACAGTCTTGGCAACTTTAAGAAGTATGGACTTCAGCTTCCAGAATTGTTTGAACTGGATTCCTACCATTGACTACCAGTAATTGTAAAATATCTGGGAAAAGGGCTCTGATATTTCTAAAATGCTCAAACCAAAGTCATATTTGGAATAGAATAGAGCTAGAAGGGACCTTGGAGGTCCTCTAGTCCAGCTGCCTGGTCAAGCAGGAGACCCTATACCATTTCAGACAAGTGGCTGTCCAGTGTCATCTTAAAAATCTCCAGTGATGAAGTGCCCGGTCACAATTCAAGGTGTTGGTTATTACCTTTAAAGCCCTACATGGCTCTCGGCCAGGTTATCTTTGAGACCGCCTTCTACCACATAGCTCCCAGCAACTGGTAAGATCCCACAGAGTTGGTCTCCTCCGGGTCCCATCAGCTAAACAATGCCAGCTGGCAGGCCCACGGGGGAAGGCCTTCTCTGTGGCTGCCCCAGCTCTCTGGAACCAGTTACCTCCTGAGGTCCGGACCATCCCCACCCTATTGGCCTTCCAAAAAGCAGTGAAGACCTGGCTTTTCCGGCAGGCTTGGGGCCGTTGATCTCACTTTTGTGATCTGGTGAGATCCAGCCATGAATGGTATGAATGAGCTTTAATGTTTTAATGTTTTTAATTTTTAAATGTTTTTTATTAGGATTTTAAATGTATTGTGAGCCGCCCTGAGTCTTTGGAGAGGGGCGGCATATAAACTGAATTAAATTGAAAAATTGAAATTGTCCATGATTTCTGAAGGCAAGCTGTTCCATTGGTGAATTGTTCTCACTGTTAGGAAGTTTCTCCTTAATTTCAGGTTGCTTCTCTCCTTGATTAGTTTCCAACCATTGTTTCTTGTCCTGTGCTCTGGTGCTTTAGAGAATATTTTGACGCCTTCTTCTTTGTGGCAGCCCCTCAAATATTGGAATACTGCTATCATGTCACCCCTAATTCTTCTTTTCTTTAGACTAGCCAAACCCAAATCCTGCAACTGTTCTTCATATGTTTCAGTTTCCAGGCCTTTGATCATCTTAGTTGCTCTTCTCGGAACTTTTTCCAAAGTCTCAAATTTAGCAACATATTTAAATGTACCTAAATTTGCCTAGTAGGATTACACTGAAAATGAATTTGGCTGTGATTAGGTTCATGGTTTGGCCACCTGGGCAAAGGAATGACAAGAGGAAAACACAGAAACCTCATCAGAAAGCAGTCAGTTATAAGAGCATGAATAGTAAAACTACTATTAGTAATAAAGTGAGGGCAATCCATAATTGTCAGGATGATTTATAGTGGATTATTTTATAGATCTCAGTCCAGCACTTGATAATATGAGGAACAAGCTTCAGGAAGCAGAACGGAAAAAAACTGTAATACAGGGAGATCTTAGTGAGTTCCAAAATAACCTCCAGGGAATAAAGAGAGGTAAGTAATATGATGTGGCTTTTTACTAATGTACATTTTATTGGATTTATTGTACCCATTTTTTTAAAAAAAGCATTAAGTGGAAGAAAAGAAACAAAAAAAATGTATACAAATTATATACTTACTTACAATAGTGCAGAATATAAGCTTCATATATTTAAATAGAGAGCATTTTACATATTATTGTATCTTAAAAGACAAATAAATGTTATCCTGAATTTATCTGCCTACTAGATAAAACAGAGAGCTTAATCACAACTGCAAATACCATGATTAAGAATGCTAACAATATTACTACAAATGTACTCAGTGAACTGGACCCAATTAAAGCTGGAATTGAGAACATAAAGAACACTTATGAAAATGTACAGATTACTGATTTCAACAAGGCTTTGAGAGAAGCAAGCAATTCAGGTAGCTTTTTCCTTTTACATCGATTCCTTAAACTATTTTTAAATTAACGTCAGAGTTTTCTTATGATATATTTTCTGAAAAAGGTCAGTTGTTAAAACGCCTGTTGAGTCATCACTTAGCAAATACACCCTGTGAGTGTTATGGAACCAAACATTGTGGAGAATTTTCTGGAAAAGTCAAAACCAGATAATTTAGGTCCACACTCTAGAATAATCTCTTCCAAGATGTTGCAAAGCAACACCTGTCAAAACCTAACTAGCATAGACATATGGAAGGCAGCTCTCAGATATCTGATTTTAAAGACTTTGATCAAATCTAAGCAACAGCAAAAATCCTTGAATCCCCTTCTTCCATTTTAAGGGCATAGTCATTGGGTTGAAGCAGTTGGGAACACCGCTTGGAATGATTTCAGGAATCACGTCATGGGCAGGTTTAACCTATTGTGGTGGCAGATTTAGGTGTAACAGATCACAGGTAGGTTTAACTTGTTAAGTTGAAGCAAGTTTATATGGTGAAGCAACTCTACACAGGACTATCACTTCCTGAATCAGCCTCATTTTGTATATAGGAAAAAGTTCCACTTTCTGTTGTATAACACTGTTAGAGAGCTATAGTGATTATTGGGCTTATAGTACAATACTAGTTCTGTTTCCTCCAAAATAATTATTCTATTTCCCAGTAGGTGTTTAGATGAGTCTCAAATTCTTCACCTTGAATGTTGGGTATGGGTGAATAATTTTTGTAGTTCAAGACATTTGGAGGATGTGAAAGACTGGGAAAGCCTGTTCATATGTTTAAGCTTAACACTGTAGCTTATTCCTTCTAGTTTGTGTTCTTGAAAACAAAATAGGGCATAGCAAGCTGGTCAATTATAATTTTCCCTTTCTGTTCCCACTTGGGACTAATAATTAACAAGTAATTAAACTAGTGTATTGTTAATAACTAAAAATTAAATTTCCAGTTACTTTAACTGTAATTTGATATGTACTATCCTATATTTCTCCTCATTTTAAAATGCTTTCAACAGTAAATAACTTAACAAGCATGCTCCCAGATCTGTTTAACAAGATTACAAATATCAATCAGCAAGTCATATCAACAAGCAATATAACTGAGAATATAAATCGCATCAGGGAGCTCATCCAGCAAGCCAGAGATGCTGCAAATAAGGTGTGTGGCAAAAATTCCTTGCTTCCTTTTTAAAAATTATTCTCACATACTTATCCAAATATTTTTATATATTCTTTCTCAAAAGTATTTTATTTTGGATGCCTACATAGGTCAGGCCAATGGGGATAAGAGTAATATTCACAAAACTGTAATTCCAAGTTGGCCGAATTGTTTAAGACTGATATACTGTAAATACAGTATGGCTTGGTGAAATGTGTGTAAGTTGAAGCTTTGCTTTGCTTCCTAACTAAGTTTGTAATTACTTACAAACCTTATTTTAGGTGGCCATCCCTATGAAATTCAATGGCAAATCGGGAGTTGAAGTTCGACTTCCTGATATCCTGGATGATCTGAAGGGTTATACTTCCCTTTCTTTCCTTCTACAAAGACCTAGTAAAAAGGAACTCATGACACAACCATCCAACATGTTTGTCATGTATCTGGGTAACAAAGATGTAAGTGTTGACTATTTCTTACCAAGCCATTATTGAAAAATCATAAATATATAACCAAAATATATTTTATTTTACTGTAGTTTATTCATTTTTTAAATTTTAAGTCTAAATCTTTTATTTGTTTTTAACTTTTGTTTTAGCTGTATTTTAACATTGCTTCTGAGGTTTTTTTCTTTCTTTTTTATTACCTGGCTGGTCAATAACCATAACTGAATAAATTTGAGATGAATGGAGGGATTCTATCTATTGCAGAAGCCACGTCCTCACCTGAGGAAAAAGTCATGATGTAACAGTACCGCCAGCAGTACCACAATCACCAGCAGTGGTCCCAATCCAGAACCTTTAAGTTATTGGATTCTGTTATCTCTAAAAGATCTTCATTCTCCCAAAATGTTCTGAATTGAGTCTTGATCATATACAATACTAGCCTATATTTGAATTAGTCATAAAAGGAGATAATTAAGAGCCCTTTGGAATATAAGAAAGAGTACTCTATTTTGGATTGCTCTGTTGTATATGAGCTGGAAGCACAGTGTATTTGTAACTTTGAACATGGCCCTAGATACCTTCTTCACTGCTGTTTAATCTGAGATAGCATTTTAAAAATTGTATAACCTTAATATGCCAAAAAAAGGGGAAAAAAAACAGCAAACAAAACAAGAAAAATAAAAAAAATAAAAAACAGAGGGTTAAAAACAACAAATAATATTATATTACTACGGAAAATCATTAAGCTTAATGTTTAAATACACCCCTTGAAGATCACATGAAATAATAGCAATCAATATTGATTAGTTCAATAGAAAGTTCATAAACTGAAAACAACATAACAGTGTTCCAGAATTTTAAAAAATGGAGTCTCTCTATCAAGAAAGAAATCATATGTAAGCAAAATGTCAGTCTACTGCAAAATGCAGAAATTAATGTATATGTTTATTTGGCAGACTCAGGTTTAAAATCCCAAACCTTTCACTCTTTTGAATCAACATATTTACTTTATTCTAGGCCTTGAGACATCAGTTCCATGTTTATGTAAGGGTTTTCTTGGGCCTGTATATCTCATCAGTTTTAGGCACTAAACAATAAACGGATCTAAAATATTAATAGCCATATTTTTCTCTGAATTCCTCCACCCCAACAAATTATTTACCTGATATTTGCAATTTGAGATTTATCATTTGAATAATGGTCAAAATTATCTTCCAATGCAGGAAATAAATGGAGTTATATCTAAAAATAGAGCCAAGCTCCTGTCATTATGTCAAAGGAGCCACATAATTACTTTCTAAAAGCATCAAATGTGTACTGCATGAATTATTTGTGTCAATTACCCATCTTATTATAATTCTTCTAATTGATTCTTAGAATGTAGATGTTTTAAGCCTGTTGTTTCATATGAAACTTTGGACATTGTGTGTTTTTCATGTATTATGAACCATATATGAAAATTTTAGACATACATAAATCTGATTCACCTTTTAAAGGACATTGGCTGAAACAGGCACCACTTATTAGTCTGTTAATCAGGGTTTACTACGTGTGCATTTGTGTATGTATGTTTACTTGTACTATATATTAGTGGAAATGATTTACATTACAGAATCCTGAATTTGAGGGCTAGAAATTTCTATCAGATTAAAGGATTATAAACACCCATTCAGAGTTCTTTGGAGGATTTGTACCATCCAATTATCTTGAATATCTACATTGAATTTAAATTTATCTTTAAGGCAACTTCCGTCCCGGGGTGAACACAAGCTTATGAGGCAATTTTTTAAAAAAAATCTCAGCAGACTTAGAAAAATTGAAAACAAATCCCCACCCTGATGATCTTGTTTGCATACTTCTCCTTTGCAGGTGTTATGTTTGATGATTTTTTTTAAAAAAAGGATTATATAACATGTAGCAGTTGTCTGAAGAATTAACTTAAGCTTTCATGTTCAGAGTTCCAGCAACTATATCGGTATGGCTATTCGTGGTGATCATCTTATTTGCGCCTATAACCTAGGAGGCACCGAAAATGAAATACGAGTGTCGGAAAAATTGTATGAGAAAACCACTAGGGACATAGCTTTGGATCAAATCACATTTAAGAGGTATGGACCCTTAAAATAGATCCTTTCCAATTATTTTGCAGTCATATTGGAAGACTTTCAGTTGTATGCATTTTTCTTCTTCTCTAGAATTTACCAGTATGCAGAATTGGCATACAAGCATGCTGCACCCTCAGATTTGTCAGCCAAATATGAACCTCAAGATTCCAGTAGGAATAGTAACACTCTTCTTAACTTGGATCCTGACAAAGTGGTCTTCTATGTGGGAGGATATCCACCAGAATTTACGGTAATAGCTTTATGTCTTATGCAAATATTAGAAAAAATAAATCATTATTTTTTGTAATCCAACAGATGACACTTCTCATAAATTTACTATATTGTTCTTACAAAAAAGTACTTGGAAATAATATCTCCACTGAAGGATATGCCTTGAGAGGTTATGTTGTTGTTTATTTTTCATCAAATTCTTGTCCAGCATTACCCAGCTTTCAAACAAAGGGCAAAATTTTGAAAATGGAACAAATTAGTCAGCTTCTATGATTTGTTTGATTTTTGGAATTATAGAAAAAGGTTAAAAGAATGTATAGATTCACATTTTTAAAAATTAAAAATAAATTAATATAAATATAAAATCAATTTGGTTTCAGAAGCAGATTTCATCAAAAACAAGACTACTTCAGTTTCTTTGAAGCACCTCCAGCAACTGTTTAAGGCAGGGGTGACAAACTCAAGGCCCACGGGCCAGATCTGACCTGTGGGGTGCTTAGATCTGGCCCCCGGGGCTGCCCTGGAAACAGCGAAGGACTTCCCCGCAGTGCCTCTGCCAGTGAAAATGGAGCTCCGTTTTCACTGGCAGAGGGTTGCAGGAGGCCATCGCAGCTAAAAATAGAACTTGGGAGCCTGTTTTCACTGGTAGAATGCTTGGGCCACCACCGGCACCCTGACACAAGTGATGTTGTGCTGGCCATGCCCACCAGCCCTTCCAATATCAAACACAACCCTGATGTGGCCCTCAATGAAATCGATTTTGACTGTGACCCTGGTTTACGGCATGCTTCAGCTGATTATTTTCCCACTGTGGTGTATTAGGCAAAAAGTCTGTATGAAGCCATTGAAATTCCTTAAAATAATAATTATAAAATAATTGATTTAAAGTTACTATTCCATATTCTGCATATACTTTCAAAGTAAAATAGCACTATTTATCTTTGGAGTAAAATTGAACATAAAAGCAATTCACAGAGTTTTCTGGGCCACATTTTTGAAGTGGCTTGGCATTGCCACCTTCTAGGATGTTAAGAGATAGGCTTCAAGATGGCTTCATTCCCTAAAGTCGGATTATAACTCATGGTCTCCTGTTTCTAGCCTTTAACTACTACACCAAGCTGGCTCTCAAATATAATTGCAATCCATATAATTAAAGAAGGTGGAAATCCACATCCACATGTAACTTGCTTTAGAAAATTAATCTGATACATTTCAAAAGCTTTTCAGCTTCTAAACATTTTAATGCAGCCGAATCTAATACATCTTGAGCTATGTCCAAAATATCTATTAATAAATGTAAATTGTCTGATGTCTAGTTTTAATCAATCTAGACTGAGATGGATAAATTATGTATGATAACACTCACTGCAATGATTTAGCCAACAAAACAGTTAATAGTGTCTACCTTAATTAATGATATGGGTTTATACCTTTCCATAGAATTTAGAACCTTTACCTGATTTTAAATTCACTTTATATAAGCCTCATAAAAAGATAAAGGCAATTAATCATATGTAAATTATTTAGTATAAACCTCTTACAATACTGGGCTCAAAATAACTATAAAATATTTATATCATTTAATAGGGAAACCATCTAGGCTGGAGGCTTTCTGCTTTTCACCAGCTGAATTGTCTCAAATATTTTTTAAGTTCCAAAGCTGCTTTCAAAATCCTTCACAATCCTGTGGTAACAGCTGACTATCAAATTCACTCAAAATATTACTCATTTGCTATTGATCTACTGTATCATCACAAAATTACTTATTTTATATTAAAATACAAGTGAGAAAGTGTAAATTAATTACATTTTGTGTTTCTCTTATTTTAAATAATATGCTGATAAATTACTAGTTTTTTTTCATTATTTTCCCAATATTTAACTTTAATCTTTTCAAAGAAAATATAATCTGATCAACCTAAACATTATCTATCTGCTACTTGGATGGATGTAAACTGGGATTCTTTGTATGTTCTAGTAAGCATTCTTTAATCATATTTTTCATAAATTTGCAACCAAGAATTCTATTATTCCTTATCACAGACAATAACACACCTTATAAGATTTATATACATCTCTTATCATCAGTAGGCTAGTTAGAATTACATTCCAAAAAACTCTCATGTTTGCTGTTTGATGTAATAAAAAATTATCATCCCATGTAAAAAAGAAGGTGTTAAAATATCATATACTATTAGCTGGACTACCGTCGTTTTCTTTAATTTTTCAACACGGTGTTAACATGAATGCAATGCTCAGATTACAGGTAATCCTAACCTACAACCACAATTAAGCTCAAAATTTCCATTCCAACTTCATTTGTGAATGAGGGTATGCTATTAACTGTATTTGTTTTATTTAGAATATGGAGTCAGGGTGAAGGGATTTTGGTCAATCTAGAATATTCAAATCTGTCCCTCCTTTGCCGCTCCCCCCCCCAAAGACAACTTCAGCATCCTGTTCCTGGTGTGTGTTTGTTGGCATCCTTTGGGATTTATTATTCTGCTTTTCCCACTTCATTTATTACTCTAGCTTGCAACTATGGCTAGAGGCTTTGTGAGAAATATTCGATTGCAAACTTGACTTGGTACCACACTACTTTCACAGGTTTTCCTATATTATAAGGATGACAACGTAAGAGCTAGATCTTTATCTCTGTGAGAAATGTGCCAGCATGTAGTTTTTTAAATACATTTTGCAACTAATGAGAAATATCTATTTTCTTTTCTTTTTGCATTACAGAGTGACAGGGTTTTGTTGCAGTAGTTTTAGATGGGACACTGAGGGGATAACTGATTTTGCATACTTATTGATCAGCTGAAGAGTAAATACCAATTGTCACAAGATTTTCTTTGCCTGTTTTCTTTATTCTGAAGAATGAGTATAACTGCATGGTTGACTTCAGAATAGGCTGGAGGAATTGAGGAATGTTGTCTGAAAGTGAGATTTTTAATTATTAGGGTGAACATTCAGTGAATCAGTAAAACCCAAATGTTCAAAGTTATTTTTGTAATCTTAAAAGCCCAAATCTTTCTTTTTAAATTCTTTTAATTAAGAATTAGAATTTTAAGGATATGGAATTCTGAATGTAATTGTAATGGTTGGATCTGTGTAATGCAATGATGAAAATGTATCAGAGGGCACAGAATCTCATGACAATTGCAATTTCTATGTTTATACAGTACTGAGCATTATTGAAATTTGCTGCTTTTTTTTAAAGAGTGTTTTTATTCTTACAGCCTCCAAGTGTACTGGACTATCCCCATTATGAAGGCTGCATTGAATTAGATAGCTTAAATGACAGAGTTTTCAGCCTGTACAATTTCAAGAAGACTTTTAATCTTAATACTACTGCGGTGCAACCATGCAGAAGGTAATTTTTTTCTAGATGTGCTTTAGATAATTATCAATGTGGAATGTTGTCAAGCACATTCTGTTTCTCCTATTCAAATGTGGATAATTATTATCAGCTTTCAAAAACTTCTATGTATCTTTTAAAATCATATTCAGATTTTAAGTTAGTCAAGTACACACCATTGCTGCTCCTTGTTCTTCTACCTATTGGCATCTGAGCTACAATAAAGTATTCTGCTCTACTTATTTAGGGTGTTATTAGTTATCTGTGAGGTCAAATCTAGGTGGCTGAAGCTTTCAGTGGGTTATTATTATGATTTTTGAGGATCTACATGATGAAACTATGTAAAGCTCCCAAAAGGGCAAAGAAGTATTTTCTGACAAGTTTTAAAATTAATATTGAAGGGCTCTTTGTGGGTTTGAGCTTGGGTAAATTAAGTGCCCTCTGGAGTCCTTGACTGAGGCATCCTGAGATGACAGTTTCAGAATACCTTTCAGAGCATACTGACTCCAATGGTCATACCTTGGAGATGGAGTCAATGGCATTAGTGTAAGGTCACATGGAAGAAATGACAAAAAATGCATGGTGCCAATGTGATGCAGTTAACTTTTTTCTACATGTATTGTGACAATATGTGCATGTATGAAAGAGATGGAACTTATGACACAGTGCTGCTCTTGTCTTTTTTTATAAAAGAGGTAAATCCTATGAATATCTCTGGCTAGATTCATTTCTGAGGAGATCAGTGCATGATATGGGCTGGCATTGACTAGGCATTTTACCACTTTAATAATGCAGTCAGTGGGAGCAGAAGAAATTAGACATTAGACTAACAACAATTAAGCTTATTCACAACTTCTTTTCTCTATGCCAAACTTCTCTCATACATTTATAGATCTTATATTTCAATTCTCACTGAGCTTCACTTTAAAATATTGCATGCATTCTCTGATACTTTCCTTATTCTGTGGTTGAGCTATCACATTGCATTAAGCAATAGTATGTTTGCTTTTGGTTTCACTATCTTGCAGCCTTGCAAGATAGTCCAGATGAGAAACACACCCAGAAATTCTGTTCTATCTTTATTATAAAGTTACATTAAGTGAATCTTTCAAGTCTGAAAATACATCTCTCTCCCCTCAGCTTTACAATCCAAGAAACTAAGGAGCATTCCTTCCGAGATATTTGCCATACATACATTCCTTTTACTGACTGAGCTACAGCTTATCTGACCCTTGCCTAGTCTACAGCTCTTCATCCTGTCTCTCCAAGATCATTCATACATGCCATTACAGTATGTTAGGTGGGATTTTGCATAAGCAATTGGATCAAGTCATCTTTTCAAAACTTTGAACTGAATTGCTTCAAAGTGACACGTTAAGTGGGTGCCTTCAAATAGATTTAGACTTTGATTAACTTTTGTGCAGGTCCTATAGGTTTCTTACTGAAGCAACTTGATCCACACACTTGAAATCAAAGTTCAATTGCAATTGTATTTTATTTATCTGATATATATTCCACTTTCTTCAAGATTATACAGCACTTTTTCCTTCAAGCTATCCCCCCCTTCTCAATGCACCGGGGTACTGAAACACTGTAAGTGGTCCCAAGACACCCAATGAACTTTAGAGGTTGAAAGTGAAGAACCTGAGTTCCTATCTTAGTTTAGTCTTTGAGCCACTATCCCATGCTAGGTCTTTGAGTCATGTTCAAGCTTCTTAACACGTTCCTTATGAACGAGATTTTGAAACAAGGACTGGTGCTTAGCATGATGTTTGAATTGTGGCTATTCAATAAATAGGTTTGAAACAAAAATAGCTTAGTGCAACCTGTGAAGCAAATTTTGAAATTCAAAGGAATTTGTTCATCTGCAGGTTGAAGAAAGATAAAGAAATTTGGTTAACTTGCTATTTCTTTTCAAACACAGCTTTATTTTAAAATTCATAAAACCAATTGTAAGCTATTATTTAAACTTCATAAATGTGTAAGGGACTGTTAAAAACAATAAGAAAACAAATATCTCTGAAGAAATGACGAAGCTTTAAGATATAGTTTCCTTCCTTATGAGGGGAAACACAATTTTCACTTAGCTTGACTGTTTTCTTTGTTTAAAACAATTCTTGATATATCAAATATGCTTGATAGGATGGTAGCATTTTCATCTGTATATTTCTTTATTTTAGATACAGAGAACAATCTGCTGAATTTTACTTTGAAGGCATAGGTTATGCACATATCAAAGCCTCTCCAGGCACAGGAATCATAAGATATGAACAAACCATTCAAACTACTTCAGATGTTGGGTTGGTGTTCTTTGCAGAAAATCAGGTAATTAATATTCATGTAAATGTTTCCGGGCAAACTGGAAAGTGGGGGAGAAGAGGAAGGAAGGGAATTAGGCACAAGGAAAAGAAGATCCATACAGATAAATTGTTCTGAAACAATGTAAATAGGTCAATACCAACCACAAATTTGCATCTATTAACCTATCATTGAAAATAATTTGAAACACAGATTCAAATAACTGATTGTTTCAGATTCCAACATACACTGTATTGTTTGAAAAATTATTCATAAACAGTTTTAATAGTTTTGTGATATCAAGAAACAGACTTGGTGGAAGTGCATCTCAGAGACCTATTATATATGTAATCATATACAGAATGTATGTATATATATTTGTATAGTCTGTTTGTGTGTGTGTGTGTGTGTGTGTGTGTATGTGCGTATGTACATTATACTCTTCAATCGAGGGCCTAAATTTCATCAATAGAACAAAGATTATTCTTAATCCATTTAAATCTTTTCTCTTTTCTATTAAGGAATGATGTTGCCCTAAATGCATCTGGGAGAAGCTTTAAAATACCCAATTATTTTATTCATAGTTTAAGACTTAAATAAACAAAAATAGCTGCTGAAATATTTTTAATGAAAACTTCTAGAAAATGTCTGGCAAATGAGTGGTCCCCACTTATTCAGATTCCTCATTCATTCCACTATGTGGAGTTTGTTGGTGGGTGAAGTTGTCTTCTGAGTTGGGGCCAGTGGTGGGTTGCCCCCCATTCGTACCGGTTCTATAGAACCAGTAGTAAAACTGGCGGGAGGCTCCGCCCACTGACTCCGACATCATCAAAACACTTCTGTGCATGCTCGCTTTGCTCGTGCGCGCAGCCCCGCTGCAAACTGGTAGTAAAGGTAAGTAGAACCCACCCCTGGTTGGGGCCATCTGAGTGGGAAAACTGAGCTGTCGGTTTGCATTTTGTACCTATCTCCAGGTTCTCTTCAGTAATATTTGATTTAAATGAGTTGAGGTGGCACAGTGGTTAGAATGCAGTACTGCAGGCTACTTCAGCTGACTGCTAGCTGCAATTCAGCAGTTCAAATCTCACTGGCTCAAGGTTGACTGAGCCTTCCACCCTTCCAAGATGGGTAAAATAAGGACCCAGATTGTTGGGGGCAATAGGCTGACTCTATAAACTGCTTAGAGATGGCTGTAAAAGTACTATGAAGCGGTATATAAATCTAAAATAGTGAAGACATCTCATAAAACAGTTCTATTAACTAGCATAATCCCAAAAGAAAGGGGATAATTTGTAAAATATTTTAAATATATTGTTGATGTATAGATATTGAAGTGTTGAGAATTTACTTTCTCAGCTGTAATTTGCATAATATCTGTCAACTGCAATAAATTTAGCTAATCCATTCAGGGATATAGTAATAGCAAGAGGATTTAGACTTATATAGTGCTTCACAGTGCTTTACAGCCCTCTCTAAGCAGTTTACAGAGTCAGCATATTGCCCTCAACAATCTAGGTCCTCATTTTACCTACCTCAGAAGGATGGGTCAACCTTGAACCTGGTGAGATTTGATCTGCCAAACTGCTGGCAGCTGGTGATCAGCAGAAGTAGCCTGCAGTACTGCACTCTAACCACAGCACCACCACAGCTCTTTTTACATACTTACATACTTAGTAATATATATTTTACTTTGTAGAAGTGTAAATTGATATAAAACTACAATAGTACAAACAGTTTTCATTGTTTTTCTCGCTAACCTAGGAATATTCAAATATGGCATGAAGAGTTATATAGCCATAAACTATGGAGCTGGAAAATTTATGTTTTCCTTTAGGCTACATGCATGTAACTTAAATTTCATAGTATTTTTTGAATCTCAGTTTTCAGATTTTAATGTTGTGTCAAGCAGATCAGCTTAGTAATACCTCCTGAGCACTTATGATGCCAACTGCATTGAAGTTTTTGGAATATAACCTTAACTTTCTCACAACTTTATGCTAAGTCATTTGTTTTTGTTATTTTGCTAAGTAAATGGAAAATTGATCATTGTACTGTCTTCAATCAGTCATTCCCACCAATACTCTCCAGTTGTTGCACAATAATAATTCAGCAAATCTGTGGGAAAGGATAGCCCTCTTTCTCTTCCTAAGAAGGAACAATGTATTTTTTTTCTTTAAAAAATGAAACCTGAAACAATCAGACTACTAGGAAAATATATAAGTATTAGATGTTATTTTGAATAAAAGAAAATATGCCTGTTAATGCCTATTTATGTATTATTTTGCATAAAACATTATAGAACAACTTTATTAGTTTGCGAATTGAAAATGGCGAACCAATATTTACATACAAAGTTGATTCACAACCTCCGAGAGAAATATCAAATGGATCCATGAGGAGTGTAACAGAAAAAAGGGTAAGTTTCTCTGCACAAATCAATCTGAGTTGTTATCATTATGAAAATGCTCACGCGTACCCCTTTGTAATATGCTAGCTATTTCATTAATCTTAGCTACACATATGGAAATTTTTAAAGATTACTCTTAAAACAAATACGTGGCATGGCTCCCAAATATATGTCAGCATAAGGGGACATTATGTAGGAGATTAAGTCTGTGTGTCAGTTCCACCACTAAATTTGTCATACTTTGCTTTGCCCCTCCAGAGAACAGGTTCACAGGAGGAAGTTGGATTAACATGTTTCGGAACCTCTATATTATCAGAATCTTGATATCAGAAGGTTCTAAGACAGTCTTGTCCAGCTTTGGTGTCTTCTGGATATACAGAAGATGGGTGGGTTCCAATACCTAGACTTCTCAGCAATGGCCATGCTGGCTAGAGAATTTCAGGAGTTGAAATCTGCACTTAGCTTGGGAAAGGCTAAACATGATTTAGTATTCAGCAGAGTGTTTGTGCAAGAGGTAGGAAATGGACAGGGTCAGCCAACAGTGCAGAAATGTCTCTGGTAGCGGTTGGTGGAAAACAGGAGAACCCTTTTCCTATTCCTCCTGAATAAACAAACCATTTTCGGGTTGTTGAACCATCACCTTTTAACTAATAGCTCAGTTGTTGTTTTTTTAATATAAAAAGGTAAAGGGTACTGTCTTATTGTTTGCCTCAGGCAGCAGAATGTTTTCATGCAGATCTGAGAGCAAAGACATCATATTTAGGTTGCTGCCATCAGATATTACCCCAGCTGCTTATAATATTACCCTCTGCCTATAATATTCAAACCTAATGCCTGGGTCTCTCTGTGATGATTGTGAACTGGAACTTCCAGTCAAAGGATGGCAGTGCTGAGCCCTTCCTCCTATCAGAAGGAGAGTTCTCAACTATTTTATAGTAGTTGAGAAGTATTTCTTTATAGTTCCATCTGCACAGATGAAACAGCCTCAGAATCCAAGCCTAGGAATACTTGTCAGGAATCATTTTAGAACTGGGGTGGGGCAGCAGTTATGAGATAATCTGTGGAAATCAGTAAATCTCTTTTCAAATTCCATTTTGTGGTCATTATTTAGCAAAAGTCCATTTATTCTTTTATTACTATATTAACCAACAGTCTGCACTATCGTATATCTTTCCCACATTCAGTTATATGGCCTTTAGGGATTTAAACAACTTTAAATCATTATTAGGACTTGATGGTATGGAAAAAATTGGCATAATGCAAAGGCTCCTGTGTCGTTCAAGGGAAATGCTTTTAAGTCATTATTTGAAAGTAAGGGGAGGGGATGAAAATGCTTTGTGCATGTTGGCCATATCAACATTTTCTACCTTTTAGACAAGAACTGGAAGCTAATACATCTTTCTTGCAAAGTTTGTGCTGTGGCCTTTTAAAAACCTATTTTAAAAGAGCACTTCGGGTTCCTTTCCCCTCTTGCTGATTTTATGTTTCCTGTTGACTAACTGTACTTTAGTATTGTCTTAATTTTTGTTTCTTGCCTATAATATTGATAATTCATTGCTTGAATTAATTATTAAAAAAAACTAATTCAAAAAATATAAAAAGGCAGAATATTAGTAATGATAAAGATACTACCTGTAAATGTAATGTTGAAATCATAATGAAATAATGAAGGCTTTAAATCTGTTTGCTTTATTTGTTTCAGGTTATTTTACACATTTCCCCCAAACAATATATTTTTGGAGTTGACAAACTTAGATTATATGCCACTGTGAATACATTTCATTTTGATTCGTATTACTTGGGAGGAATTCCAACCTTACTAAGAGAAAAGTGAGTGACAACTATCTTGAAGATAGGGGCTGGTGCAGAGTGGAAAGGATGCATGTTAAGGCCTTGGCTATGCTGAATGCATTCTTGCCCCAGGATTGTGGTTTAGCTGGAGACGGTTGCCTTTCTTGGGTTTGAGATTGATGCCTGGTATGGATATTGTCAATTATCTAGAAGCAACTTTATATAGTCACTGAGGTGCATTTGGCTTGATAGGTTACAAGTTCTTCATGCTTGATGTAAGATAACAGAAAGAATAGAACATCCCACTGGATGACTAAATAACTCTTTCCTTCTTCTAAGCTGGAATGAAGAACTTTTAACTAAAGCTTTTTCTTTCTGGAAATTGAGCTTGCCGTTCACATGATCTGTGAGTAACACACAATCAAAACCTTTTTCCCCAAAAGAATTAAGCACTTTTCAGGGGGATGATCACAGTTTTAGAATATAAATGTGAATTCCAGAATTTCCTATAGTATATTTTTTTTTGTACCAAAAATGCACTTGGTATAAACCTACCGTATTTTTCAGAGTATAAGACACACCAGAGTATAAGATGCATCTTAGTTTTTGGGGAGGAAAATAGGAAAAAAAATCTGCCTACTAGGTATTAATCTGGCTAGCATCCTTAGTCTGGTCAGCTTCAGCACATTAATTTGCTGGTTTTTTATCCCCTGCTTGGGGATAAAAAGCAGCTTCCTAAGGCACAGCTGAGAGGAAGCAGCAATGAGAAAAGCAGGCAAAGCGGGGTGGGGGTGGAGAGTGCTTCACTTGGCTAGCACCTAGTTAGGGCTGAAAAAAAAAGCTTCTAAAGAACAGCTGAGAGTCGGAGCAAAGCATGGAGATCACTTCACTCACTCCTTAAAGCATAGTGGAGAGTCGAGGGAGCAGGCAACGCTGGGAAGATCGCTCACTAGTGCCTTGTTAGGGCTGAAAAAAAGCTTCGAACAAGCTACATTCGTAGTATAAGACGCACCCAAATTTTCAGCCTCTTTTGGGGGGGGGGAAAGGTGTGTCTTATACTCCGAAAAATACGGTATGTAATTATAAATAATGGTAAGAAAAAAATACTTATTTTCTATGTATAATTTTAAAACTACCTTATTCTTTGAATAAATACATATTTTGAAGAGAAACACACAAACATAATTTAGAGATGAATAAGAATCATTTGTTTTCTCTTGTATGGTGAATTCTCAACAGTCCAGTCACCACAGACATATAGAATTAAAATTCAAACAACATCAAAGAATAAATTCTTTACCCTGGCTTTACAGCCATTGGAAAGTTTATTTACAGTATTTCTTATATTTTTTTTAGCCCACCTTTATTATTTTTATAAATATCTTAAGCCAGTTAACTTCTTCCTCTTCCTATTTCCCCGACAATAACAACAACCCTATGAAAGGGACTGAGAGACAGTGATTGGCCCAAAATCACCCAGCCGGCTTTCATGCCTAAGGCAGGACTAGAACTCACAGTCTCCTGCTTCCTAATCTGGTGGCAAGACCAAATACTAGACCAAAGAGATGATTACAATTGCAAATATAGTTAATGGAATTCATTTTGATAATGGAGAGTAGCTTATCTATCCCAAAAGACAAGAGATTTGCATAATATTAACTTTAAAGCTGTGGTTTGCTGGTTGCTGTTATTTACTTATTTTTGAAAGCAGGTTTAATATATCCACACCACCATTTCGTGGGTGCATGATGAATATTAAAACCTCATTTGAACGCTCTATAAGCTTCTCTGAAAGTTTTGGTGTCAGCAGAAAATGCCCGGATGACTGGAAGGTAAATAATCACCACTTCTTTTATTACTTGGCATTACTCCATAATATTCACAATTCTTTAATCATAATTCCTTTTAATTATTTAATCATAACCTCTAAATATTTCTAAAAGAAGACTTGCTATGGGATTTATGGCTCTATATGGTCCAGAAATGTATAAATCTCACCATATGAGAGCTCTGTTAAGCTTGTTATAAATAATAGAGAAGCAAGCAAAATAAAGATTACTCACTTTGTTTTAAAAATAAAGTATTTATCAACTACTTGTATTTTTTAGCTGGTGAGAACTGCAAACTTTTTCAAGAATGGATTTCTTGACTTAAGTGATAAAGATTTTCCTTTCCCTGATAATTTCCAAGTTGGATTTGGTTTTCACACATTGGCAGTTAATGGAATGCTATTAAGTTATAATATACGGGTAAGAAAGATGAATTATCTTTTGCTGTCTTTTAAAATACAATTAAAATACAATTGGTTTCCTACAAAATCCAAAATATCAATATTTTTTAAAAAATGTTTCTTTTTCTTCCTTTTAGCTTGCCGATTTTACCATTTTCCTAAGAAATGGCTATGTAATTGTAAGCCTGGCTGATGAAGAAATCCAATCTAGCAAAAAATGTGAAATTGGTTCAATGCATTACATAACAGTGATAAAAGAAGATGATATGTATGTTTGAATGATTATTGTATTGGTCAAAATATATTTTTATTGTTTAATTTAATGCTTAGTTATGAATGCTTAAACTGCATTAGAAGTAATACATCAATGGATTTGGCTTCTGAGAATGATTTGTTTTTCACAGAGATATTTTTGAATATGACAACATTATCATATGTTGGGTGGGTGGCATTTAGCTTCTAAGCCAAATTACATAGTGATGTAGTATATAATGAGAACTTTGGTAACAGTTCCTAGAAGGGGATGATCTAATTAAATAATTAAGTATTATTTAGGTATAATAATAGTTTTGCCATGATAATTTCACTCTTATATGCACTTTTATCCTTCTAGGCTGAAGTTATTAGTTGATGATATGCCTAACTCAAAAACAGTTGTAACTCCTGAAAGAAAATCAGTGAATCGACCAATAAAACTGGGTGGGAACAACTTTGAAGGGTGTATGTCCAATGTCTTTATAGAAAGGTAAATATATTATGTAATCATAGTTTATATATGGTAATCTATTTAATAAAACAAACCACACATTTTTCAACATGATTTTTAAAAATACTAAACAACCCATGACCCATTGGATCATCCTTTCAGATATATTTGCAAGTGCAGAGGGACTGGCAGAGATTGTATGGGTATGGGAGCAACTTGTGACCTTCCCTGCAAAGTTTCCCATTGACTTTCTCCCTGAAAGTTTCCCAGGAAGGAACTCCAAACCTACTGACGTGCTCCCGCCATTAGCCACAGTCACGTGATCCCTTTCTCCCTGCAAGCTTGCCAGAACAACTCTGTTATTCTGTTCTGTTCTGTTGACTTGTCGGAAAATGTTAGGGAATGACTATGGCAATGATGCTGTATAGCTGCGGTGCAATAGCACTGAAACAGCAAGAACTTTCCAAAATTTCACTCCTGTGGGTATAATGGGTCCCTGCATTCTGTAAGTTAATGCTTTTGAGTAGCTTGGTTGAAAAGGTTTGCCGTAGGATGCACCGTTTCATCCAGTTAAAGGTTACAGTCAGTGTGGGTTGCTTCCAGTTCTGTCTGGTTCTTATGAACTGGTAGTAAAAGTGGTGGGAGGCTCCATCATAATTGACGATCTGCGCATGTGCAGAAGCACACACGCTCCCATTGCGAACCGGTAGTAAAGGTAAGTAGAACCTACCCCTGGTTACGGTCACAAGAGTTTTAGTGGAATATAGATTTTTATGATGTTTTTAATGACTAAACAGATTTACAACAACATGCCATATTAGAAGAAGACAAGGCTATATTATGCAGAGTGCCAGTCATCCTTATTTTTTATCAGTTGTATTGTTTCTGTTTCCCTAGTGTTTTCTGGTCGCCAGGATAGGAGATCCAGGAGAAAGTATATAATATACATGTGATTCGAACCAGGGGTGAAATGCTCCCAGTTCGGACTGGATCGCCCGATCCGGTAGCGATGGCGGTGGGTGTAGCAAAAATCCCGGCCCTCACCCCCCATGCCCAGCTGAGCCGCAGGATCATCAGAGGCTTTTTTTTTTTACTTTTATAAGCATTTTTTCTACAACCTCTTCCGATGAAAAAATGCTTTTAAAAGTAAAAAAAGAAAAGCCTCTGATGATCGTGCAGCTCAGCTGGGATCCTCAGAGGCTTTTCAAAGCATTTTTTTCTGCAACCTCTTGGCCGAAGAGCTGGTAAAAAAAATGCTTTGAAAAGTCTCTGACGATCCCAGCTGAGTTGCCTGATGGCAGAGGCTTTTCAAAGCATTAGAAAAAATGCTTTGAAAACTTTAAAAAAAAAAAAAGGTTGGCCACGCCCACCCAGTCACATTACCCCCCAAGCCACACCCACAGAACCAGTAGTAACAAATTTTACATTCACCCCTGATTAGAATTGTATCATTGTATCATCATATACATTTTTAGTATATCTTAGTGTTTTGCCTGTGCCTGTTTACTCTGAGTTTAAATCTCCAGGACCAGATAGGGTCTCCCCCCTTTTTTAAGTATTTATTTAATTTGAGAAAAATACTTTGTCCTATTTGGTCCTGGAGATTTAAATTCAAGACAAATAGGCACTTTTTGTCCATGCCTCTCTCAAATGCAAACTTCAGTCCTTCCCTTTCCAAGTCTGCAGCTAACATATTATTCAAATAAACAGCTAGTTCATTTATTCTTTTCCTTTTATTCTGAATATATTGAAATAAGCTTTTTTTTTGGTTATTCCTACGATCCTTCTTTATCCATATCGTGCTTTGCTTTCAGCAAGTTCTTTTTCTTAAGTAATCTATATAAGCAATAATCAGTATCATTATTCTTTTATCTCCGTACTAGTTCACAGCTTCCTGCTCAGGTTCAAAATTTAACCGATTCTGTTAGGAGCGATGTGTCTCTAGGGTTCTGTATGATTCCAGAACAACAAAAGCCAATGCTGTTGAAAGAATTACCAGATGTGCACCATCCAAAGATTTCAAAGGTTGGAAAAGAAGTTTTGTTAAAGAAAATTATTTAGTTTTTGTGAGTTCTGTTATACTGTACATCATATAAAAATTTGCTATTTTTATCATGAAAAATAATACAGAAAATAAACAATAGGACCATGTAACATTACCGCGTTTCCCCGAAAATAAGACCCTGTCTTATATTTTTTTGAACTCCGAAATAAGTGCTTGGCCTTATTGCCATGCGCTCAAACGCCCGATTGGGCTTATTATCAGAGGATGTCTTATTTTGGGGGAAACAGCAGCAAAAAAATACAACAGCAGCGGTAAAATTCAACCAAAATTTGGAGGGAATAAATCCTCACTTGATACTGAAAATTTATAAGCCTAAATACCAACTGCAACTGATAGGGGTACAATTAGGGCCCATATATTCAGAATGATCTCTGCAGCATTGTCCCATAATGAATAGCAAATTATCAACATTAAGGTAGCATCTGTTCATGGGAGAGTAGCTAGAGACAATTCAATATAATAGGCATTCCATGCCTAGGCACTGATTTTAGATGAGATGGGAAACATCCTCCACCACTTGTATCTCAGAGTGCAGCTTTTTCTTTCAGAGGGTGAAGGTGATGGATTTAAATCTAGTAAATCTGCTAGGAAATGTTCTTTTTTTTATAAGGAAAATTCATATTGATTAATAAAAGTAAAAGATAGCAGTCTGGTCATAAACTAGAATTGAAACTGAAGCTCATTTTTTTGGCCACCTAATGAGAAGAGAGGACTCATTGGAAAAGGTCCTGATGCTGGGAAGTTTTGAAGGCAAAAGGAGAATGGCAGAGGATGAGATGGTTAGATAGTGTCATCGATGCAATGATCATGAATTTGAGCAAACTCCAGGAAATAGTGGAGGACAACCATATATGAAAGATATATGAATACATAGCCATGGTATTTGATTAGAAGCAAATGGTTTAAGATCCTTATAGATCCCTCTTTTTTCTTTAACTAATAAAAAGACATCATAGTCATTTTCATAAACTGACAGACTGCTGTTTTACAGTGCTGTCATTTGCAAGTGCCATCAGCTTTAATAAGATATATTCCCAAACAAGTCATACCATTAGTCAGTAAACATAACTTGTTCATTGAATTATAACCAGGGGTGGTCTACCAGTTCAGACCGGTTCGGGTGAACCGGGAGCTCCAACAATCAGCTGGGAGTGAACCGGTTCTCCCCGACATTCAGATGGGCCCACCCATCCGCCCGTGCTATTTTCTGACCTTTATCTTCTCAGCTGATTCACTCGGTAGAGCAGATTGCCACGCAAATCAGCTGTGTTACTCCTCTGAAGAAACCAGGAAGTGAAGATTTCTTCAAACTGCACACACGCGCAAATCACGCTATCACCGAACCGGTTGTTAAACCAGGAGGATTCCACCACTAATTATAACTGTATCTATAGTCAGTTTATAAAACAATAAGAAAAAAGTAAAATTAAGCATGTAAATTAGTATATATAGCCACAATTTCTAAACAGACTTCTAATGAAGACTCTGTTAATAAAATGCTTGTTCAAACATATAGAAGGAATTATTTAAACATGCTTTTAATCGTTACAGAGTGAATGATTTTTTACATCTTATAACAGTTAATTTGCAATCATAAAATCAAACAATATCCATTTCTGTTGTCTTGTTAGTTTCCAAATTATTGGAATATAATTTCAAAAAGTGTGAGAATTTACATTTTTATATATATGAAATGTACTTTAAAGAACAAAACAGAAACTGGATGATACATAAAATGAGACATAAAAATTTCAGAATGAAAATTTTGATAATAGGATCAAATTACTGGTATTTATTAATTGATTTTGAAGGATATCTCTAAAAATGTCTTAAGATCTGTGACAGGAACTAAGAAGTAAAGTGAAACTTTTGATAATCCAAATAGTAATAATAGTTGTTGCCCATCCTGCCTAAAGGAGAAGTGAAATCATGATTATTATAAGAAAAACATAACCCTGAATCATTAATAAATCTCTATGTTGTATTCCTGGAATCATCAATTCTAAATATATATATATATATATTATTTCTATTTCCAGAAGAGGAAAAATATTGCCTATCTGACAGATTCAAATAGACAGCAGAACAGGAATGACTGTCCTTTGCATGCTGAGTTAAATTTTGTCCCTGAAGCCTACCACTTTGGCAATAATCCAGGAACTTATTTGTTGTTTTCAGCATCCCAAACATCAACATACAGGTAATGGGATTATTATTTTGTTCTAAATAGAAAGCAGTACGATCCATTGGAATATATACATATATGTATACATGTTCATATGTATGATCTCTCTTTCTCTCTCTTCTCTCCCATACACACATTGAGTGGATGTTTATATGGGAGGGCTGGCAACTAGATCCTATGTTTAGTCTTGTTGTGATACACAGTGTGTTTATATGCTGCTGTGTGAGTTTATATTTTGTGTTCCTCATTACCTTAAGTAATTTTTTTAAACAAGGTCCTAAAGAACAAATTATGTTTAATAGACGTAATATATAAAAAAAGATATGGCATTTGATCATTTCTACGATAATATGGCTTCGACTTTATAGTTGCAGCCAGTTAAAATCTCTGTTTAACCAAGAAGCTCACTAGATAATTTTTAGCAAGCCTTAATCCTCTTTTAGAAACAAAAAATCAGAATGCAAACCAGATAAGAACTATAGAAGCAGAGCATTAATACTAACACAATGAGAAGTAAAACACATTCTATTTCTACCTAGCTTTCTCTTTTTCTGCCTTCTCTGATTCTTATTTTTTTATGTTTGAATATTCAAGATCCCATTTTGCTGTTGATGTTCGTACATCATCGTCTAGGGGAATGGTCTTCTTCATGGGAGATCAGATGGGGAACAGATATGTTGCTCTTTACCTTTCAAAAGGACGGTATGTCCTTGCAGTTGTCCATGATGGAAAAAAGATAAAAATCAAGAGCAAAGGCAAATACAGTGATGGACAGTGGCATATGGTGAGAATGGGTTGCTTGTGCTTTTTTTCTAAACAGCTGTTAGTTGCTTATTAGAGTATATCAATGGATCACAATGTCTAGACACTCAAGACCATAAATCAGCAATGCTTTCACTATTGGGCACAATTGCATGCCTTCTTGTAAAGTTGTGAGCATCATTTTATATAAAAAAGTTGTAATTAAAATTAAGATTTTCCCCCCAAAACAGATTAATCAAAATCTGTTTATTTTGCAAGTTTTGAGCTTATTTTTCATTGAGGTGCAAATGTTATTCTAAAAGTGTCTTTTAAGTGTCTGTGAGAACCATGCTGCCAACCATTATCCTAACTCCAGTTCCTTCTGTCTGTCCAGTATGCTTTAGGCCCCCCTTTTTTATTAAATGTTGTCATCATGTCATGTGGCACCAAAGAAACTTCTCTGTTGCAGTCCTGGCCCTGCCTAGAGATAGATATATCTCACACTCTCCAAGGATTCTGGAAGTCTTTTAAAACTTGGCTTGTTCCTAGGCCTGGTATTCGAGGATTTGGAGTATCCTGACAAATATTTCATATATGTCCTAACGTGGCTCAGTGTGGGCAGCCATGCTCCTTGGGTTATGTATTTTAAATATTGTAAGCTTCTCAGAGCTTTTTTGGAATCAGGTAGCCTCAAAACCCAATACATAATTAAATGTATAAATAGCTTCTGCTTTCAATACTGTGAATATTCCACAGAATGCTGTATAGTATTTTTTTTATTTGTTTGCTGTATTTATTTTTAAAATGTGCTTTTTAAAATCTAAGATCAATTAAGTATTGCTTAATCACCATTTGATATGTTGGTTTAAGATTATGTTTCTCTCCTAAAAAGGTGGCATTCAGCATTAGTGAAAAGAAAATACGCCTTGTAATTGATGGTTTGAAGACTCACGAAGGAAACCTGCCATCTTCTTATCCTTATTCCCAGATAAATACATCAATATATCTAGGAGCTGTTCCATCATTAAACATTAAGGTAAAAATGGAGAAGTTGTCCAATACGAATTTAAAATTGGGATTTTTTTACCCCAGATTATCTATAATTGCCAAGGTAGCAAATGTCTTTTTCTTTTTCAATTCCTTGTTATTAATGGAAAGCTAAAGTATAATACTCATGTCATCTTTCCACTTGACTGTCACTGAACTGTCTTCATTTTACCAGACATCTACTAATCTTACCCTATAAACTCCATGGGGTGAAGATAGTAATATAACATATATAATAATATTATTATTCCAATCTATGTTGGGTGTATGTATCGTCAGAATATTCCAGAGAAGAGTTTTGTGGGCTGCTTGAGAAACTTTCAAGTTGGGAGAAAACACATGTATACTTACCAGCAAAATGATGGTGTC
This sequence comes from Ptyas mucosa, assembly GCA_012654045.1. Classification (NCBI taxonomy): domain Eukaryota; kingdom Metazoa; phylum Chordata; class Lepidosauria; order Squamata; family Colubridae; genus Ptyas; species Ptyas mucosa. Next base: position 24,140,721 of record WNWU01000003.1, read on the forward strand.
CTGCCTTGCTTGGACAATATTTTGGAGAATGGTGTTTCATTTTTCAACGAAGGAGGACATATTGTGATTGGTGAGTATAATGGAAGGAGTTATTTATGCGGATCTAAAATTCTGCATGTATGTTGTCATCCTACCACATGAAGTACAGAACCATGGACACATAGAAAGGAATCTGTAGAGCTTCTCCCTTTTATTAAATGCTGGTAGCTACTCAAAGAATTCTTGTAGGAAGCACTGTGAAATTGATTAATATTTTTAATTTTCTTTTGAATGGAACTATTCCTTTTTTAAATTCCAGAAAACACCTTTTTAATAAACATAGAATATAGGATTGCATTTAGCATCCGTCCAAGAAGTTTCACTGGCATTTTAATCCATGCTGGCAGCAATCAAGAAAACTATTTCACTCTTTACATGGAAGGAGGCACGGTAGGAATGACTTTTGTCTTTTTTCCTCTTCCTTATCTCAAATGTTACATTGTGGTGTGGACTGGGAGAGTGGAAATGTATTCTGACCTTGAGTTCCTGAAATGCACTACCATTTGTTACTGAATCTCCTTTTGAGGTTTCTTTTATAGCTGTGATCGTACAATGTATTGCTGGTGTGCCTATTATGCCCTTTGCCTCATCTGATTACTAAAAGAATTTGAAAATGGAAGCTGGCATCGAATAAAGGAAGTCTGACCATCACTTTATTTCCCATAATGCCTCTGGCTTTACACAGGCCTTAGGAATTCTTAAAGAATGAAATGGTGCAAACCTAGGCCTTCTTAGAGGGTGAATTCAGAAAACAATAAAGAGGAAATGGTAAAAAGTACCCCAGGATTTTGACAAAATGACATAAAAAATCTTTAAAGTTTGCCTCCCTGAGAAACAAGTATTTCGTAATTAGCTTTGCCGTCCATAGCAGTCCCTTTATTTGAATACCTACAACATGCAATCATCATTCCAGATAAAGCCATCAGCCCCAAAGTAGATTTTACAGAGGTGTGGTTTTCATATTCTTTACTTTTACAAACTGAGATATTAGACCACAGCAGTAGTGGGTTTCAAATCCCGACGCTACCAGTTCGCTATCGGTAGTGTTTATTTATTTTATTTATTTATTTTATTTGGCTTATAATGGACTATCTCACAATGGACTCAGGGCGGTTCACAACAATAAAACAAAGCCATAATATAAAATAAAGTCTAAAAATTAAAAAATTTAAAATTAACCCTTAAAATCCCATTATCAGTCCAGGTCAAGGAATTTAAAAAGCCAAGTTTTTAATTCACGGCGGAAGGTGCGAAGGTCAGGCACTAATTGGAGTTCCAAGGGAAGTCGATTCCAGAGGGTGGGCGCACCCACTGAGAAGGCTCTACCCCTGGAGGTCGCCAGCTGCCACTGTCTAGCTGACGGCACCCTGAGTAGGCCTTCTCTATGGGTGCGAACCGGGCGATGGGATATCGTTGCTGGCTGTAAGTGGTCCGCCAAATATCCTGGTCCTAAGCCATATAGGGCTTTATAGGTTATCACCAGCACCTTGAATCTCACCCGGAGGGCAACCGGTAACCAATGGAAACCGCGCAGGAGAGGTGTAACATGGGAGTATCGGGATTCTCCCATCACAATCCGCGTGGCTGCATTTTGCACCAGCTGAAGCCTCTGAGTGGTCCTCAAGGGCAGCCCCATGTAGAGAGCATTGCAGTAGTCAATCCGTGACTGTGTGCGGGCATGTGCACTCGCTTTGCACATCTGCAGAGCGTTTTTGATGACGTCTGAGTGGGTGGGCGGAGCCTCCCACCACCACCGCTACCGGTTCGCCTGAACTGGGACCAACCCACCACTAGACCACAGTACACAAATCATGCAATAATGTTAAGTCTGGCATGACCAAAAAAAAAAAAAAGGAAGACAAAGGGTAGTTTCTATAAACAATTATTTGGATGGAATTATATTGAAAGATTACTGTTGAGTTCTATGGTGCAAGAGTGGATGCTTCTGAGATTGATAAAATCTATGCCTTTCCCGTTAATGGCAGTGCTAGTTGATTTACTCTCTTGTATGTGTGTTATTGTAAGTTGCCAGAGACTAGTAAAATTAGCAGTCCAACCCAGGGAAAACCAGTTGAAAAACCTCAGGTTAGTGAAATACAGCATTTAAAAAAGTTTTATTTGGGAATTCTCAGCAAATGGTAACATTCTTGAAAGCATAGCAATCTGAAGAATAGCAGTCTGTTTCTAAAGGTGCTGATAATATTAGTAAAGCTCAGAAAAACTGAAAAAGATGTGTTCCTTGTACAGATTTTTATATTTAAATGTATTCTTATTGTTGGTAGTAATTGAAAAGGTTTCTCCTTTTCACAGCTCACTGCCTCTGGAAATAATGGTGCTGGTGAATTTTCTCTGTCCGTCACGCCTCAGCAATCTCTGTGTGATGGAAAGTGGCACTCTGTAACAGGTATAGTGGAGTTTCATTCATTAATTGTTTAGGGAGAGGGCAAAGTGTAAGTCAATGTGAAAGAACTTCACAAAAGAATATGCTCTTTTCCAAGAGACAAATTTAATTCTTTCAAAGTAATCCCTATAGACAACTAGAAATTTGCCTAAAACTATTTATTCATAATGAAGTTTTATGAAAGTTGGCATAATTATTTTTGCTGTTTTCCTTATAATGTATCCTTGATAGTTTTCTGACATATTGTATCATTCAAATAATAGAGAAATAAATGACTGTTGTAACTTAAATTCCTATGAAAAAATGTAAGTGGAAAAGTATCTGATTGAAGACCAAATGACATCGTATGTCATCTAAATATAATATTGGCCTAACATCTATTTTCTCCTTTGAAAATTATCTTTTGGAGAAGGAATATTGTGCAATATAGAAGGGAGGAGGGAGAAAGAAGGGAGTGTCGAATTTTTCTGTTTTAGCCTTCTTTCCTTGAGATTTATTTCTTCTTAATGAGCTTCTTTCTGCAAAAGGTTCAAGGCTCAAGTTTTGCAAGATAAAAATATAACCAAGTCCATAAGAGTAGTTGTAGAGTTGGAATAGGCAAGCAGGCTCACAGTATACATTTTTAAAATAAATAAATGGGGAAGAGCAATTTGGAGGTAGATATTAGTAGAACATTTAAATATGAGACATATTTCATGGTGTAGCATAACTTTCCTCTTAGATTTATTTCATGGTTACTGCATTTGCCCATCACTGAAGGGATTGCCTTAGAATGTTATAAAGCAAATTATTTTCAGATACATTGAGAAACAGAATTGAATGAAAAGCATTTATTTATTTATTTAATCATAGATAGATAGATAGATAGATAGATAGATAGATAGATAGATAGATATTGTTTCAGGTGGGATATGGAACTGATTTATTCATCTGATTTTTATAGTGGCTCAGAAGCAGAATATAATCTACTTATATGTAGACACAAACAGAAATTATACTACTGCACTATCACCTAAGCTTTCTACCATCCATGCTCAGCCACTCTATTTTGGAAGAGTTCCAGGTATGAAATTTGTTTGTTTTGAAAGAAAAATAAGTAACTCTGATAATCCTCATTTAAAAACACCTAAGTTTCTGTCTCATCCATTATGAAACTTTCCTCTCTGTGATGATCAAAACAAAATTCATTGTTACGGTAATTGCCTGAATGTATATTATCATCATTTTTAAAATAAACATGTGCAAGAGCTGGGGTGTATGTCAGATATAATGAGACCACTCAAGAGCAGGGATTTTATTGTCATTTTGAGAAATTGCCTTGTTCTCAACTAGCTATTTTGCATCAGGAAGGAAGATTTTATTGATTCTATTTTCATTTATTTGATGCAACTGGTAGTGATGTTTGTCAAAAGGAACAATATATTTTGGACATAAGTGTAACAGAAGAATGGTTATAGTCCATACCAGAACTGATAAGGTGAAATTTCCCGACAATGAGAACAATTAATCAGTGGAACAGAAGTTGTGGGTGCTCTGTCATTAGATGTTTTCAAGAAGAGATTGGATATCCTGCTTGAGCAGGGGTTGGACTGGAAGACCTCAAAGGTCCCTTCCAACTCTGGTATTCTGTTATTCCATTATTCTAACTTTCCATGTTATCACCCAAATTGTTTCATACTATTCTAGAACTCATTTTAGTTACCATTTTGCTGTTGAGAATCTTCTTCTTATATTAGTTACCAGAAGAGACTGGAAATTATGCATGTCAAGGTTTGGAAAATACTCACAAATCAACTTTGAGTGCAACATATAGCTTAATTGAGTCCTCTTTTTTTAAAAAAAATTTGATTTATATGCCGCCCTTCTCTGGAGACTCAGGGCGGCTTACAATGCGCTAAGCAATAGCCTTCATACTTTTGTATATTTATACAAAGTCAGCTTATTTGCCAAAAAGCAAAAGCAAAATGCATCTCATGCTTGTCCTCCCCATAGGAAATCCATCCATTTGCTTATCTGTATAAATATGTATTAACCCCATTCAGATCAACTAAAGTAGTATAATATTTTACTTATTAGGATGAATAATGTGGCTTTATATGCTAAAGAACGAAGAGTTTAAGGCTTTCCAGAAGCTGCTGAATGTCACCTTCTAACTGACTAATAGATGACAAAAAGTGAGGGTTATTCTGAATTTCTCACCCCTGTCTAGCAAGAAAATGTTCAAACATTCGGAATCACACATTTTTTTTATACAAAGTTTACTAGTGTACCTTATGTGTTAGGCAAGAGGGAGAAAGCAAATCAGCTAGCTACTTCACTATTATTATCATTATTGTCACTGTTCCTTAATTCTTCACAAAGTTATCCTAACTAGGTCAGAGAAATGGCTCCTATATGTATATTATAGCAGACTACATCTAATATGTATTATTGCAAATTTTAAAAAATGGTAATAGCACTGCTAGGCATCACTACCAGTTTGCTTTAAATGGAAATAAGAACAGCATATTTCATTCAAATATATGTTGATAAAAATATTAAAATTTCTCAGAATGTGTTATTTTCAACAATATCCAATTGTTCATACATTGTATATTTAATGAATTTTTGTGCTTTGCCTTTACAGTTAATTTGGAAACACCATGGCTTCCAATTCAGGATGTGTTCCTTGGCTGTTTAAAGAATATGAAAATCAATGACAAATCTATTTTACTAAACAAAATGTCAAACATTCATGGTGTTGTCAGCCTGGAAGGGTGTCCTGTTTATTAACTGTTCCATATATATCTTCTGAGGATAAAATCATCTCATGTGCTGTATGGATAGCCACAATATGGGTTGATCTCTTTCTATGGTCTTTTGCCCTCGTTTCCATCACAGTTCAAAAGTATGTTTTCATAATTGTGGTCTGTGTTACCTTTCTTTGAGGTTTTTTGAAGCTTTTGTTGTCCTATGTGCAAACTGTCTATGATAAAGCCACTTGAAATATAAAATGACCTTCTAATATAATTTAATATGGTGATATTCTGCTTTCAACAACAGCTGAGTATACTTAGAGCAATTGCATGACAAAAATCCTGACTCCTAAGGCTCCTGAAATTAAAAGAACTCCCAAAATAAGAATTGGAAGGTCCTTGGACACAAATAGAACCGGATTTCGCAGATAAAATGTGGAAAAATAAAATGCATTGTTGAATTGCTGAATTGTTGGACAATGAAATATGCATTGAATAATTGATTAAAAAATAATATAAATTGAATATGAAGCACTTTAAAAAAATTTGGCATACTAGAGGTGATAGTCTTAAAGAGTTCTATGACCAAATAAATGCAATTTTCATTTTGGAAAATTTTGGAAAATATCAGTATGTTTATTGCACTTACATACTTCCATTGACTTTAATCAAAAAGTTTGACTGAATAAAGACAATGAGTGTATAGGGTAAATTTATATAATTTAGCTTTTTGTATAATAGTAATAACAGAACATATTTTGCTTGTGTTAAGAAAATGAAGGTGGTTTAATCCTTTGGGAGCCTCAACCTGAAGTTGGAAGATCTGCAATATAATTTTATGATTTGGCTGAATGATTTATAAATATCCTAGATTGTGATTGTATGCTGGGTTTATTGTAATTTTTTTTTAACTTATTCATTACACTGACCACTTAAGAAATTAAGAAATACTAGTTAGGAATAACCAACTGAAGCATGCCATCACCATACAGCCAATTCTATTTTTAAAATTGTTTATTATGGTAAACTCAAAGCCAAAAATATTAGCTGTGTAATCCTGTGGTGTTTCCATTCTTGAAAGCCCATTTACACCATTGCATCATCAGCAAAGTATATTCGGCATCCTAATGCTGAATAAAAGTTGAAAAGCAGACCTGTTATGCTACCATTTGTGCAATTCTTGCTCACCAGGAGAACTCAGTTTTAAAAAATTAAGCTCATTTGGAATTCTACTTTGCACATCTCCAGTCCTAAATCAGAATAATTCTAAGATGGGTGTGGTGTAATGCAGAGGGACACGTGGTGGGGCACTGATAAATATTTGAAAACTGGTTCTGCCTACTCCCTTGCTGCTGCTGCACTGCTGTTCTCCCCCAAAATGGGTGATGCTGGGACACAGGGAAAGTTAATTTTAACTTAATTCTTATGTATTTAATATTTCTTGCCTCGCAACACATTTAAAATTACAATCCAGTAGCAACTTTTGGAGACATTCTGAGGACCTCCAGAAGCTATATTCTTATAACATTATGAGTGTAATAAAAATTTGCAATACAGGTTAAATTTGGAATAGTCCTCAGGTTAAGACCATTCGTTGAGCAACTATTCAATGTTATGACAGCACTGAAAAAATAGTATTAATGATTGGTCCTCAGTGTTCCAATCATCGCAGCATCCCTGAGATCATCTGATCACTATTTCTGATGTTTCCTGCCCCCTTCCCACAAGCAAAGTCAATAGGGAACTCCTGATCATATGAGGTTAACTATGGGAAACAGGACTGCCAGAATTGCCACAGCTAAACAAGGAAGTCCTGCAATACTATGCTTTACAACTACATTACTTAGTGTCAGAAATTTTAGTCCCAATTGCCATCATAGCCCAAGGACTAACTGTAAAATCTAATTCTAAAAATTAAAATGCAGTTCATTTATGATACTATTCTGGCACAAATCTTGTATTCAACAGGGCTTGCGCCAAAAATCTCAGAAGATTATGAAAACTAAAATACTTTCAAATTTCACACCATTGAACAATAAACAAAAGATCATATGTTACACCTACTGAAACTTTCAGACAAATTCAAGAATAGGTCCACATTAAAATAGTCTAAAGATAGGTTAATGTTGCACGAAGCATTCATCTGGATTGTTGCAATGTAGCAAAGGACATGAAAAGTGACAAGCACTTCTAAGCATTATCCTTCTCATCTTTTCTACTACCTTCTCTTATTGCTATCTTATATTACTTTGTTGTTGTTTGTATATACACCGAGAGCTTATGTACTGGAGACAAATTCCTTGTGTGTGTCCAATCACATTTGGCCAATAAAGCTATTCTGTTCTGTTCTATTCTGTTCTGTTCTATTCCGTTCTGTTCTGTTCTGTTCCATTCCATTCCATTCCCATTCCCATTCCCATTCCCGGTCAGAGATCTAACACCAAGATCACTCCTAAACTATGTACCTGCAGAATTGCAAGCACATTTAGGACAGACAACCTACTTCACATATTAAAATGGAGAAACTACCCAAGATAAATTAGCGCTTATTGGTATCTTAGGTTTGTGTTTTGGCTTACTCATACCATTCATCATACTGTTTTGTAAACCATCTATGTGTTCAAGTAATACACTCCATAACAGTGAAATTCTACATTATATTTTACTACAGGATAAGAGTGTCATGCTGATTCTGTCCCTACCAGTTTCTTTGGCTTTCTAATCATCCCTGCCCTCTTCTCTTGTTCCACTTTGTATAATATGTATACAAACATCTGGTGCCTAAAAAAGAGGACAAGCACATTCGTATGCATGTAATGTATCATTAAACAAGTGTCTATTTGCAGCTGCAACTAGCTATTATTCATCCTACTATTTTCCCATGCTTCCTTTTCTCTAGTTTCCTGCTTCCGAAAGTCAGCTGAAACATTCTTCTTTCTTGCACAAGAAAAGCTTCAAATGTGCATAGAAAAATTACAATAGCTAAGTCACGCTATGGAGATTCAACAGAATATTGCAGCAAGTCCTTTTTGCTATAATTGCTCATTCTTTTGTTTCAGCTGATGAAATCTAGCCATCATAACTTTTTCGAAGGTTTTAGGACAATTTTATCAACTTTCTAAGCATAGTTTCTTGCAGTTTCCTTCAATTCATTGCTTTCTTAAAATTTTTATCATTTATTTGTGCATGTATAGTATGCTGACAGCCTTTTTGCAGTAACAAAATTAATATGGTGTTGAGTGAAAAACCTGGAACAGGTGAAAAAAAAACCTCAGAGGTTTGACGACGTTTGCTCACAATATGTACATCTGTCTTTCTATTTAGAGTTATTAACTCTAGAAAGGAACTGTGCATTCAGTAATCCGGTGAACAAAACATTGTTTTTAGGATTTATGACTATAATACTCATGTATTAAATACCTTAAGTATAATCTTTAAAAATACTTGAATTCAATCATGTTTTAGTATAGCATTTCTCAATCTTTATTTTTTCTGCTGAACACTAGATATGTCTTTTTTGGAAGCAATATTCTCTCAAGCGGGCTACAGCATTTGTCAGCCGTAGCCTCAGATTAAGTTCAGCATCCAGTTTCTTCTGATTTGGAATGACAGTAAGGATCAGCCCAATATATTTTGTTGTTTCGGGTAAAGGACAAAATTCTGCTTCCTCTCCTCCTCATTCAATAACATATAACAGGAAATCTGGGACTTGAAGTCCACACATCTTAAGGTCGCCAAGGTTGAAACTGACCTAGAGAGCGCAAGATTATCTATCCACAGTTTAGGAAGCATAAGTCAGGCTATATGACCTAAAAATGTTGATGAAATCTCATTGCTTTTCTCTACCTCCATCATATATTTCCTAATGATTCTATTTATGTACTGAAACTGCCAACTTCAACAGAACATGTGGAAATTTTTATTTGAAACCTGTGCTCTAGAAATAAATAAATTAACATGGCAACTGCACTGTTAATTTACAGGTCAAGCTATACAAGATTTGGAAGAAGTATAATTACATTTCCCATCATTTTGTGATACTTAAAAGTTTGAAACTGAGAAGAAAACACGCTTTTATGCCAGTGCTGCTAGCCAGTTCTCCTGCTACAGTTTGTTATCCGTCATGCTAATACTTGGATTTTCATCTCCTCACAGAGATTATGAAATGTTTACATATTCATTTCAGAGAGGAAAACTCAGTGCTGGAATAGAAAACCAGCAGAATGTAGTGCTTAACAATTTCCCATTATGTATTTTCAAGCCCTCTCTTTCCCTTAGCACTTCAGGTCATTTGTCCCAAGAATGAAGGACAGAACTTATTTCAACTAGTAAATCCATTTGGAGAGGAGTAATTGTAAGCAGCACCCTCTGCTGCTGCTGCTTTACTCCTGCTTTTGGCCTTCTATACCTGCTTTTCCTTCAATACCAGAACAAAAGAATATAGTCATATGTAGCTTAGAGTTTCAGAATGAAAGCAAGAAACCTTGAGCGGATTGTTCTAAGCATCAGCACTCTGCTGCCTACAGAAAATGCTGTTGTGAAATGTTCGTGAAAATTATTATGTTTGAACATGCACATTTAATGTGTTTAGCTGAGAAAAATTCTTCCACTTTGGGGAGTTACTGAATAAAATGAACACTTGTATCAGTTTCATCCCTAAATTATAGACTAAGCTTTATTATTGTTTCAAGCACACGCAGCAGAATCTGTAGAATATTACCCTCAAATTATATATGAGACATCAGAAAGAAACATACTTGCCAACTTCTTTAATTTTTAAAAATTAAAAAAGAAAATTTATAAATTAAAATAATCTAGAAAAAGTCCTTCCATAGTCAAGTAAATGTGGGTGCCATTTATTATTGTCTAGAAGGAGATAATCCTTAGATAACATTTTTGGTGGCTTATGAAAAATGTCTGATTTTTTTTACTTCAAGTAGCCGCATATGACCACTTTTGACATGTTGGGAAAGGAAGCATTTAACTTTTTTTTCAAGGGCATTTCCTCACTTGAAAGAACATGGACCTATTTCCCCCCTCATATTTTCTTCTGTGATCTTAACAATGTAAGGAGGAGAGGATAGAAGAGATAATTAAAATGTATCTAAGGAAGTAGCCATTTGCAAGATAGCTAACCACTTCACAAAATACCAAAAGCTGACATATTTTTCTCCACTTTAAATTGCTAATACATGTTACTGTTAGTTATTTAAGACTGGATGGTTTTATGCTTCGTGCAGAAGACTATAATGTTTGTCATTAACTTCTGCTGTTTCAATATGTTTATTTCTCATCTTGTTTTATTAGCTTATATTCTATTGCTGTATTTCTTTTGACAATGGATCAAATAGATGAAATAATTCCATAAACTTAAAAAAAGAATAGGATTCTGATTATGGAGATTTTTTGACACAGAGATTTTGTATTTATTGTAAGAGAGTTTTAACGATACTCTCCAGTTTTTCCCAAAGGACACCTCCTTATTTATTTTTGGATGTACCACAACTGATGTTCACAGCCTCTAATGATAGTATCGACAACAATCAATGTGGTTAGTGAAAGGCTAAGAGTAAAAATAAATTCAGCATCAGTGTTGGTGGAACCAACCTTGAAGAAATACTTTGCCCCAAAAATGTGTGTCACTTACATTACAGCAGGGTAAATTTACATTCCATCCAAATGTCAAGGGCTAAACAACAATATCAAAGACAGGCTATCGATCAATACGTTACACATTTAGTAACCATAGGACTACCATATTAAATTTGCAAATGTCTGGCTTGCGGCATGAAAATTGTTTTCACTGATTAAAGTAGATTCATAGAGGTATACTGTGATCTTAAAACTGGTAATGTACAAAGGATATTTTGTTCAAGGATGAAGTCCAAGGGGTCCTTTACATGGTGTTGAATTATTATTCTCAGCAGCCCCCACCGTCATGGCCAATGGTGAGAAATGTTCAGAGAGGTAGCTCAGAGATAGCATATTTCCTATCCATGAGGTTACTGTAATTAGTTTAATTTGGAGGTGAGGGGAAAGTATTCAAAGTGTCCACATTTAAAATCCTAGAAGACTATAGACCAGTTAATACTTTTACTATCTGAGACCTCTTTCAGAATGTTCTCTGCTTTTGCGTGTATTAAATGGCAAATATAGAAAGGACCTATTTAGGCCTTTTTTTAAAAGACATGTTAAATCAATTTGCATGACATTAACTATCAACTTCTCAACATATCCCTTCTCATGTTTATTATAAACTGCAATTGAGAGCATCTATGTTCACTTACTGATTGTTACGCACACATGTTGCACACCACACACGCACAGACTCATTGTACATGTGAAGAATAACAAGGACAGCAGGGAATTAAGAAAGCAAAGTTAGTCTTTGACCCTCACATACACTTACTCAAGGCTCTTTATGTACACTTAAAACATAGCAAGTATTAAAATTCCTTATTTCAAGCCTGACTGGTAAATTGTAAAGACCTGAAATATCAAGTGATACAAACGACCTACAAACTTCAGTGCAACGCATGTTTATGAATACATGCTTGAATATAAAATATTCTTATGTAGTAAGGGAAAAATTGTCATTTTAGGGAATTACAGATAGTGTCGTGGTTACTAGATATTGATAATAATTTGGTAAATTTAAACTGTAGCCACATGAAAACTGAAGTTATGAAACTCTTAATGCCTACAAAAATGAGGATCATCATGTTGAACTTGTCACATCAGCTTAAGCTACCCATCTATTTCAAATATCCCCACTGCTTTTCCAAAGTCCTTGAAGCTCTCAGAGAAAGGTTTTCATAACTTGTGATACAGATATCAAACACAAAGATTGATGTGTTGCTGAATTCATTCATTTTAGACATATTAGTGACATGTTCTTTACTGATTCTTTTGTGGTTAGAGGAGACAAAATAGCCTTCCTCCACCATTTCTCTTATTTAAAAAGGTATATTTCATTTATTTGCATATCATGCTGGATTTATATTTTCTAAATATTAATTTAAACTTATTTAAATGCCATCCTTCTGTCCATGGGGCACTGTGTAACAGGATAAACCACAATTTCTTGCAAAGATGAACAATGCCAGATTCCGGGGTTTCATACCATTCACAGATATTAAGGTTATCAAAACAAATGAAAAAGAGGAAAAATGGATGAAAAATCCTGCCCTCCTCCTATAGGTTTCCAAAATAACAATGTGACCAATGGGAAAATTGCCCATCTATGCTTTTAGTTTCTCTGAGAAATAAATAAAATTCTACCTCTGAAAGGCTGTTACAGCCCTATTATTATTTTGCTAGTTTATAAACTATTCTGGACAGTCAAACTTTGAGTTGGTTAAAGAGTATAACATTTCTATGGAACTTTTTTCACATCTCTGTGGCAGTCTGAATATCAGTATCATTTAAGGCATCAATAAGCAACCTCTTTTGACTAAAATTGGCTAATTCTTCCTGCTGGAATTCTTTGCATTGTGTGAGTGTGATTTTCTCTCAAGTGTAGAGTGAGTAGACTGGTGAAGCACTTGTTCATAAATATAGAACACACACACTGAACAGCCTCTTCTCTTTTCTGCATCCCAATTGGATGTACAATTCCTCTACAGAAGACAAAGCAAAAATAATGTGTCTAAATTATAAGGAGATAAAATTTGGTCGGACATCAAGAAATATGTCCTAATAGTAATAGTAACAATATGTCCTGAATAGTAACATTCAGTAACGGAATAGATTTCTTTGGCAGGGCAGTAAACTCTTCACTGGAGATATTTAAACAGAGGCTATATATGGCTATCTGTTGGGGGTGCTGTAGTACAATTATGACCCTTTTAATTATTTCTCTGGAAGCTCAAGGTAATATAAATGGAGTCTCCTCATATTTTATCCCCACCATAAACTTTGTAGTAGTTTTTGCTATGAGAATCAGCTAGTGAACATTACATTGTCTATAGACACATGTCCCCTATTTTGTCTGCTGCCCTCCATCCCAACCTGCCTGATTTGATTCTGCATATAATATGCATATAAAACTTGTACCAGTGGTCAGTGGCCAGATACTGAATCTATTTGCTATGATATCTAGAAATGGCTTGAGTATTGTCACTGAATTCTGGATATTTTCCCATTATTCCCATCTACAGTTTCACTGATAGAATAACAATCTGATTTGTCCCAATGTTTACTTCCCAACTGCCATCAAAGCTGTATGTTTGCCTATCATCAAGGACAAGAATTAATGTCTGGATTTTACAGTTTAAAAAATTGTTCTTTCATCATCCAATTAGTCCTTGAGCAAAGTCTGGATGCAGCATAAAATAATGACATGAGACTTCTCTAGGGTTTAAAAATCTGAACCAATTATCTAGCCATTCAGTTTCTCTTTCAGAGTTGACAAGTGGATGGATTCCCTTAGATGAGAATTCCAGTCTTCAGGGAGCTTCTAGAATTTCCAACTTTCTGTAGCCAGCTGTTCTCATTCTTTTCATTTCTTCACCCAGGCCTTCAGTGGGGCTCAACAGTATTGCCCAAATCTATTATATAAATCTTGGAAGAAAATACATTGGGACAAATGCCATATATGGGAGATGTTTATTAGTATGAATTTTGCAAACAGTGAGATTACTATTTGCTTTCAGGAAAATTTTCTGGACCAGTTCTATGATTCTATAAAGAATACTATCTTAAATTATGTGATAAATTTTAAAATGTCACTATAATATTCTTAATTTTAATGAAAATACAGGAGTGTTAAAAAAAGCTACTACCATAATTGTGTCTCAAAAGTACTTTTTTTTCTTCAGAAGGCAACTAGACTGTTTTCTCCTTGAGAAAGAAGAAAACATTTTGCTTGTCATCCCAGAAGCTTAATCAGTTCTGATGAGGGATGGGATGGAAGGATAGGTTCTGATAGGATGGGGATGGGGATGAAAGGATTGTATTTCTCTGCAGTCATCTGTACTCTCTGAGAACTGTTGAGGCAACTTGGAGAGTTTATCTGTAGCCTTAGGATCACCTGAAATCAGGGTGCAATTGGTTGTGAATCTTACCTGTTACTCTGTAATTGTAAACTCATCCTTTTCAATATATGCCCTTAAAAAAGGTGGGGCTTCAATTGCACAGTTGTGGCTGCCATCTTGGCTTTTTTTTATATCCACTGCATATATCTCTGGAAGAATGGTAAGGAATAAGGATATTATTGGAAAATGAAAACATGAGTTAATTCAGTGCATGGCTTGTTTGACCATAGTTTATTGGCTGGGTTGGCAAAACACAAAACTATTAGCAATTGTTTACAAAGCACAGCAGATGAATTCTCACAGTATGCTCTGGCACGAACAAGCACACTAACTATGGCTTAATGAAAAACATCAGCCCATTTTTTAAGAATTTATCTCTAACAGGCTAAAAATAAACTCTTAGCTTACATCTTGAGATGATTTGTACTTTATTTAGAACCGACAACAATCACATGAATAAATGTCTGACATGGGAAGAAACAAAAAGCATTTGAGATTAATTTTACAGTATGCAAAGCCTCGCAAGATATTTCAGGAATCTTTGGAATATTTCTGGTGCATTGATCTTTTTTAAATTTGTAAATAAATATTTTTTTTAAAAAAACTGCTGCAGAAAGGTGACCTGTTAAAAATATTGATTTAGCTTTAGATAACGTTTTTGCTATTGAATATCAAAACCCCAACTATTCATTACGTAAAAGAACTTTTGCATTGTTTAAAACAGCAATAAAATGACCAATTAGCAATTTAAGACCCCGATTTAAAACGTTAACGGGATGCAGGATAAATCTGACTGCTATTCTCACTGATAAAAGGCATTGAGCATCCACAATAATAAAGCATGCAGATGATTTAAAAAAAATAATAATCCCATAAGGCCACATAGCTCGGTATTTCTCAACTTCCAGATGCTCCTTTCCAAAGTCAGAAAGATACGTCTTATGTTACGTATTATGAAGCTAGTGGAAACCCCCAGTGAATTCAATAGGGCTCAGCCTCAGGTACGTGTGGGAGATGACAGATTCAGTTCCCATCAGCGCGGCTTTTGATAAACGACTCGCACGCCCAGCGGCATCACCGTAGCTTAGAACGGACTGGACATCTCTCCAAAGCTCCTAGCCAGAAAAGTAGCATCCTACTGAAACTTCGGGCAGGATTGTAATCGTATTGTTCATTACCCGATTTTATTTTATTTTTTGTTCCTAGCGTTTTCCCCGTAAATATAGGATCCGTTTTTCAGATCCGCCGAGTGTTGATCCATTGGTTGCGACAGGAACCTTGTTGCCAAAGCCTCGTGGGCTGAGAGTGAGTGACTGGCCCAAAGTCAAGCCAGCCGGCTTTCACACCTAAAACGGGACTGCAACTCAAGTCTCCTTGCTTGCTTTCCAGCCGGGCGCCTTAAGCACTGTAAACCAAACCGGTTCTCTAACTGCACATTACCTACTGCGCTGCCTTAAATGGACCGCGTCCTCTCTTCGGCGTTTCGTTTCTCCCCTTTTATATTGGGGAAACAACCCACCTCCTTTATTCCCCGAAGGAAGAGCAACCGGGAGCGCACAATAGGGTCCCGCCCAAGACCTCTTCTCCCCGTGGAAACCAGAGCAGCCGCTCTCTGAGGCGAGAAAGCAAGCCGGCGCTCAGGGCAAAAGCCGCTTCAAAGCTAGCAGCGCGCAGACTCCTGCCCTCCCGCGCAGGCGCCCTAGCAGCGAGCAAGCGGCAGCTGCCAGCCTCGGCTCGAAGGTTGTAAGGTCTCTCTCTCTCTCCCCCCGGGCGGCTGGGCTTCTGGCCACGGTTGCGGGAGCTGCAAGAGCGGTTAGCCGTGGAGCGGCGGACCGTGGCCGAAAGAGCGGGAAGGTGCGAGGTGCCCAGCCTGCTTCGACGCCGGGTTGGCTCGTCTTGCTCCAGTGTCCCCCCGAGCGGCGGAGCGCCACGCAGCGGGCAAGGAGCCTCCTGGGTGGGTCTCCCACCTGCCGACGACCATGGCCGGGTCCGAGCAGGACGGCGGCACCGGAGAGGCGCCGCTGCCCTTCGAGGACTCCGAGCTAGCGCTGGCTGGAATCAATATGCTGCTCAACAACGGATTCCGGGAATCGGACCAGCTTTTCAGGAAATACAGGTACTCGCTCCTCTTTTCCTTGCGTGGCAAGAGAATTTTTCAGCCGTGGCTGATTGACCGTCCGGTTGGGTGGACCGCCTGTCTTCAAGGCGAGCGGGTCGTGGTGAATTCCCCCCCCCCCCCCCCCCCCCAAGGAGAGCGTCACTGAGCAAGTGCAGAGTACCGCTCTTCCAGCGCTAGACCCCAGCGCCGTTATATATATATATATATAGATCTATATAAAAGGCCTTTGTCTTAGGGCCGCGCGGTCTTCATTTGCCAAGGGGTAAGAACTAGTAATTCAGCCCTAACGCGGTTTCTCTGCTGCCGAACTTGGATTTTATTATTATTTTTTAGACCGTCTTCGTGACAGTCTTGCACAGAAACCTTGCACGTGACCCTTTTTAATTTTAGGATGAGCGCTTCCTCTTTCAGATTCTCTTATTCCTGCATGGAATCTCCAGTGATTCCCTCGCATCTCGGCACATGCTTTCTCTGGGGGCAGTGAACCACTGGAGCGGCTTTTAATTCTGATTTTTGAATTAGTGTTTGAATTACTTGAATTAATAGCAGTGCTTCTAAGCAGGTTGGCCTTCCTGTATAAACGTGGCGTGCAGTGTGTGGAGATCTAGAATATGACTTCCAAATGAAGGATTGTTTTCTTTGTGGGTGTTGTCATAGCATAGAAAAGATCACATATTGTCTTAAGTAACCCGGTACTTTAACTTCTAATCTATACCAAACCACCTTGCCTATTGGCAAATGTTACAACCTATTCAAGAATTGTTTCAAGAAAAAAAAATCAAGCCTCCTTTTGATTAAAAGGTTTAAACTTGATAGAAAAGAAATGCATGAACAGCAGTTTTAAATGAAGTGAAATGGAATAATACTTCAATGTGTCATTGCTAATATAATGAACTTCCATAATTCCAAGCACCATTGGGAGAAAAAAAGCTGTGGTTTCCCCAGTTGCAATGTATGGCTGTGGAAGTTGGACCATAAGGAAGGCTGAGTGGCAAAGAATTGAGGCCTTTGAACTATGGTGCTGGAGAAGACTCCTGCGAGTCCCTTGGACTGCAAAGTGATCAAACTGGTCAGTCCTAAAGGAAATCAACCCTGACTGCTCTTTAGAAGGCCAGATCCTGAAGATGAAACTCAAATACTTTGACCACCTATTGAGAAGGAAGGACTCATTGGAGAAGAGCCTAATGCTGGGAAAGATTGAGGGAAAAAGAAGAAGGGGATGACAGTGAATGAGGTGGCTGGATGGAGTCGCATGAGCTTAAATGGACTCCTGGGGGATGGTAGAGGACAGGAAAGCTTGGAGGAATGTTGTCCATGGGGTTGCGATGGATTGGACACGACTTCGTAACTAACAATAACAACAACAACAGACGTGGGCTTTATATTTATATTGCATGGGTTCTATGCATTTCCAAATGTTCTTTTTTTCCCTCTTATAATACAGTTTTATGTCCCTGTCACAAGAGGATCAATAAAATGGAAATTTTCTGCTGTTGTTTTCCTTTTTATTCTATTGAAACTCCTTCCCTCTGGGACACCATCAATTCTTCTCACAGTAGTTGCTGGCACTTCTGCCTCACTTGCCCATAAATGAATGCAAGAGTTATGTTGTCATGAATTACTGCAGCAAGCCTTGTATTAATTTCTCTATGACTGTATATGCTTACCTCCCTATCTTCATCCACATTTCCTTCTCATCCTTCCAATAGTAGTTTGGTGACTAGACAGAGATGCCCTATACCATATTAAAGTTGTTTCCAGTAACAAAAAGAGTTGTATTTGGTCTAAATTTGGTCTTCTGTAGGCTAGTTAGTGTTTACTTGGAGAATGTTAAAAGTGGTCATCATTTATCCTTTTTATTTTCCTCAGAGTTATTGTTCCTGCCCATGATTTGCTTTTGGGTGTCGTTTCAGGGAAGCAACCTCTTGATACCAGATTTCCTCTATTGGTATCATCTTTTCCTTCTCCCAGTCTGGTAAACCACCTAGAATTTCTTTCCATTTATTTTCACAATTTTAAATACTATTCAATGTAAGGCTATTTATTCTTCTTTTCCTGCTTTTCTGGAACAGCCTTTCCCAGCTAACTACTTCCAGGAGTCAGACTGGCTAAGGCTTCTAGAATTGTACTATCAGCATATCTAAAAAGCACCAAACTGTGGAAAAGACTGCTCTAAAGCACTGTGAGTTAGGCTCCTAAAATAGCATCCAGTAGTTAGCTTTCTAGACAGAAATCTGTCAAGTATTTTCCAATGGTGGTTGCATTTCCTGCAAATTTTTCAAATTGGGACATAGGGACACAAAGAGTTCTTCGGGGTTTCAAATAGCTTGGTTGCAATGGAAATGTAATTATGCCAAGATCCCTTTTAAGCTTTCTTTGTTTACTATTAATCAACCTTAGACTTAGCAGGTGTTTAATTTTTTCCCAGTTATATAACAAGGGCCTTATTTTGCTAGTGGTATTGCTAGCCTTAACATATCTTTGCAGTGAAAAATGGTTTAGACATTCTTCTTCAATGTATCTTATTTACAATATTATCTGGTGCTCCCATGATACTCTTGGACAAGGAAACCTGTGATCAGCTGTTTCTTACTGCACAAACTGCCATGTCATTTTGACTTCATTGATCCCATTTCTGCCCTCTCCTGACTTGTCCTTTGTTTTTATTAGTGTGCGTGTGTGTGTGTATTCTATTTCCCCTCTCCACATTCACTCACAAGATGCAGAACATATCGATGTACTTTGTTCTACTGATGAGAAAGAAGCTTAAATGCAAATAACATGTATCTTGTTAATGAGAGTGTTTCTCTGATTTCTGCAAGTATTTGCTGGAAGAATACTGTCATCACGTATTACATCCCCCCCAATACAGCAGATTATTTTCTTAGCCTTTTCCCTTCCCTATCTTTCTCTTTCAAGATAACTTTTTTCTATGCAGTCAAAGTAAGCTTGGTATATATCTTGAAATGCAGTTTCCAGCACCCAGCCAATCTTGCTTAATCTCATAAAGCTTTCAATAATCAAAACTGCTTGGTACACAGATGGGAGACTAGTAAGAAATATCAGAGCTATAAACTAAATTGGGAAGTTTGAAAGCACATCTTAGAAGATGACAGTGTACATTTGTTTTATTTCTACAAAAATGATCTGGATATGACCATGAAGCCCCCAAATGAAGTTCAGACTTAAGGAGATATTACGTTTTAAGTACTTAAACCAATTGACTAAGGATAGGAGATCCTCCAGTAAGAACTTTAGCATGACATGGATGCCATTTTGAAAAATTTCTACAAAAAAAATTCTACAAAACTCTATATCTTTTCAGAAGTTATATACAAGTTAAGATTTTCTAGAGTCCTTTTAAAAATCATCAAAAATATAACATAATAACATTGACATAGTCATTGCAATGCCAATTGTTATTTTCTGCAGTTTTGTGAACCAGTTGGGAGCAGAGTGGAACTGCCATGCCTAATGCTCAAATCAGCTGTTCAAGTGATGAGTGGTATGGTGGTGACAGTGAGGCCAGCAGAGTCAATTGTTAAATATTTACCAGTCAACCCCATCCCAAAATACTTTGGGTGGCATACAATAACAAGAAAAATAAGCCCAACATAGCAGTAAAATAACAATGGGAAAACTAAGTAAGATGTCCTAAATCAATTAATTAGGTGTCAAAATTTGTTGAAATTAAACAAGCAAAATATTAGAAGGTAAGATCATACGTATTTCTGGGAAGAAGTATTTTATAAATTGGAGATATCAGAGAGTAGACTTTCTGCCTTGGCCACACCAATGTATTTTATTATTTATTTTATGTTTTTATTGCAGTTATGAGCTGCCTGGAATTATGGCATATACATTTTGTGACCATATAAGTATTTTAAATAAATAAATAAATAAACTCAATATATTATTTTTAGATGACAGAGACTGTGAGCCCCCATCGGTAGACCAGGCCAGGAAATTAACTTCTTAAAAAAACTGGAACTATATTTATTGATACTGGCCTGGATATTTCAAATCATACATAATCTTGCAATTTATTCCTCCTCCCCCTTCCGCACTTATACTTCAGTGAATCAAGAAGGTATCTACCTGAGCTGCATCCAAATGTTAGCTCTTTCTCAGGCCTTAAACAATATTTTGGTCCGAATTGCCTAGGTACTGGTTTCTCCATATCTGTAGGAAATGACCAGGCTGAACCCGAAGGAAGAGTCACACCATCAATCTTGAATCCCTTCACGCCAACAGGAGTTCTAAGTCCAGCCTTCCTTGAATTCCGTTGATTGTTATCTACCACCAATTTGCTTTGACCATTAGTAATTCAGATTCTTTAGAGAAACATTAGCATACAATAAACTCATATTCATTTGAACTGCCCGGACTGCTAATTTCCTGCCACTTGACAATCTCATTGTGAACATTATCCTTATTTTCTGCACTGGACAAGCAGGTTCAATTTCAGCAAGCACTACCTGAAATATTTCAGTCCTGCTCTGTGTGGAGCTTTAAAGGTAACCACTAGCCCTTTGAATTGTGTCCCAAAGACTACTAGCCATCACTGCAGCATTTTTATATTATTTTAAGTACTTATATAGCAACCCCTCATTCAACCAACTCTTAAGTTATCAAAAATTAAAAGACCCATAAAATCATTTTAACCTATAAAGCTGTTTTAAAACATTAAAAACAACAAACATTTAATGCCAGTCAGTTCTAATCTTTAACATAGATGTTATTCTGTATTGGTGGGGGTTCACACTCCACCTAGAGTACATTTGACTGGTCATCAGAACATGAATTAGGGAAAATAACACGTAACTAACAACAAACTTTAGATTCCTACTTCCTTACTTTTATACACTTCCAAAACAAACTGTATCATATCAACTCATACTGAAATACATGTTAGCATTTTCGTTTATGATTAAATGTACATCTTTTTAAAAAAAAATTAAAATATTTTTTCTTTATGTATGTACAGCTTTGCTTTCTTGCATACATTCCTCTGCGTCACACCACGCTAACTTTATTCACATATTATATATTTTCCCTTTCTTATAGTTTTACAATATAGAAACATTTCATTCTATCACTTCATTTGCTATGTCATGTTTATATATATATATATATATATATATATATATATATATATATATAATGTTTCTGGATAGCTTATATGTAATTAAAGGGGAGAGAAACAGTAACAAGAGAAAAGGACATGTATCTCCTGACAAAATCACCCATAAATTGCAAAAAACCCCAACTGTTAAGTTGCTCAACAAAACAGACAAACCCTAGGCCTGGGAACAAAACCAGATTTTCCCAGACTTGCAAATTCCTTGGGGGGTGATATCAATGGGTATATTGTTCCAGGGTATATGTGTTGTTTCATTTATTCTTATCTTACATTGTAAGTTCCAGTCTTCTATATTCAATGATTGTCATCTAGACAAGACTATGGATACTGATCTTGGCTGTGATCAGTCATGATTTTTGCATAATGGTTTCTAGTAAGAAAGAGATGGTATACTTATTCCACAAACAGCATTCTTTATTAATAGTAAAGATGTATCAAATTATTTGTAGATATTTATTCATTCAGCTATTGCTTAATAATTACCTCATGTCCATATAATTATAGTCTTCATTGAGTTACCTTGCCTTGCTGCTAGCAATATTTTACAGACCCTCCTGTACTCTTTTCTGTAGATTACTGTATGATTCCAAATATTTAAACATGGTTAAATTGTATTCTTACCTCTTCTTAAACCTACTAGATTTCTTTGAAATTGCTAGAAGTGAGTTTTCATATTCTGGCTGATGACTCTATAGCTAGCTGAAAATTAAAGAAACATTTCCGCTAAATGGTGCTATAAAACTACCGGTAATTCAGTCCAAATTAATATACAAAGTTCCTACAGGCAAACTGGATTCGGAGATTGATTCCAAGAAAAACATGTCACAGCAGAAAGATTGATGGCCATGGCAGAGATATGGTCAAGGTTTGTAAGAATTCAATGCAATATGATCTGAGGCACACAAGAACAGATTTTACTGGAAAGTTCCATTATTTGTATTTCAGTAAAACCTTGAATACATTATCCACAATTTTCACAAAACTATAGCTCGTGTCTTTGAGTTCTAATTAGACTCTGGTGTTTTTAGGCCACACACTACTTATAAGGAATCCTGCCCAAACTATAGGTTTCTTTCCATGTGCATGTGTTCCTTTCTTCTAATTTTGGTTGCCTAAAACAGGTAATGTTTCCATTGACTTAGTAACCTATTATCTAATGACTTGTTCAAAGAGGATCTGTAATAAAGTAAAAATTTTAGTGGTGTTTGGCCTTCAGGCCTTGACTGCTTAAGTAGAATATAAATAAAATATAAACAAAATAGGACTTCTGTAATTAACGGCATTGACTATTGGTTGGTTCAACTTTTGTGCTGGTTCCCAAACTTTATTATAATGCCTAGATAATTAGACTAAATGTTTTCAATAAGTCACCTTATCTGAGATCAGAAGCTAACTAGGGCAGGACTGGTTAATTCATGGAAACTGTCAGGAAATTTGGGGGGCTGTAGGCTACATTGGGGAATTTCAAAAAATTTCAGAAGAAGCAATGAAACTTGCAACTGCTAATATTTTAGTATTAATATTTGGGGAGACCTATTTTCTCCCCAAAAACAAGACTGGGTGGTAGGTTGGGTTAAAAGAGAGAAAGTGAGTGATTCAAAGTCACCACAGAGTTTCTGTGGCTGAGAATATACTAGAACCTGGATCTTCCCACTCCCAATTCAACACCTTAATTATACCATATAGGGCCTGCAATTTTAATAAAATGGTCCAATATTTTAATATTTTGTCATGACTTACATAAACATGTCTATTCTTTCCCCCTCCCCCCCCAACTTCCTTTTCAGAAGATAAATACAGAGCTGTAGTCAATATAGATTTGTTCTTTTTTCTAATCAGTAAATTCCATTATGAGGATTTCTAGTTCAAAGAAATTGAGCCTTATCAAGGCAATAGTACTGGGGAAAAACTGAAAAGAACTAGGAAAAGACATTATTAAGATGAACGGTAGAAATAGCTTTGAAAAATAACGGGGAGGAACATTCAAAAAGAGACTATTGGACCTAAATTCTGGAAAATATTACATAGGACTCAATGTTTTCATTATTACAAATACTCTGAAATTCTATTGGAAAGGAAAATGGTGAACAGAAAGAACAAATAAAGTCCAGAACTTAATTTTTTTTGGTTGAATAGTAGACAGTGGAAAGGAACAAGAATGGTCACTGATAAGCAAGACTCAGTGCATGCTAATGTCATCAGTTCCTTTACAGACTGATCTTTGTATGTCTTCAGTGTGCTAACAAATATTACTCCACCTATATGTACTTTATAAACCTTTATCTGATATGTCTATTGTTTGCCCTTTCCCCCCAGCAGATTTTGAGAATATCCTCAATTTAACATAACAACAGCTTCACACCTACTAGATGAAGTTGTGTGTTTGCAGTCTACTGCCATGTTGTAACGTAGCACAAAGAATATTCAAATATTAATCTTAGTTTTTCTTCCTCCCTCCTACCCTGTCCTGATCAGTTTTCCTTATGTAATGACGAATTTTTGAAAGCTTTCAGATTATATTGTGACTCTTAAAATTGTCTTAATGGCTTTTGATTTTTTGTCCCCAGATAATTTACAATTACAGCTGATCTTAGCTGTCTCAAAAAACCTAAGCAGAACCTTGCAAGTATTTGGATAAGAAACAATCAGAAAATTCCAGAATTGTAGGGAAGTTTAAAAAGAACCAATCCTCCTAGAAAATGGAATAGCAAACCAGTTGTATTGTGGCCAAAAACAACAACGTGGAGTTAAGTTTAATTCAAGATTCCAAAATGTATGACTTTACTCCAACATGTAGCCAGAATGTATTGTGGATTATGATTTGAAATTTATGGAGCAATTTTGTTACGATATTTGCTATTGAGATTGAAAAACTGAGCTTTTGTAAGTAAATTTGAAATGCAGCATTCGGCCTATTTTGTCGTAAGTTCATGTTCCAATACAGAACATATAACATTTATACAACAATATTGTACTATGTAGTATGTTATACATAATGTAATGTATATATTACATTAATGTACAAAATGTAATGCACATATTACAATTATGTACCAATATGCAACAATAATGTACTTTATATCATATGCATATGAATATGCATGGATTTATAGATGCAGTTGAAGCTATGGAGAACGACCTTCAGATCAGTTTTATCCTTGTTGATTATTGCATGCTCTAATTAAGCACTGGGAAAACCTGTTTTTTTTCCTTGCACTTCGTTGTAATCTGTGTGATTCATTGTAGACTAGATATTATAAAGGAAAGTTTAATATTTCTTCACTATAGGACCTTTAAAGATTTTGTCAAGATCTGAACAGTTTAAATTAATTCATATTCTACTTTTAAACCGTACTTTGAAATCAGTTTGATTATGACACTGGAGAAACTAGCTTTTGACATTCAAAACCTGGGCAAAAGACTATCTAATTTTGAAGTTCTTATAAAATGTTTCTCTTTTGAAGTAGT
The DNA here is from genome assembly GCA_012654045.1 of Ptyas mucosa. NCBI lineage: Eukaryota > Metazoa > Chordata > Lepidosauria > Squamata > Colubridae > Ptyas > Ptyas mucosa. The sequence continues at coordinate 24,165,661 of WNWU01000003.1, forward strand.
GTTTCTCAAAGTGAAGTCCATGCACCCCAAGATTCAAGAAAATCAAAATTAATTGCCATCCTTTATTGAAATAATTTAATAATACTATATTAAATCCTATCAAACAATTGTGAGAAGCAATAGTGGCAGTGAGTGCGCCAATTGTAATTTTTAATAATATTAATAAATATTACCCAGGCAAATAAAAGATCTTTTGGATTCCTCTGTAATTTTTAAAAGTGGGAATGCCTACAGAGAGACAAAAGTTTGAGGAACACTGTTTTACAATAATGCAGTTTCCCCCCTTTTTTTATTCAGTGGCAGATAAGTATACTTTAATCAAAGTGCTGCTGTAGTTCAGGATAAAACATGAAGTTGTATATTTCCTGGTTTCAGATAATAGCTTCATTTCAGTCTCCAGACAAATAAAATAAAGGGAATGGTTATTTATAGAGTATTGTCAAAAATGTAAGAAACAGTTGCGCAGTGAATTTTAATTCTGTCATGAAGATAGAATTTACTACTGCTGTGCCCAAACAGATTTTAACATATTAGATTGTTGCAATCTAATATAAGAAGTTTAGAATTATTTGCTGTGTTCCTAGCTAGCTGTTAAGTCCTTTCCTTTTACAATCAGTTGAATTGCTGCTATATGTTCCTATCAATTTGATGGTTTAACATTACTTAAAGATCCTATAGAAACCAATAGAACTATTTCAAAGCTATCATACTTCTATAGGTATTTACCATTATACTTTTGGGGTTCCTATCTAACACTAGGGGAAAATTGCATTATTTTTAAATATTTTGAACTCTGAATCAAAGTTCTTGACTTAGAACTATGAGGTTTGTAACCAGAGAATATTGGCAAACAGAGGAATGATGCAGTTGCCTTAGACATTACTTGTAACTATTGTGGGAAAATTTAACCTATTCTCCCAGAAGACAGGTAACATGGTTAAAAATAGTTGTAAGAATAAACTGGTAGCAGATATGTATGCGATACTGGTCTAGATTGATTTCTTGTATGTCCTACTCCAAAAGGGGAACAAATTTTGTAATACCACGTAAGTGGTAGAATTTCATCTATTAATTGTTTAATTAAAACATTTCATTGAATCCTGTACATTTTACTTGTACATTAGCAAACCTCTTTGGATATAAACTGGCAAAACAAAGGCGGAAAAGTACAACTGTCTGGTTTAATTATAGATTAGAAGGGACAAACTTTAAAAGATTTGTAAGTGGCCGATCATGAATCTTTAAAATCCATTGAGATAAATGTTGCATTTTAACTATTTCACATAAAAACCCACTGAGTTAAATGAACTGAGTGAACAGCATTGGGTGCTTAGCAGCAGAATGCTACCGGTACTTGCAAAGTTTATTAACTTCATCTCTGGTACACTGCAAAGTTCTTACAATGAAAATCTGACATTTGGATGGCTATTCTATTTGTGATGATCAAGGCCTTTATCTCTCCCAGATTCTGCAGAATATATGCCCTTTACTTCTACTTCATGAACTACTATTAAATAGTAGTGAGGCAGTCTTTGGAACCAGTTCTTCCACATACATTGCTAAGAAAATATATATAACAGTATGCCAATTTGTTTCTGATTTAATTCATTAAATTGAATGTTCTTATTGTTCATTGCATAGTTATCCAGATGTTCTGACTGATTTGACATTTTTGTCCACCTATCGAGTCCTTCCCAAGGACTTGGATTAGGTAGATGTGGATATTGGATGGTCTTAAAGGTATCGCTTGCAGGATGTAAGCTGTTCCGAGCAGAACTGCCTTTTGCAATTGTCTGGTGGTGATTTTGTCGATGCTGATCGTTCAAATTATATAAATATTGATGTTATTAAATGTTAGATAATAGAAAGTAAAATTTCTTCGATAGTTAGACTTTTGAAGAAACTTTTTTTAAAAAAATAAACATTAAAAGAAGTGAAAAATGTCTAAGATCAAAAGCTATTTCTTGTAGTTTCACAAGGAGCACTCATCTGGAACACATGTGGAAGATCTCCTATTCTTTTCTTATCCTTTGTCGCAGTTATTGTCTTTAGTTTGCCATACCTCCCCAAGAAGAAACTACCACTTCCCATCATCTGGAGGAAGATAATGCATATATATATATATATATATATATATATCTCCCCCCAAAGAACTCTTTCTTTGCAATTTTTTTGCATTCGTTGTGAATCTCAGTTCCTTCTGAGTGTTAACCTTTCTGACTTCATCCTTACAGATTTGAGCCTTTTCCTGATATTCTTTTTTTAATATGCCCTTCTCCCTTATTTTAAACTTGTACTTTTTGTTTATTGGTTCATCACCAAGCTCTTTCAACAGCCATGCCAGTCACATCAGCATTCTCCTATTTTTCTTCCTGTTTGATATTATTTGTGCTGGCCCTTAATTATTTCATTTCTCAGAATTTCATACTAGGCTAATTTTTTGCTATTGATCCAGATGTCCATATTGGTGTAGTCGTTTATGTATAATGCAACCCCGTCCACTTTGGTTGAATATGAACAAATTATATCCTTTAAGTACTATATTCCAATATTTGAATTGAGTTATATCCACCAGGTATCAGCAATACCAACAATATATTGCCTTGTCCTCAGTACTATGACTTAAAATTCTCCGTTTCTGAGCATCAGTGTACTAATCTGAGTCCTTTAGTACTACTTTCTTGCAACTCCTGATATATTCTTGAGTACTGCTTTCTTCTTTGTTGTAAAGTTTATTGCTTTGAGTATGATTTTCCCTCCTTTCCCATGTTTAGTTTAAAGCCTGCCTGAACTGAAATACATTCTTCCCAATCTTTATGAGATCCAGCCCATCTCTTGGCACACCAGCGCTTGAGCCAATGGTTCTCCTCCAGAATCCTCTATTTCTTCTTTGAGACATGACCTTCACTTAGAAGTATGGATGAAAATAAAATTCGTCTTTCAAATACTGTGGTTTTCATTCCTAGTTCTTCCTTGTTCTTCTATTTCTTCCCAGGCTCATTCTGGCAGTATTATTCCAACACAAAACAGAAGAAGATAGCAGTCAGGTTGGAGTACTCAGTCCAGCCTCTCTTGTTGCATTCCATATTTTTGCATGTGGAAGACAACATACTTCCCTTGATACCATGTCTGCTCTGCAGACTTGTTCTTCTCGGCAGTGAGTCACCATCACCACCACATGCAATTTCTCTTTTAGGACCACCGTTGAATTCTTCTCTGAAGAAGCCAGTTTCTCTTCTCTCTAAACTTGAAACTCTGGGCAAAAGAAGGAAAAAACATTTTCAGAATGATAACACTCTGGGGGAGGGCCTGAAATTGATTGTGCAACTCCGGCAACAGACACTGGTTAGGTTCAAGTGCAAGTCATCATAATTTTTTTTCATTTCAAGGAAAAATAGTTTTTAAGCATGACACAGGATGTTTTAAGTATTTTGGAATAGTTGCAAAATCAAAATGATTTGTATCCAGAACAGGCTTATGTTAAGTCTAAAACACTTCCAAAATGGTTGAAATACCCCATTTGACATTCAAAGTAACACCTTCATGCTTAAAATTGGAAATTTGGGGAGGATTCATGATTGAAATCAAATTGAACATTGTGTAAATTCTGAACAAAGATATATTTTTAATACGTATTAACTGTATTTTTATTTCCTTTCAACAGAAACCATAGTCCTTTAATGAGTTTTGGAGCCAGCTTTGTCAGCTTTTTGGTAAGTGAGTCCAAATACATATGTTGTTACTGCATGGCACATTGACTCCAGGTTAACTGCACGCTTGATCCACCCTCTCTGCCAGGCTGGGTGCTTCCCAACAGAAACAGAACTAAAATACTTGTCTTAGCTTGAAGGTAAAGGTAAAGGTTCCCCTCGCACATATGTGCTAGTTGTTCCCAACTCTAGGGGACGGTGCTCATCTCCATTTCAAAGCCAAAGGGCCAGCGCTGTCCGAAGACATCTCCGTGGTCATGTGGCCGGCATGACTAAATGCCAAAGGTGCATGGAACGCTGTTATCTTCCAACCAAAAGTGGTCCCTATTTTTCTACTTGCATTTTTTACGTGCTTTCGAACTGCTAGGTTGGCAGAAGCTAGGACAAGTAACGGGAGCTCACCCCGTTATATGGCACTAGGGATTCTAACCACTGAAATGCTGACTTTTTGATCGACAAGCTCAGTGTCTTAGCCACTGAGCCACTGCATCCCTGTTTGTCTTAGCTTTACTGCATTCTTAAACATTTTTTCAGTCAGAGAGCATATAGATTGCAGAATAAGGGATTATCCCTTCACGTGTGGATATGTACTGTTCACTATCAATGTGTATGCACAAAACAAAGCCAGTTCTTTAATCGTTGTTGAACAAGGCATGGAGCCGTGGTGGTGTAGTGGTTAGAAGGTAGTACAGCTAATTCTGCTGACTGCCAGGTGCCAGCAGTTTGGCAGTTCGATTTTCACCGGCTCAAGATTGACTCAGTCTTCCATCCTTCCAAGATTGGTAAAATGAGGACCTAGATTGTTGGGGGCAATATGCTGACTCTGTAAACCACTTAGAGAGGGCTGTAAAGCACTGTGAAGCAGTATATAAGTCTGGCAAGTGCTTATTGTGATCTGTTTCATATGTAACACTAAACCATATTGACTGGGTTTATATATCACCAAAACCTAGCAAAATTATATTATGTGTCAGTATTCCCTTCTACTCTGTCACTTTGGCTGGATTCATACATTGCATAAAGCTTAATAAGGTTTGTTTGGAATTTACCAGTCAGTAATTTCTACAATAAGTGTGAGCCATCTATTATGATGCTGATAAACAAGTATCCTATTTACTTGAGCTCATAAGAAAGTTAAGGAAAGATTTTAATGTAATATAAAGTAGTTGCTTCACTATCTATGAAAAGAAAAGATGTTGTGGTACTTTTAGGCCAAGTATATGAATATTACAGCTCTATTTCCATTCTTTATTGGCATTATATTAAGAAATCCTGCCAAAAATACAGGGAATATCTTGTTTGATAACCTCTCTTGTAAATAGGTTGGTTGCTTTTATAAATCTGAAATTGAAGACAATTTTGTTTGAATATATTCTTGTCTTTTGTAAAGATATTGGAAATATGTTTTCCTCCTTTATTTAAATGGATTGCTTACCTAAGTGGGATTTTTAAGTGAGTATAACAATCCAACATAGCAACATTATATCCTGCAAAGCTGCTTCTGTTCTAAATATAGCTGCAGTAGTTTATGTTCCAGTGTAATTGAGATCTTCTATTTTTTTAAAAAAAGGAAAATGTATTGTGCCAAAATGGAGATTAAATTAATTTAAGTGAGGCATTTCTACATATCTTTAATTTGGTTGTAAGGCATAGAATTCTTTAAATACATAGGTTTTAAATACATAGACTTAGCAAATTTATACAGATATAATTTGTGGCAATAACAGTAACTAGAAGAGAATGTATGTATCTTAATACTTGATTTCATTGAGGGCCGCATCAGGGTTGTGTTTGACCTTGGGGGGCTGAGGTGGGCGTGGTCAGGGTGGGTGTGGCCAGTTCGACATCAGTTGTGTCAGGGACACCTGTGGTTGCCTGAGCACTCTGCCAGGGAAAACAGGCTCCCAAGGTCCATTTTCAGCTGCAAAAGCTTCTTGCAATACTCTGCCCGTGAAAACGGAGCTCTGTTTTCATGGGCAGAGGCATCGTGGGCCGGTCCTTTGCTGTTTCCAGGGCAGTCCCATGTGCCAGATCTAAGCACCCTGCAGGCTGGATCTGGCTACCAGGCCTTGAGCTTTACACCCCTGCTATAATACAAAAGTTTCAGGCCAGCTCTGTACAAAATCTTATAACAATCTGATAATCTTCTAACAATCTTATCAAATTTATTGCTAATTTCATTGTTTTTCATTGTTTTCAGTTTTAATAAAGTTATACCTTTAATATTTGTGGATGATGTGAGAAATAGTTTGACTCTTGGTAATATTTACATTACCAAGAATTATTTCTTTTATTACATATGTAAAAAAGCAAAAACATATATCAAGGCACTGATTTTTAGGGAGTACAAATGCTTGTTGTAAATTGTAATTCAGAATTGCTTAAAACTAAGCTGCTAAACAGAGTTTAAAATAAATTGTCATTAAAATATATATATACTGTATATGCAGACATATTTGAGGAATCATGATTATAAAGGAGTATTACCTGATATCTTAGTAATTACAATGATTTCTTGTTTAATAGTATATTATTTTTCTTTTAAGAAGGTTTCAACCTTCTAGTATTGTAGGCAATTTACAGCTGTAAGTATACCCTGGGTATTTTTTGATTTCGCAAAAAGGTAGTTGTGCTAGTTTTCTTCAGAAAAGTGCCTTGTGAAACCTTAAAGATTAATTTAAAGTTTATTGCTGCATAATATGATAATACTCTGTAGTGTAGCATATTCATTATATGATAATTTGTTAGTTTTTAAAAGGCCGCAAAAATAATTTTCGAATTAAGTTCCCAACTTCCCTGACAGTAGCTTATAAATGAAGAAGTTCTTATATATATCTTAGTTAATGAAGTTGCTTCAAAAACTTCTAAAAAAACAATATAATATCATTAGTTTGTAAAGTAGTTAATACGTTGAGACTAGTTTGGCACTTTCAAGTTCAGTAGTCTTTTTATGTTTTAACAGAATGCCATGATGACGTTTGAAGAAGAGAAAATGCAGCTGGCATGTGACGATTTAAAAGCTACCGAAAAGTTATGTGAGAGTGAAGAAGCAGGAGTCATAGAAACAATAAAAAATAAAATTAAGAAGAATGTAAGTGAAACATTGCCAATACATAGATGAATGAGTCCTGTGCCAATATGATACCGTTTTATATATGCCTGTCCTATGGGACTCCATAGCATATAATATGCAGTAATCTCATATTCAGTTTTGTTGCTTTTAAAATTTTGACATACTTTTATGAACTCAGCCATTATCATCTCCTCTTATTCCTGTTTCCAGAGTACCTGACAAATGGTATTCAAGTAGGCATTTCTGTCCAAAAATTGGCCTTTATATTATTATATATATAAAGAAAATAATCCCAGATAAAATTAGCTCTTATAATTTATAGACAATGTATTGTCTTCTAGCAGCCTAAACAAATTATAATGTTGGCTATGTTCTGTATATATATATTTCTTTTCTCCAACAAGGTTAGTCATATCATTGTTGGTGATCTGTAGGTAAACAAGTGGTCCCTTTTTCTCTGTAAAATTTTATGCCAATTTGTAGTTTTATTTCTTGTTCTTGTTTATCTGCTAAATATTAACTATGCTATTCTTAGTAAAACTTGAAAGTTTTCTTCAAAATATTAAAATCAGTGGTGGAATTCAATTTTTTTTACTACCGGTTCTGTGGTCGTGGCTTGGTGGACGTGGCAGGGGAAGGATACAACCAAATCCTCATTCCCACCCCACTCTCGGGCCAGCCAGAGGTGGTATTTGCCGGTTCTCAGAACTACTCAAAATTTCCGCTACCAGTTCTCTAGAACCTGTCAGAACCTGCTGAATAGCACCCTTGATTAAAATCCCTCCTAGAATCCTACCTAACCTTGAAGAAAAACAAGTTTTTCATCCAAAGGCTTGCCTAGTTCTTTAATCCAATCTCCTCTTCTTCCTCTGTTTCTACTTTTTAAGTAAGATGTAAATGGCAGCTGTTATCCAATCATCATCTGTCACCAGTTACCATCTAGCCTTCAGAATTCATTTTACTAATGCTTTTACCTAGGTTGATGGAAATATTTGCAGCATTATGATTTAGTTGTTTATGTCTTTGCTTGCCTTTGGAGCTTTGTTTATTTTGCTAACACTTAAAAATAAAAATGAGAGCCACAAATTTACTTTGCCCCTTTAACTAACAATTTGGGTTATTATATAACTACAATTGACCTTCACTTAATTTGTTCCCATCATGTAAATATAATAATATCTATCGTCAATGGAATTGGAAGAATGAATTTTAACTAGTATTCCTATTAAAGTGTCATATTCATGCTACATATCTTTCTAGTTCAGTGGAATTAGGTGTAATAAACTTCATAGTCTATAAATAATTTAAGTTTTGGCTTCCTTTGAGAACATACTGCATTATTAATGTTGAGTGCATAGAATCTGAACTCTTTGTTTAGTGTCACTATTTTATATAATTTCTAAAGGATTATGTGGAACTGGTCTTTGTATCTGTTTCCTGATGTATTCTCCATAGGAAACTTGCTGTAAAAGACTAGGGAGAAGAGAGCCAATCTACTGAGGGAACAGTAAAATCTACCATTCTGTAGCACTATGTTTTTCACAGCTGGACAACATGGGAAAGCATTTCTGATTTAGAGTATTAACTTCCAGAAAAGTGCCAGATCTCTCTCTCTCTCTCTCTCTCCCCCTCCCTCCCTCCCTCCGTCTCTCTCTCTCTCTCTCTCTCTCTCTCTCTCTCTCTCTCTCTCTCTCTCTCTCTCTTATACACACACTGTATGACTGTAACTGGTGTGACCCAGAATGTTCCATTTTTAGAATGGTATGTTTTATGCATATCTAATTAATATGATGGTTCTGCTCTTTATTATTTTCAAATAGGTTGATGGGAGGAAGGCTGCCCCATCCATGATGGATCGATTGCAGAGGCAAATCATTGTGGCAGACTGTCAAGTTTACCTTGCTGTGCTCTCTTTTGTAAAACAAGAATTATCAGGTAAGCTGTGACACCTATTTTTTAAAATAATATTATCTAAAATCAGGATAACTTATATGGTTGGATTCTAGCTTACAGTACAAAAACTTTTATATATTATAAATGCCATCGGTTTAAGACAGGGGTCCTCAAACTTTTTAAATAGGGGGCCAATTCACGGTCCCTTAGACTGTTGGGGGGCCAGACCGGCTGGGTGGGCATGGCTATGTGGTCATGTGACTGGGTGGGTGTGTTTTTGGCTTCCTCGGCCTCCAGTACCAGTCTGCCGCCAAAAACGGGCTCATTTTTTGCCTCCTGAGGCCTCTGCGCGTCCCATTTTTGGCCTCCAGAAGGTGGGTGGGGACCGGTGGATAGGTGGGGCAGTCTCGTGATCCCACTTGGACCAGATTAATGGATTTGGTGGGCCATATCTGGCCCACAGGCCATAGTGTAAGGACTTCTGGTTTAAAATTTAATGTACCGTATTTTTCGCACTATAAAATGCACTCCCCTCATGTGGAAAGGTCTGTGTGTCTTATAGAGTGAATATTGCGGTGGGGGGGAGGGGGTTGATGAGGCGACGACATTTGCCGCCGGCGCCGGGGAACACTGGAGCCTTTGCGTCCAAGCAGCTGATTAGCGGTTGGATCAGCCTCCCAGAAAACTGCAATCAGCTGTTTTAGGTGACGGGAACCAAAATTTTGAGTCCAACTGTGGTCATAAGTCAAGGACAACCTGTATAGACTAGAAATAAGCTGGGGCCTCTAATACTTTATTTGGGTGTACCATGTGTTCGGAAGTTCTGTCACTTGCATTCTGTGTTATGAGAAGGGAGTGCTATGTTTTGTTATTAATTAAATTAATAATGAAATTCAATTTTAATTCTAGCATCTTTTTGATAACATAATTTCTATTGTTAAAGATTCTAGTATTAACATTCTCCTTTGAGCATAGCTTCCTTTCTACATGGTTAAATACAATTTTAAAACACCACAAGTCACACGTTTTGCATATGGTTACTAGTTTCTATTAATACTGGCAAAAATATTTTTAATTAATCAGTTGATGCATAACAGTAATATATTCTAAGCAAAACTTTACTAATTATTTTCTCAAGTACAAAAACATCTATGTATAATAGCCTAGAAGTATATGTGGAAATATATAAAATATCCTAACAGCTAGTTTAAATAATTCAATATTGTTAATAATGATGTTTAACAGAAAGTTATTCTGGCTAAAAAACAGCAAAGCTATATAAAGTTTTTAGCTATGTAAAGTTTTTATGAAATGTTCCTCGTATTTCCTACTTTATTTATGATTGCATCATCCAAGGTGAAAGGGGTAAAGTTTTTGTCCATTTCTCCATGGTTACTGAAGCATTGCTGAACACTTACTGTACAAATGCTTACCTTGTGGTGAACCACATGAGAGCCAAATATGCTATGCAGCAGAAAGAAACTGAACGGCACAGTCTTGCAGTAATTTTAGCTTCCTGTTAAAGCTGAATCATGCTTCTGGAACAAATGCGTTATTGCAATAGACAGCTTGATTTTCTATATCTTGGAGGCTCTTGCTTTATTAATCCTTTAGAGTAAATCTACCATATCTGGGCTATAAAATTCAGATGATTGCTAGATATGATGAAAAGAGTTAGAGTTTCCTCCATTTCTTTGCTGTTACATGTTCGTTGTTTAAATATCTTCAGCCCTGGTTTTACAGGCTGTTGTATAATAAATAGGGATCTAACAATTTTGTTGGTGCTACAGTAAATTGAACACTATGTTTTCTTAGTTCTTTAGCCTTATGATTGGGTACATACAACACACTAAATTAGAAAGTGATTCTTTATAACTGCAAAGCTTTTGATGTATCCTATCACAAAGTCGGAAAATTAAAAATATGTAGTGCTCAGATTATTATGATTTACTGCTTACTATGTTGAGTTGTACAGAGATAATCCTTGATTTACGACCACAGCTGAGCCCAGAATTTACGTTGTGAAGTGAAAAATTTGTTAAGTGAGTTTTGTCCCATTTTACAACTTTTCTTGCCACATTTGTTAAGTGAATCACTTCCATTGTTAAATTAGTAACATGGATGTTAAGTGAATCTGGCTTCCCCATTGATTTTGCTTGTCAGGAGGTCTCCAAAGGTGATCACATGACCCTGGGACACTGCAATCATCATAAATATGAACCAATTGTCAAGCATTTGAATGTAAATCATGTGACCATGGGGATGCAGCAACGGTCATAAGCATGAATGATCATAAGTCACTTTTTTAGTGCCTTTGTAACCTCAAACAGTCACTAAATGAACTGTTATAAGTCGATGACTACCTGTATTTAGTTATAACAATTTGTTAATATTTCCAAATGATTATAGCAATCTCTCTACACATAATTACCCCTTCCTCACATATTGACTAGGAGAAAATAGGAATTGTAGTTCACAAATCTGGAGGGCATACGGATGTGGACATCTGGTTGGGACATAGATTTTTAATTTCTTAACCTAGAAAATCCTTTCTCTTTGACTAAACTCGTTTTATCTCTTTATATATTTTTGTTCCCCTCAGCTTATATAAAAGGTGGGTGGATCCTTAGAAAAGCTTGGAAAATCTACAATAAGTGCTATTCAGACATTAATACACTTCAGGAATTATATCAGAAGAAGATAACTCAGGAATCTTTGACTTCTGATGCTACAAATGATAATCATATTGCTGCAGAAGGTGTTACAGAGGATTCACTTAACAGACTGAAAGGTGCTGTTAGCTTTGGATATGGACTTTTTCATCTTTGCATATCCATGGTGCCCCCAAACCTGCTCAAAATCATCAATCTGCTGGGTTTTCCTGGAGACCGCCTGCAGGGGCTTTCTTCATTGATGTATGCAAGTGAAAGTAAGGACATGAAGGCCCCTTTAGCTACGTGAGTAGCTATATTGCAATGCTTTGGTAATAGCTTAGAACTGAAGTAAGTAAGTAAACTTCAAGCCGATATAAGGTAGCAACATTGTCTTCTCTTTTTTAAAAAAAAAATGAAAACATCACCTAGTTAAATTAGGAGTTTTGTTTTGATATGCTTTAAGTTATAGAATTGGGCCTTTAAGAAGAGAACCTTATTGTGTCCTTAAATTATTTTTACTCAGTGCTAATTGTTGCACTCCTGTCAGAAATTCCAGTTAAACCGTTCTTAAATTCTTCATCATTTAAAACATTTTACTAACTTCAGTATTCATATTAAGACATTCCACTAAGAAGTAATTTTTCTGCATTTGTATGCTTCTGTGTAAATCAGTAGTAGAATGCTTTTTTAAAAACGCAAGTACTTGAGTTGGCACGCTTCTGTTCTTCAGCTGACAAGGAGCTTTTGTATCTCGGCTCCATTTCAATGAAAGGGTTGCTTTTCCACACACAAGTCTTAGATATAGCCTTTCTTCTCAAAGTAATGTCATGACTCAGTGGATGACCCTTTTTAACAGATTCTGCAAGTTCAAGGTTAGCTTCGATCTAGAACTGATATTCCCTGAAATGGTCCGCTTTCTAGTTAAGCTACCATAGGACTCCAGTTCTGTAGTTCAACAATCTGGATAACTCCTAGGTGATTGTAATGAGACAATGAACATTTAAATTTTTGTTCATATCCAGTGGCTGCCCTAACTAATAGAAGAAATATAATTAATTTAAGTCTTGTGAGAACCTTTAATTTTTTGTTGACAATGGTAGCAATGTTACTGATGTCTGAAGTAACAAGAGTTTGTGAGTGACTTTGTTGTACATTAAAATTATTGGGTACTAATTTGTTTATGTTTAGAAGGCTGATTTATAATTTCATTGTATAATTGGTATGCTTGGTAGTATTTTCTAGGGAATTCCATATCTCTTCTACTATCAGATTTCAGCTTCAGAAATTGAAGAATGGTTCTTTCTTTCATTCCACTTTTGTTGAGTAAAAGCTAACTTAATTTTTTAATGTTTTAATAAAACATCTCTGATAAAGTAATAATTTAGTTACTGGACACTCCGTTTAACTTTTTGAGAGACAAGATCTGTGTTGTAGAAGGCATTTTATATAGATAGGCAAAGGAATATCTGAATAAGATTCATTTAGTAGAGTTTTCATTTAGTTTCTATCTAGACATTATGGAAACTATGCCACTTTTAAGAGGAGACATAGGAGGACACCAGAAGTGTTTCAGTTGCTAAATGGGATCTTAAGCCTATATATTTTTCATGCCTGCCATAATCAAGCACTCAATTCTAGACTGCTTCACACAAAAGAGGTGTGAAGTTTTTATTATAGCCATTCATGTAATTTACTTGCAAACATGTTCCAAAGAGAGATGTGAATGCTTGCTTGTTTCAGAGGGTGATTGGAAGCAGTAGATAATACTGTGTGCATGCTCTCAACCGGCCAGTCTAAGTTGCTGAAGTTCTAAAAAGCAGTTTGTTTAATGGACTGACTATTCCATATTACTGTATATTCTTTAATGCTTCTGAATTTCCAAACTATGGAACTAGCTAATGTCAATATCTCTTTATACATTTAGGTTAGCCTTGCTGTGGTACCATACAGTGGTTCGCCCTTTCTTTGCTTTGGATGGCAGTGATACCAAAGCAGGATTGCAAGAGGCTGAAGAGATTCTTCAGAAAAAAGAAGCTGCTTATCCAAACTCATCTCTCTTTATGTTTTTCAAAGGCAGAATACAGCGGTTAGAGGTACTACAAGTTTTGACCTTGGTAGTTCTTCAGATTCTTCTATGATGTAGTAGTTTAAAAAAAAGAATGTCCAGAGTCTGGCAGTAGAACTATGCTACTACTAATGGAAGTGCTATGACATAGTTTTGTGTACGGTAATATTGTGGCATGTGTTGAGTCCCTGTTATTCAAGTTCTTCGACTCAGAGTTGAATGTGGATCTGCAGAAGGGGGTAGTTTGTGATAGATATTTCAGAATAGTGTGGGAATTTCTTGATTTGTTTTTCAACAACTGAGAGATATTCTCAGGAGCACTGTTTCTTTTCCCAACTACAATCAGTATTCTTTATGGCATTTCTCCTGGTTGTTGCCTTTTCTGTCACTATCACATATGAGCTGACAGTTTTGGAGGACATGAGTGCAAGGAAGAAGACTAGAGTGCTGAATTTTACATTGATTTCAATAAGTAGTCCACATGCTTGTAATTCTTACAAGCATTTCACGAGATGATGATTGCAATTAACTTTCTTGTATACTGTTGTAGCATGATTTGAATTTTTAAAGTTCATACTTACGTACTTCCACATTTTGATTGCAGTTTTTCCTTCTCTTTTTAGTGTCAAATCAACAGTGCCTTGACCTCCTTCAATACTGCTTTGGAACTTGCAACTGATCAGAGAGAGATTCAGCATGTTTGCCTCTATGAAATTGGTATATGATAACATTAATGTTTCCTTTCTGTAAAGATATAATAAGTATCTGAATGTTTTAGTCTCCAGCATATTTATTTGATTTCAAAATTTATAGGGCTGCCCAATTCAAACACTGTGACTCTGGATGACTATAGAATAAACATACAATAGATCAAAAGGAAGCAAAACAAAATCCAATATAACAACGAACAGCATATAAATATAAAATGGCAACCAGGCAAATAAGAAAACGACTATATGTCACACTCAGTGCCTAGGGAAAGAGCCAGATTTCAATGGCTTTCCTCAAGGCAAGAAGATTTGGGGCCTGTGATATTGGAGGGTGGGGGGAGGGAATTGTTGCAGAGAACAGGGGCAACCTCAGAAAAGGCAGAATTTCTAGGTCTCATAAAATGACAAGATTTTAAAAAGAAACCTAGAGCATGCCCTTTCTGTTGGTCCCTCAAAAAACTCAGTCTTGTGCCATGTAGGGCTTTAAAGGTAATACCTAGCACTTTGAATTGCATTCAGAAGCCTATTGGGAGCCAGCTTGCAGAATATATTTTGCTATTTTAAAAATTATCTTCTTTTGTTATGAATAATATATAGGACATACATAATTTCTGTGTTCAACAACTTTGATTGTCCCTTTTAGGCTGGTGTAGCATGATAGAAATGAACTTCAAGGATGCTTTCGAATCATTTGAACGTCTTAAAAATGAATCAAGATGGTCCCAGTGTTATTATGCCTACTTAACAGCAGGGAAGTATTGTTATATGATTCAGAAGTATGTGCAATAATGGGGTGGAAATGGGGTGGAAATAATATAGTGCTTGTTCTTTGGTGTCAACATATTTTATTAAGAAAATTATTCACATAAATAAATACAACAGTGTCAAAAATATACAGGTAGTCCTTAATTTATTGGGACCAAATTCCCATCCCATTTTCCCACCTGATTTTACAACCGTTTTTGTCATGGTTGTTAAGCGAAATACTGCAGATGTTACGTGAATTATGCAGTTGCTAGCTGAATCCAGCTTCTCCCATTGGTTTTGCTTGTCAGAAGCTAGATGGGAAGGTCACATGGCAATCAAATGACCTTGGGATGCTGCAACTGTTGAAAATACATGACAGTTGCCAGGTACCCAAATTTTGATCATGTTACCATGGGGATGTTGCAATGGTAAGTGTGAGGATCAGTTATAAGCCACTTAAAATTATCAGTGCTGTTGTAACTTGAATGGTCACTAAACAAATGGTTGTAAAGTAAGGACTACCTGTATTGGGTGCATTTCTGTCGTGTCACTTATAGTGAGTTTTTGAACATACGTTGTTCTTGCATTATTTATTGGTAGGTCTATATCTACTTAATCAACAAGTAATCCTAGGTGCCTAATATTAAATATAGTAATGATAGAAAGCAACTAAAAGCAAACAAACATGTAAATGGAGCAAAACCTAACAAACAGCAATTATCTCACCAAAAAAATTGCGAATGCATCACATCCTATATTTCAGTATACTTTATTTTTTTTTTTGATAAGATCTTAAAGTATCTTAGTTGCTATTCAAAAAGCAACACTGAACCTGCCTGCAGATTTGCAGTTTAGCTGACATGATTCAGAAAGGAAGGAAAAAGGAAAGCCAACAAATTAAGAATCAATGATTCATAAAATCTTTTACATGTTTAATGAGCATGTGGGATTCTCAGTGAGGGGACAGGACCTTTTGTTTTAAATTAATGAAAGGAATTGCTTTTTATTACAGTGTGTCAAGGAGCTACTGGTGAAGTGAATGGTGCACAGACTGTTTTCAAGGAAGTCCAGAAGCTTTTCAAAAGAAAAAACAACCAAATTGAACAATTCTCAGTCAAAAAGGTCAGGTGAACGTAAATTGGACTGAATTCGTTCATGGGTGATCAATCTGCAACCATAGGACCACATTTAAACCTCAGATTTCCTCCCTTTTTTGTGATCCTCAAAATCCCCTCTAGCTGTGCTGCTAAACCTCAGAAGTCCCTGGAAAATAATAGGAAAGGCTCTAAGGTGGAAGAAATGCAATTTAAAAAGAAGAAAAAAATTATATTTTGCTTCCTCCCTCAATTTGCATCAGCTACATCTTCTGTCTCAGGGGTGAAATGCTCCCGGTTCGGACCGGATCGCCCGATCCGGTAGCGATAGAGGCGGGTGGTTTGGAGAACCGGTAGCAAAAATCCTTTCCTCCCCCTACCATGCCCAGCTGAGCCACGCAATCATCAGAGGCTTTTTTTATACTTTTAAAAGCATTTTTTCTACCACCTCTTCAGCTGAAAAAATGCTTTTAAAAGTAAAAAAAAAAGCCTATGATGATTGCACGGCTCAGCTGGGATCGTCAGAGCTTTTTGAAATCATTTTTTTACAACCTCTTCGCCGAAGAGGTTGTAGAAAAAATGGTTTTAAAAGTTAAAAAAAAATTGGCCACGCCCACCGAATCACATTACCCCCCCCCCCCTTACCAATCCACACCC
>WNWU01000003.1:24182512-24309742 GCA_012654045.1 Ptyas mucosa
CACCCCCAGAACCGGTAGTAACAAATTTTAGATTTCACCACTGTTCTGCCTTGATTCGATTAAAGTTGGGTGCAGTTACAGGCAATAACCTAACTGTAGTTTGTTTATCTAGTTAAGGTATGAGAACCATCTCTATTTGCAACAGGTAACTTTTTGGAAGGAGGAATAAGATGTTGTTGAGTGATGTCAAAGATGTAACAGATGAGATAGTGTATATTTTTCTATAGGGATCTGACTACAATGTATAAATCATGTTCTGTTAACAATGTGCTTAGATACATTACTCCAAAAAAGCACCGTGAAAGAAAGTGATGCTCATACCTATTTAGTGCTAGCTTGTGCCAGCCAAGGCAAGAATTATGGGAAATAGCACTTAGACTTATATACCGCTTTACTGTGCTTTTACAGCCCTCTTGAAGCGGTTTAGTCAGCATATTGCTCCCAACAGTCTGGGTCCTCATTTTACTGACTTTGGAAGGATGGAAGGCTGAGTCAACCTTGAGCCTGGTGAGATAAATTGCAGGCAGCCAGCAGTTAGCAGAAGTAGCCTGCAGGACTGCACTCTAACCACTGTGCCACCGTGGCTCATGTAGATGTTCTTTTGTTCTTTGTCTTTTAACCTTGTTGCCAATAATAGTGTGAAGGAACTGATTGTGCTGGCTTAAGAGGGTTTTTTTAGAGAGAAATTATTGTGGAATTTCTCTAGCAAAAGAATGAGCTTGGAATTTCAGACTGCTTCTTTTCAATCCTGCCTGAACACTGGAGTGGAATGAATCACTTGGCAGGAATACAATCAGCACACACACAGCAGTAACTAGAGGTTTTGGGTAGAACATTTCAGTGTTCTTTTTCCTGTGGAGGAAAGATATCTCTGCCTCATCCAAATTGTCATTCAGAATAAAATATGCCAGATGGTTTAATTAGGATTATGAACAATGCAGTTATTTCCTTTGGCATTCAGTAGTAAGCAATTGATGGTAATCTATCCAGGAATAATTTGGACCAATTGTGGTGAATTTTGGCAAAATGTTCATTTATTCTGTATTTCTGACAGGATTTTATGCTATGATTTGTAATAACTGATAATATCTTAAACTATAAAAGGGAAAAAAACTACACTTCAAGCTACACTTAAGGAAATAATAACTTTAAAAAAATATTTATTGGTTGTAGCCCTACTTATTTGATCATTACTGTTTGGTTAATGTGGGTAGTTTGTACTTTCATCTGTACATTTAAAATTGTCTTCTCCAAAAATAAAAATAAAAAATCATTATTTGGAGCCAAGGCTTCTAAGTTCAAACTGAATGTCAGAGATCAAACAGACCTCTTGCTCTGTGTTCCAGTCCTTAGTTATACGACAATTAAAAGCTGAATTGTTATTCTCTCAATCTCTCTATCGATCTGTTTCAGGGCCAGCACAAAACCGTCTCTATTCTTGTGACCTTTACTACTGTGTAAAAAAAAAAAGATTAGGAATAGCACTCTTAGGTTCCTATCCTAGGCTGACTGGAGCCCTGAAAATTGAGTCATAGGGCTCTACATTCTGGGATTGGAGGCTAAAACATATGAAGAATGGTTGCAGGAATTGGGTATGTCTAGTTTAATCAAAGGAAGGACTAGGGGTGGCATGATAACAGTGTTTCAATATCTCAGGGGCTGCCACAAACAAGAGGAAGAAGTCAAGCTATTTTCCAAAGTACCCGAGGGTAAGACAAAAAGCAATGGGTGGAAACTAATCAAGGAGAGACGAACTTAGAACTAAGGAGAAATTTCCTGACAGTTAGAACAATTTATCAGTGGAACAATTTGCCTTCAGAAGTTTTTGGTGCTGCATCACGGGAGATTTTTATGAAGAGCCTTGGATAGTACAGTGGTCTAAAGCCCTGTTATTAACATCAGCTGCCTGCAATTATTGCAGGTTCGAATCTCACCAAGGCTCAAGGTTGACTCAGCCTTCCATCCTTTCTAAGGTAGGTAAATTGAGGACCCAGTTTGTGGGGGCAATAAGCTGACTTTGTATAAATATACAAAAGTATGAAGGCTATTGCTTAGCGCATTGTAAGCCGCCCTGAGTCTCCGGAGAAGGGCGGCATATAAATCAAATTTAAAAAAAAAAGAGATTGGGCTACTACTTGTCTGAAATGATACAGGGTCTCCTGCTTGAGCAAAGGGCTGGACTAGAAGACCAAGATCCCTCCCAATTCGGTTATTCTATTCTAAAATTGTTGGTTCTCCTGTTGAACTTTTAATGCTTTTCATGTTTTCCCAGTGTAATCTCTCTCTTAACCCCTCTCTGTCTCTCTCTATCTCTCTCTATCATCTATGTCTGTCTGTCTGTCTGTCTGTCTGTCTGTCTGTCTGTCTATCTATGTATCTATCATTATATTACACTGGGAAAACATGAAAATATATCCCCATGCTTAAAAGTACTTGCCCTCAATTTATTTGGCAAATAAAACCAGTATCTGATCTGTTTTCCAGGCAGAGAGATTTAGAAAGCAAAAACCAACCAAACAACTTTGTGTATTGGCATCCATCGAGGTACTGTACTTATGGAAAGCTCTTCCAAACTGTTCATTCACCAATCTACAGCACATGAGTCAAGGTATACATGTGAATTCTGCTTTGCATATTTTTGCATACAGTCTTTCTTCTACAAGACAATACATTCTCCTGTCCCTTTTTTCAATTGCTGCTAGCAAGCAGTTTGTGCCACTTTGCAGCAAGAAGCTGATTTCCTGATCTTATTCCTATACCTTGACCTGATTAATTTGAATGCATAAAATATTAAGAAATAAGTTGATAATATAGTTAGTCCTCAGGTTATGACCACTCATTCAGTGACCATTCAAAGTTAAGATGGCACTGAACAAGAGGATTAGAAGTTGCAGCCATTGCAGTTTCCCCATGGTCATGTGATCTCAGTTTGGGCACTCAATAACTTAGAGTTACAATGGTTGTAGTATTCTATGGTTACATGATTGCCATTTGCAACCTTCCCTGCCAGTTTCCCACAAGCAAAGTCATTGGGGAAGCTGGCAGGAAGTCACAAGGTGCTCCCACTCCTGCCAGTTTTTCACCTGTCCTTCCACGCTCTATAGTGCCTGCCTGTTCTTCCCACTAAAGTGCCTGATTGCCCACCTCCCATAGCACCCACCCCAGCACCTGCTGGACCACCCACACTCCATTGCAATTGCCTGTGGCACTGCCCCCCCAACACCTTAGCGCCCGACCATAGCACCTGCCCACCTATCCGTAGCTCTTACTTTTCAGCCTGCTTCCTGAATTTCCCCCCCTTCTCATCAGTCCTCATTTTATGAACTATATATAGGTAGTCCTTGACTTACAAGCACAATTGAGCCCAGAATTTATGTTGCTAAGTAAGAAATTTGTTAAATGAGTTTTGTCCCACTTTATGACTTCTCTTGTCACATTTGTTAAGTGAATCACTGCAGCTGTTAAATTAAAATTAAATTAAAAGCTTTTTTAGCAGCCTTTTAAATAGGCCTGCCATTGTTTGAATCTAGAGAATAATGGTTGTGGAATGAAAGAATAGTATCAATGTCAAATGTATACTGTCATCATTGTCATTTATTACTGTCCTTTTCTCCTTCTCCAGCTTGCCAGGAAATTGAGGATTCAACAGTTGTTGGTTTGAAGAACTTGCTACTTGGTGCCATACATAAATGCTTAGGAAATGCTGAAGATGCTGTTCAGGTAATGGAGAATAGAGTGAAAATATGCTAGTATATTCGAGCATATAAAAAAATCAATTATCAGTTAACAAGAAAACATACCAATAATGATAATAAAACAAATGAAAATTTTAGTATGAGAATATGTAGAGCCAAAGATAGAATACCTTCATTTTATAGGCCAAATTCAGTCTGTCAGATCATAACCCATCCCATAGAATTCTTGCACTTTTTGTCTTTCTCCATTATTTTCCCATTTCCTCTTTCTCTCTTTTTTGTTTTGCTTGCAGTAAATTTTCTAATTAATCCCAATATTACTAAACTATTTTTTCTCTTTAAAACCTTCTGTCTTATGGCCTTGCCTTCATCCCAATTCCCAATTCATTCAGAGTCTTCTAGTTTTCCATTGCATCCTTGTCTGCTACTTGTATCATCAGTATTTTGGCAATTTTCAGTTATGC
Organism: Ptyas mucosa; assembly: GCA_012654045.1. NCBI lineage: Eukaryota > Metazoa > Chordata > Lepidosauria > Squamata > Colubridae > Ptyas > Ptyas mucosa. The sequence continues at coordinate 24,186,672 of WNWU01000003.1, forward strand.
ATCACTATGCTAGGCTGGGCTAGTGATGCTGTAGCGGTATTGATCTGATGCTTACAGACTATAGAAGCCTAGATGGGATGAAACAGGCTGAAGATGAATCCCAACAAGTCCGATTTACTGTTTATTCAATGATCACCAGTCTCTCTGTTTTATCTGATGACAGATAACTTTACATTAGGTACCGTAGTAGTCCCCTTGAAAGAGCAGATCCATGACTTAGATATCTTCTTAAATTTATGACAATTGCTGGATGGGCTGTGTAGAAACTATATCTCTCTGTCAGCTTCAGATGTTGAATTAGTTGGGCCCTATGTAGAATGAAAAGGTCTGGATGTATAACTGCTGTTCTCATCTGTATTCAGACAGACTACTGCAATGCATTCCACATGCATCGGTTATTCAAATTGCATTAGTATAAAACGCATCTGTTCTCATGCTGGCAGGGGAGAACTGCCCCAGCCATGTAACATCTGTACTACATGTACTGCATTGGCTTTCAGTAAGTTTCCAAACACAGCCCAAAATGTTAGTTTTAATCTTCAATGCTCTGGCACTGATGATGTTATCTCACTTGGGTAATGAAACTCTGCAAGAAAATAGCCAAGCTCAGAAAGCACCAAGGACCCCTCACTTTAATGCTGTAAATGGCTTGGGTCCCAATCAGTATAAGTCTGCTTTCTCCTGGTGAAATTGGTCATTCTGGTGGTGGGGGATGGGGGCCTTGAATACAGGATATGGGGCTACCGTGTTTCCCCAAAAATAAGACCCTGATTTTATTTTTTTGAACCCTGAAATAAGCGCTTCGCCTTATTGCCATGGGCTCAAAAGCCCAATTGGGCTTATTATCAGGGACTGTCTTATTTTGGGGGAAACAGGGTAATTGAGGTTCATTGGTGAGGTTTATCATTGGTGGTTCCAACCATGTTAAATAACATTTGCCCAGAAAGGAAATTGGCACCAAGCCTTACTATTTTTTCATAAAACAATGAAGATTGAACTATTTTACAATCCTTATGAGGACTGTTTTCACTTAGGATAAAGAGAATACCTATATGATTGCACTGTATTATCATTTATTATTTGGATGTGGGTTTTTTTAATGATTTTATTGTAATTTGTTTGGTTGCTCTATTGTAAACCAGAATGAGACTGGAGATGCTGGTGAGACTTATGGTGATTTACAATATTTCTCTTTATGTACGTATTCTTTCTCACTCAATCGCAGTTAATAGCATTACATAAAACCAAAGGTTAATTGCCATTGAATTTGTTTCCTAATGTGTGAGGTCAACATAGCATGTTTAGTCAATTTTTTATTAATTGTGTGAAATCCAGGAGCATTTCAGAAATACTTTTAACAGTTTTTCTGATTTATTGTTTTTTAGAAAGAATGACATTTATTGATAGTGACTGAAGAGATTATGTGTATGTGTCAAGTCTTTTCTATTCAGCAATTTTTATCACTGTCACCTTCTATTTATCCATAGCCACTAGCAATTATTTCCCCATCTGGTTTTGATTTGGTTCATTTATCAATTTAAAATGATAATTGGCAAATGAAGAGATTTTATGACTGGACTAATAAAAGTTTCTGAGTCAAGTGCAAAAAAATTATTTTTGTTCTTAAAAACAATGGGATAATTTTTCTTTTGCAGTTCTTTCAACGAGCCCTAAAAGATGAAATCTGTCGCCAGAACAACCTGTATGTTCAACCATATGCTTGCTATGAACTTGGCTGTCTTTTATTAGAAAACCCTCAGGTAATTTGGGCGGCGGGGAGGGGGGGAGGTAGGGTAATCTGAGAATATATTTTTATTCCTACCCTTTTTTTCTGCAGTTGAAATGATAATTGGTATCTTTGACTGGGTTGATAGTCTCTGTTCTTCAGAAATGGGGAACTTGTGCCCATCCAGGTGTTGCTACATTGTGGTTCCCGGAATCATGCCATGCTGCCTGGAGCCACTGAGAAGTATAATTCAGTAATACAAGCAGTCCTCAATTTATGACTACAATTGAGGCCAGAATTTATGTTGTTAAGTGAAAAATTTGTTAAGTAAATTTTGTCCCATTTTACAACTTTTCTTGCCACAATTGTCAAGTGAATCACTACAGTTGTTAAATGAATCTGATTTCCCCATTTATTTATTTATTTATTTTTATTTTATTAAATTTATATACCGCCCTTCTCCCCGAGGGGACTCAGGGCGGTGAACAGCCATAAATAAAAAAAACATATATATAAAATTTAAAAACCAAATAAAACCGAATTAAACGTTGGCCCCAATATTTAAAATCCCAATTTACAATATTAAAACCCCAAAATTAAAATATTACAATTTAAAATTTCTAAATTATTTTACGACAGAAGGGGAAAAGGGAAGAATTAGGCCAGGCCCGCCTGGTGGAACAGGAAAGTTTTTAACTCACGGCGGAAGGCACGAAGATCCGGGATCCTCCGTAACTCTGGGGGGAGCTCGTTCCAGATAGTGGGTGCCCCCACAGAGAAGGCTCTCCCCCTGGGGGCCGCCAGCCGACATTGTTTGGCCGACGGCACCCGGAGGAGCCCCTCTCTATGGGAACGTACCGGTCGGTGGGAGGCTATTGGTGGTAGTAGGCGGTCCCGTAAGTACCCGGGTCCTAAGCCATGGAGCGCTTTAAAGGTGGTAACCAACACCTTGAAGCGCACCCGGAAGACCACCGGGAGCCAGTGCAGCTCGCGCAGGAGAGGAGTAACATGGGAGCGCCATGTCGCTCCCATCACCACCCGCGCGGCCGCACTCTGCGCCAGTTGGAGCCTCCGGGTGCTCCTCAAGGGGAGCCCCATGTAGAGAGCATTACAATAGTCCAGGCGAGAGGTGACAAGGGCGTGAGTGACCGTGTGTAACGAGTCCCGATCCAGAAAGGGACGCAACTGGCGGATCAGGCGAACCTGATGAAAAATCCTCCCGGTCACGGCCGTCAAATGCTCCTCAAAAGACAGCCGCGAATCCAGGAGGACGCCCAAGTTGCGCACCCTCTCTGCCGGGGCCAATGATTCACCCCCGATAGTCAGCGATGGTACCAGCTGACTATATCGGGACGTCGGAAACCACAGCCACTCGGTCTTGGATGGGTTGAGTCTGAGCCTGTTCCTCCCCATCCAGATCCGCACGGCCTCCAGACACCGGGACATCACTTCAAGGGCATCGTTGGGGTGGTCTGGGGTGGAGATGTACAGCTGGGTGTCATCAGCGTACTGGTGATATCTCACCCCAAAACCACGGATGATCTCGCCCAGCGGCTTCACATAAATGTTGAACAGGAGGGGCGAGAGGACCGACCCCTGAGGCACCCCACATATAAGGGGTCTCGGAGTCGACCTCTGCCCCCCTGTCAACACCGACTGCGACCGGTCGGAGAGAAAGGAGGAGAACCACCGTAGCACAGTGCCTCCCACCCCTAGCTCTTCCAACCGGTGCAGCATGATACCATGGTCGATGGTATCAAAAGCCGCTGAGAGATCTAACAGGACCAGGACAGAGGAACAACCCCTATCCCGGGCCCTCCAGAGATCATCAACCAACGCGACCAATGCCGTTTCCGTGCTGTACCCGGGTCTGAAACCCGACTGGAACGGATCCAGATACGTCGTTTCATCCAGGTACCGGGGAAGCTGTTGCGCAACCACACTCTCAACAACCTTCGCCAAAAAGCGAAGGTTGGAGACCGGACGATAATTTACCAACATTGCTGGGTCCAGGGAAGGCTTCTTGAGGAGAGGCCTCACCACCGCCTCTTTCAAGGCGACGGGAAAGTCACCCTCGCCCAACGAAGCATTTATAATCCCCTGGAGCCAGCCGCGTGTCACCTCCCGGGAAGCCAGTACTAACCAGGAGGGGCACGGGTCCAATAAACAAGTGGTCGCGTTCAGCCTGCCCAGAATCCTGTCCACGTCCTCAGGGGTCACAGGATCAAACTCAGTCCAGATAACACTCACAAGACCTGCCCCTGTCCCTCTCCCCGGGACTACCCAGTCGGAGTCCAAGTCTTCCCGAATCTGAGTGATTTTGTCATACAGATACTGAACAAAATCCTCAGCTCTACCCTCCAAGGGGTCCTCCCGCGCTTCCTGATGAAGTAGGGAGCGGGTCACCCTGAAGAGGGCGGCTGGGCGATTATCTGATGACGCAATAAGAGCAGCAAAATAGTTACATTTAGCTGCTTTTATCGCCACTAAGTAATTCCTAATATGGGATCTCACTAGTGTCCGGTCAGATTCAGAACGACTGGTTCTCCAACTACTCTCTAGGCGTCTTTTCCGGCGCTTCAACTCCCTCAGCTCCTCGGAAAACCAAGGAGCCAGTTGAGATCGGCGCCGGGTCAGAGGCCGCAAAGGCACAACCCGGTCCAGAGCACCCGTAGCCGCCCTATCCCAGGCGGCCACTAGGTCTCCGGTCGAGGCGTGTGCCAGAGCCTCAGGAAATGGCCCAAGCTCCATCTGGAACCTATCAGGTTCCATCAGGCGCCTGGGGCGGAACCAACTAACAGGCTCCGCCTCCCTGCGGCGGGGTGCAGCGGTTTGAAAGTCAAGACGAAGGAGAGAGTGATCTGACCATGACAAGGGCTCGATGACTAAGTCCCCTATCTCAAGGTCACTCAACCACAGTCCAGAGGCAAAAATCAGATCCAGTGTGTTTCCCCCCATGTGGGTAGGGCCATGAATTAACTGGGTCAGGTCCATAGGTGTCATGGAAGCCATGAACTCCCGAGCCACCTCCGACGTCTCGCCGACAGATGGGAGGTTGAAATCCCCCATGACCATAAGTCTAGGGGTTTCAACTACCACCGCGGCGATAACGTCAAGGAGCTCGGGCAGGGCTGCTGCCACGTGGCAGGGAGCCAGGTACGTGACCAGCAAACCCATCTGAACCCCATGACCCCATTTCACAAGGAGGGACTCACAACCGGTCGTCTGAGGAACTGTGGCCTCCCTCGGTCTCAGACCTTCTTTAATAACAACCGCTACTCCCCCACCCCTGCCCTGTGACCTTGGCCGATGGAATGCAAGGAAACCTGGTGGGCACATTTCAACGAGGGGAACCCCCCCCTCCTGGCCCAACCAGGTCTCCGTAATACCTGTCAGGTCCGCTCCCCCCTCACAAATAAGATCACAAATGAGGGGGGCTTTATTTACTACGGACCTGGCATTGCATAACATCAGCCGAAGGATCGGGCCCTGAGGGTCTGTGCAACCTGGGGAACGGGTGGAGTCTTGGGGGCCGGAGCGCGCCACCGCTCGTAAGCAGCAGGTGCGCACTCCCTTAACTCGATATGGCCCCCTACTCCCGCCATATCTACCCCTCCCACTCACGGTAGTGATGTTCCAGACACTATCCAGACAACCTCTAGCTCCCCTCTCAACCCCAGGATCCCCTCCTCCCATGCCATGATTCCTTACCAGGCCTGCCCCTCCCCCTCCCCTCCCCTCCCTCCCCTCCCCCTCCCCAGAACCCCTTAAAAATTTAGTTAATTTAGTTAATGACAATTTTAAAAACCCCCTTAGCCCCCTCTTGGCCGCATGCCACCTCTCGGGGTTCCAAAACCCGTCATCGAGGTAGGCCCTTGATAAAATAGAAGGCCAATCCTGCGAGAGGGGGGAATCTCGCAGACCAAGAAGTTCAGCTGCCGAGTACATGTTGCTTCAAGAGGATAGGTGACCACATCCCCGGGTCTGCATAAAAAAGATAAAAAGGTCCAGGGGAACGCAAATAAAATGGGGGCATCCACAATCCGAGTCCCAGACGACTGTTCCCTCACAACAGTGAAAAGGGTCTCTAGCCAAGTCGACATAGTTCAAGGGGAATACAATCCAACCGCCCTCTCACAGTGGTTGGTCAGATGGTCAGATGATCAGTCCCCTCTACTGGTGCAAGGCAGTAATAGACCAATGCTGGCTATCGAGCACAATACAAGGGGATTAAAATCCAAAACCGCCCTCTCACGGTGGTTGGTCTGATGGTCAGTCCCCTCTGGTAGTAAGATGGAAAATACACTGGCTCCCATAGCAACCCCACATAAGTGACAGTTCCCCAACGACTAGGGGGGAGCTAAGATGGAAACAAGCCATGGTTTAGGTATCAGCGAGTCAAAAGGCTCAGATGGAAATAAGCCATAGTCTAATGTCAGAGAGTCGGTAGGTGGCAGCTGTTCCGGGATGGACAGTATCCCAAAGGGGAATGATAGAAAATAGGGGGGAGAAAAAACTCCCAATCCCAGCCTCCATAATCACAATGGAGACCTCCCAGGATTTACGGGGGGCTGTCCCATCCCCTGGGTAGTCCTCCTATAGGTCCTAGTCAGTCCGGACTATGAATGTATGTCTGCCACATTTCTTCTTATCTCAGCGATCCCATCGTCCACAGCAGCCATGCTAACCGAGCTAGGAGCAGGCGTTCCCCTCCCCACCATCGCCGGCCGGCCACCATTTCGGCTGCAGTGACTGCAGCCAAGAATCGCCGTTCCCCATTGCTGCTCCGTTGCCTGAGCCGGAAAAGTTCTGGCAGCGCCCCAGGTCTCATGAGGGAATCCAGCAATCCCCGCGGCATCCAGAAAAACCCCAGAGCCTCAGGGGGAAAATGCTGAGCAGCAATGGCCCCAGCAGATCCATAGGCTGCTACCGCTCCAGCTTCAGAGAGCCTCCGGCTCTGAACGCTGACGCCGCCGACGCCCAGCTGATGCGGGCGGTGGGATCCACCCTCCGGATCTAGCCGACGCCGCCGAAACCGCCACCATCACGCTCTTCTCCCAGCCGCACCGCGATGTCCTGGGGGGCGAAACCCCTCCCGGCCGACTGGGTGAGAGCTCCCCTAGCCGGGCCACAGGGCCGAAGATGTCAAAACGACCCCCTAGAGGACCTACGGGGGTAAAAGGACCCCATCCTCAGCCGCAATTCAGGCAAGAACCACCATCTTGGAACATGCGCGTTAATTGTTTCATTCCATTGATTTTGCTTGTCAGAAGGTTGCAAAAAAACCTCTCTGACCCTGGGACATTGCAACTGTCATAAATGAGAGTCAGTTGTCAAGCATCCGAATGTAAATCATGTGACCATGGGGATGCTACAATGGTCATAAGTGTGAAAAATGGTCACAACACACTTTTTTTCAGTGCCATTGTAACTTTGAACAGTCACTAAATGAACTGTTGTAAGTTAGGGACTACCTGTACTTGGAGTGCCCCAGGTTTATTTGCACCTTTCTTATATAAGAGTGGTTTGTTGTTGCTTTTTGTCCTCTCTCTTCCTTTTTTTTTCTTTTTGCTTGTTCTAACTCACTTTTAAATTATTGTAAGCATTTGCAGCTACAAATGTAGGTAGGATTCTTTCTCTTGCTGTCATGTTTAGGAGGAATAAAGGAATGAAGTTAACAAGGCTGAGGTAGAGGAAGTCAAGAATTGCAGCCTGAGTAAGAAGAACCAGTGTGAGTAAGGGCTGCCCTAGACTAGCATGACTCTTCTCTTACAATTCCCACATAGAGCACTTAAGAGAAAACACCAATGGTGAAATGCTACCGGTTCGCGCCAGTTCAGGTGAACCGGTAGTGATAAAAACTACCAGTTCGGGCGAATCGGTAGTAAAAAAATGCTATTGGTTCCTCTGAATCCGTAATTCTGACGATTAGCTATGCTGCACGATTTAAAATTGCTAGAAAGCAGGAAATCCTGCTTTCTAGTGAATCTAAATCACGCGGCACAGCTGTCCCCCCCCATTCTACTTACCTTCCCAAGCTCCTTTTCCCACGCGAAGCGCGTGTTTGGTGTGCACTGTGCATGCGTGCATCACACACTTGGCGCGCACCGCACATGCACGCACATGTTTGGTGCACACTGCGCACCGCACATGCACAGCCAGTGAACCAGTGACAAACTGGTTTAGATTTCACCACCGGAAAACACCCTTCTCTTTTAAGGCTTTTAAGAAAAGAGTAGCAGAAAATAACTTATTTTCATGACTACAAATGCAGTCTGCATTTTATTTCAAGTAGCTGCACTCATTAGAAAACAGAACAAATTAGTTATCTCCAATATTTTCTAAAATACTTTCTTGAGGTAGCTCATTTATGTGATTATTCATCTTTTTGCTGGGAGTAGTCAGTGTTCAAATGAAAATGATTAATTTCCAGTATTTTTAAATGTGTTCTGAACGATATTTATTATTATTTATTAGTTGTTGTTTTTTTTTAAAAATCCACCTTTATTATTTTTTAAGTAACTTAAGGCATTCTCCTTCCTCCTCTCCCCTCCACCCCGCAACAACAACCCTGTGAAGTGGGTTGGGCTGAGGAAGAATGACTGGCTCAATCTCATCCAACTGGTTTTTATGCCTAAGGCAGGACTAGAATTCATAGACTCCTGGCTTCTAAGTCAACACTTTAACCACTACACTAAACTGACTCTCTATTACTCACTAAAGGAGCAAGTCAGATTTCTGTAGTTAGTATTTTCCTAATTAAGCTTATTATCATACTTTTATTTCCTATTTCGAGCTAAATATTGTGTTGTTATTATTTTTGTTTTCTGTTTTTGGAAGATGACATCTAAATTTCTAAAACGATATTTGCTTTTTCCTACAGTCTGTCCCAAGAGGTAAAGTGTTACTGCTTCAGGCAAAGGTAATATTCAGAGTGGTTTTAAGTATTTTCTTTGCTGTATGCTGGGAGTCTCTTTTTCCTTGCAGTATATGAATGAAACAGACTTATTAATTAGGGTGAAAGAAAAAAAAACCTATATTCTTTTGTTTTTACTATTATATTTGCCTTGGGGAATTAGAAAACATGTTTAACTTACAGTTAAAACAATATATATCTTGTATATACCTTTAAGTTGTTGTGCCTTTTTACTGCCGTGGGTTTAATTTTTACTTTTATTTTCTGTTGCAGGAAGAATTCACAGGGTATGATTTTGAGAACAGGTTGCATGTTCGCATCCACGCAGCATTAGCCTCTCTGCGAGAAGTGGTCCCCCAGTGATGAACAGAAAGGCCTCCCATCTTTTCTTTATCGACTTTTGCACTCTAAGGACAAAGCTGTCAGGAAGATTAGCTTTCCTCCAGAAAACCTTCCTGTGCAAGAGATGTTTTCCTAAAGATGCAAAGCTGGTTATGGAAAAATGTTAACAATCTCAACAATTAAGGACTCAGCCAAAAAGGTTAAGTGACCTTAGGCTCAAACAACTGGTGATTTCTCATGCATATGTCCTTTTTAAATTAGGGGAAGCTAGACATTGTGTTCAAGCCCAGCCACACAGACAGGGGATGGTGCTGGAGAATTCCTTTAAATATTAAAGTCCTTTAGTTCCAATGCTTAGAGATGTCTTTTTTGTTGTTGTTTTTTTTGTCAAGCTGGAGATCGTAGCCTGTGGTTGTACAAATGAACCAACAATGAGCACACTTTGATTTTCTGTATCAAATTGATATTGGCTTGATTTCTATTATTTTTCCCATTTCTGAATAGCTTATCCATCCTTTTATAGAAAGGAACCCTTTTCATGGAAACAATACTATAAAGTTGTTTCAGTATGGTATAGAAATGAATAGTTATATTCAAAAGCCAACTGATATGGAGCTGGAAATTTGCCTGCTGCATTTACAGCACAACAAACTTGCCCATGGAACTTTACTTGGTCATTCAGATATATGTAAATAATGAAATCTGCTCCCATATTTATTTTAAATTATGAGAATATATTTAGAAGCTTTATTTTTTAGCCAAATGTTTATTTTTTAAATCCTTAAACATTGTGTTAAACATTTGATACCTATTTTAAATGGTAGTGTGGATAATTGGTTGTCAACAAGGGATTTGTGGATCACTCACGTTGCTAAAATGTAGGTTAAATATGAAAAACTTGCCTTCTGGCATTTTAAACCTATAGTATCCCTTCTGGTTTTAGAACTTTTAAAAGAATATAACACAGTAGAATTTTATTCAATTTTCTGACTTTTAATGTTGTCACACATTATTTTAGTGTGTATGTATTTTTAAGGCAAATATTGATTTTTAAAAAACAATTTTTAGCATAATAGCTTTTCCTATATACTGTGAAGCTTTTTTTTTTTAATGGCATTAAAGCCTTATTTTCAATTTCTGAAATTTCTCTTTCACAACTCTGGATTCTCACCTGATCTGCTAAATGCTTTATCTTGTTTGTAGTTCACTTGAACAAACAAGCTCCAAAGAGCATTAAGAGGAAAAAAAAAATACAGTTACGTTCACGAGGGCTTCCCTGTTCGCTTTCAGCATTGGGTAATGCTGTTATGAGCACACAGAGGACAGTTCCTGTCCTGTGTTATGAGCTCAATGTTTGGATCATCAAATGTGAATTGAAACCAATTGACCAAGTACATCATGTAACTGCTAAATTGCATAGCCTATTTCTTGCTACCCTGCCCGAAAGTACTTAGCGACTACTAAATCTGTTGTGCTCTTTTTTTAAATACTATATTCTGTGAACAATTAACTCAAACTTGATTGTCAAACGTTCTTGATTCTATTGCTTTGGTGATATTTTGTTCTAAATATTCAGTTGCCTGTTTTGTATTTCAGTTTACAGACATTGGTGTTTGTAGTCACTTTTCAGTGGAAACAAGGTATGATTGTCCCTTGTTGCCCTTTACAAACCAGGAATTATCAGAGAGACTGTGTTCTTCAGTATGGTGCCCATTCCATATCATCATCATCATCAGAATTACATCAGAGCTGCTATTTCTTGGTCTGATTGTAATCCTGATTCTGGCCTTCTCTGTAGCATCTCCAGACTTTTGGGACCTGCTCCCTACTGAGAGAGGAGGATTAATGTCATTTTCAGCCTTTAATAAGGCTTTTACACTCAACTGCTATTATAACTATTTTAATAGTGGGAATTTATTTATATTTTTATTTGTTTCAGGATTTTTACTCCAGCATTTTGAAATGACTCTAATTGGTTCACAATCATAAAATATCCAAATAAAAAAGGATAATGAAATACTGTATAAATTCTAAACCAGTTGTGTAATTCTAAACTAGTCAGGTAAAATGAAAAAAATAGATAGGAAATTTTAACACAGATATAACTTTTGTCTTGCAAATAAAGACATCCAAGCAAGCATTTTAAATCCAAAATATATTGCAAAATCATCTTCATTAACTTTCTTAAAGATAACAATGCTCCAGGATGCTGTGATCCACAGATTTCTGTGGAGACATTATTTCACAAGGATGGCAGCTATTGAGATAGACTGTTTCTAGGATCATCCGCATCATCTCCTGAGACAAATATGTGGAATGGACAGTTGCCAAGCAAAGTGTTTAGAGGCCAGAAACAGCAATTTGAATTATCTTTTGAAATTAATTTGAAACAATACAGTACCTGCAAAATTGAAGTTACATGGCTGAAGTAGCTTTCACTTGTCAGCAGTTTCCTAGTAGTTTTCAGGGTAGCCCAAATAAAGTGCATTGCTATTATCTCATTTTGAAAGGATGAGGGCATAAGCCATGTATGACAAAACCTTCTGCTCCAAAAAAGGCCTCAATTGGTGCATCAGTCAAAGTGGAACAAAGGCCATATCTTCTACCTGTGGATCATATTGTGGCTATGAGTTCAAAAGTCATGAACCTGCTTTTTAAAGTGGAATGCAACCCTATCTACAGCCAATATAATAATCAACAAAGGACCACATAGTTTCTGGACTACCAACACCTTACTCTTATTGGACTTAAATTTCAGTTTGTTTCAATTGTCAATCCCATATAGACTACGGGCACCATATGAGGATTACCAGGGCATCAATAGTTTGGCTTAAGATTAAGTCTACACCATGGAATATTAACATATTGATGGTACATCATTCAGAAATGATCTCTTCTGCTGATTTCATAGAAATGCTAAACACAGAGCCAAGAATAGCATGAAGTAAATGATCAAGGGCTAGCTGATTCTTATGACTGGAGTTACCCCTACAGAATGAAATGGACAAACAAAATAATACAACATACCCCAAATCCTAGCAGATGGTCCAGAAGAAAAGCATAGAGGGTGTGAATGTTTTTGAAAGGTCTGTAGGATCAGGAGAGTGAACTTTCTGTCTGGGTTTTAACAAAGATCGTCTACCAGAGTGTCGTATACTGTTTTAATCTTCATTAAAAGGGAAGATGAATTTAGATGGAAGTTATGTAATGCAACATCACTTCCTCTCATCTCCCAGAGTTTTTGATAAATGAATAGGTAATCAAAGCAGATGGAAAAGCTCCTCAGGAGAGCACATCCAGCATTCTCATCTCTCAGTTTCAAGCTTGACTAGTTCCATAGCAGAACTATCTACCAAAAATTCATTAGTGGCTACTGAAAACGATAGTGTTAAGTGTTCAGGTAGCCCATTCTAACCAGTCCTTAGCCTTTCAGATGTTACTCGTGCCAACAGGCAACATATTGACTGGGAAGTGATCTGATCATGATAAAAGACTATTGCAATATTCTTCATAATCTCAGCCATCTGCTCTGGGGTGAAGAAAAAGGCAACATATGGACCTAACATTCATCAGTAGCAGTCTGAGGCCAAAGGGTCCTTCAATCTGGCCTCCTGACCTCAGGGAAAAGACATCTGAAGAAAGAGAGACAGACCAAGTGGACAATCCCCCTTCTCTAGAAACAGCTTCTCCTATCATAGTTCCCATTGCTCATCACTCTGGTCATTTGCCTCATCCTCACCCTCAGTGGGATCAAGGACCTAGCACCACCATTGCTCTTTAGGATCTTCCTAACAGGAAATTACTATTTCCTACCCCTCCAACACCTGACATGAACCATCTGTCTGACCAATGCCACTCGTGGATTATCCTTCAAAATCCTCACATCCAACTACAAAACGAATCTTGCAACCCTGAAGAAACTTGAAGCTGCCAGGTACCAACAACAGTCCACTGTCCCTGCTTAATTCACCCAAAGTTTACTTGCCTCCAATAATTGCTTGTCCCAAAAGTTCCTTACTCAGATATAGCATATTCTAGTCAGAATGCTAAACATTCACCAGATTCTTGGACAGTCAAGTTTAATCAGCATTTTAAATCTGGTTTTAGCAGCAGCCTTATCTACATATTTATGAGAACCAAGGGGCTTTTGAGTGCCCAAACCCAAAGCAACCCTAGCCATCCTGCGTTTGGAAACTTAGGTAGCTAAAATAAGAAAAAAACCATTTGATGACGAGAATATAGGATGGGGGAAGTCTGTGTAATTCTGAAAACAGTTTTGATCAGCTGAAATTTATAGATATATAATATCTCCGCATTTTTTCCTGCAACAGTTTCTTATTGGTACAAGCAATTTTTTTCAACATGCAGTCTTTTACAAAACAAATTGCTAAATTAAAAGAGGCCCTCGTTATAGGGTTATAACAAAATTTCTTAAATGACTTGTGATTATGTGCCAGCAGGGGTGTTTTCTGACTATGGTGAAAATATTCAAGGTGGCAGCCATGATGGTCTGATCAAAGATCCACTTGTTTTTATAGGTGCTGGATGTGAATAAAAATGGGTGAAACTTTGACTGCAGCTTCATAGTTGCCCTTTTGGATTTTTTAAAAAAACCATACTCTGCAAATACCCCTGCATGCCAGGAAATGTGTGAACAAGATAAATTTGCAAAACTTGTATTCTCTGATTTTGGAGCCATTGGCTGGTTCCTTCAAAAGCCACAGTTTTATAGAGCCAGTGTTATCTGGCCATGGATATGCTTATGTCACCATGTCTGTTCTGAGATGCATTAATCTTGCAAGCAAAATGGCTGTCTGGTATATGAACAGTAGCTTTCTGCTCCATCCACCCATGTATTCCCGCTCCTACTATTACTTTTCCCATATATACCTTCTAGAAGAAACCTTGTAAACATGAAAGGTATTTTTATATTAGATTATGCTGGTGATGAGAACAATCGTGACTGTATTTTATGTAATCAGAATGTTTTTATACTTTATAGCTCGGAGGCATGATCTAATGGCAATAATAGACTAAGCATCTCATAGGTTAATATATATTTTAAGAATTTTACCAAGGCAGATATATTTTTGTTGTTGATACTTTTTACTGCATCGGTGAATAACTTGAAGTTTTACATGTCACTTTAGATTGTTTGCTATAATATACTATAAGTCTCATTTATTTAACATTTAAAAAAATATTTCTGCTTAGTTAAATTAAAATTTGATATTTTCCTGTTTCAATGGAAAACCAGGATGAGTAACACGATTTTCTTCTGATGTTGTTGTCCTCCAACTCCCATCAGCTAAGAAGGGTAATTCTGAGGGATAATGGGAGTTGCAGTTGAAAAAAAAAATGGGAGGGCCACTCTGGCCTACAACCAGATAGTTTTCTGATTTCAAGTTATTGCATGTTTTTCAGGGATTAAATATTTATGAAGGAGAATTCTTACTTATGGCACCAATTAATGTTGCACAGGAGAAGCATAGAATATATCTTAATACTGTAATAATCCTTGTTTAAAGCAGCAGAAGTGGCTCTTTTCAGAATAGAGGAAAAGCAGGGAGAATATATGAAAAAAATGTGCTTTTCGTGATGCTTTTTTCCCCACAGGAAACTATTTGAGCATGATAAAGACTTTTCTCCTAAGTTATTGGTAAGAAAGCAGCAGGGGGATAGATTTGGATGTGGGGAAAATCTCTCTCTCTCTCTCTCTCTCTCTCTCTCACACACACACACAGATAACATATAAATCTCAATTCTTCAGGACACTGAATAGACCCAAATTGCTTGGTTTTCTGCTGAAATGGTAAACTTATGCCTAGCTGTGTAACTTGAATTCACATATAGGGGATTTGTGAGATTGGATTATTCTTCTAGGTAGAAAATTATTTCACTATAAATAGTTTCTAACAATAGGATTCTTCTTCCTAGTTTTATATGTACAGCCAGGCACCAACTGATCATTTCCCTGAGAATTAAACCAAGCTTCTAGACCAGCTACCCATCCATCATGTTAAGGTTCTCTGTTTAGTAGATATATTACGTATGCTATATTCCATAGAATTTACATATGATTATCACAAATACATGTGGTATCAATTCAGAATAGCTCATTTATTTAAATTGTTGGTTTTTTAAATATACAGTTATTACCTTTTTCCTGTAATCAACATCGAGAATGATATAGGAAATCCCAGCTACTTTAATATACACACGCTGTTTTCAGTTGGTATTCTGCAATACACTTGGGTACTGGATACTCAGTTCAAAGTTTCAGCTGTGATTTGGACAAGAGTATTTTATACTTTGTTTGCTTCCCATGCAGAATCTGTATTTTTTTAATGTAGTTTTTCTGTTTCAGTTTTTTTCTGGTGCAGACTTGGCTCTGCCATTTTCAATATTATATTTATTATTCTCTACATTTGTTCTTAAATAAAATCTGTAAGAACTTCTTCTGACTTAGCCTCTCCATTTTTAACTATATTGCCCAGAAATGTATTTTGCTTCCTGCATGTTAGTAGAATAGAAAGCAGTTTGTTTCTTTCAAAATGAAAAGTTACTTTCATGTTCTACAACCATAAATAATAGACAATAGGGAAAAGGGCTTTAAATGTTAATATTTCATAAGAAATATTATTTGAGGACAAAAGGTATGTTGTATCGATTTTATTTATTAAATGTATAAGGACACCCACCTCCTGTAATACTTGTGTTTCCCTGAAAATAAGACCCTGTCTTATATTTTTTTTGAACCCTGAAATAAGCACTTGGCCTTGTTGCCATGCGCTCAAAAGCCCAATTGGGTTTATTATCAGGGGATGTCTTATTTTGGGGGAAACAGAGTAAAAAATTTAAAACTAGAAACACAAGGAACTCTCTAACAGAACCATATAATGTATCCCAGGAAAAGGCTGGGTTTTAAGGGCTCTTTTAAATAAGGCGAGGGTATGGGCCAAACAGGCCAAACAAATCCTTGGAGAAATGTTCCTGAAGTACTGCAACAGAGAAGATATACTTCCTGGATCCCACCAGTAACATTGTTTACATGATAGGATCTGGAGCAAGCCAATTCTTCTGGATAATAAGAATGGGCAGAAACTACAGATGGCAAATGATCCCTCAGATGACAGCTTCTATGTCATTTATAAGAGAATTGGATGCAATTCATAAATTGTAGGCTCATTTCTGATGCTTGAGGTATGTTTCCCTTCCTCTTTCAGAATGGAAGTACAACAATAACAAATAGGGATTTGAGTAGTGTAAGTTGCATCTATAATACGTTGCTGGTTGGCTGCTGGTTTTGACATTTGGAAGTATTTCTAATTAAGGGGTATATTAATGTGTCGAATGTTTGAAGATCTTGCCCTAAGTCTTATTTGTACTTGGGGCACATTGTATTGTGTAACTGGTTTGTCTTTATGGAATTAATAAATAAATAGTTTTCTCTGTTTCAGCATTCCTATGGAATGTATAAATTGGCTTTCAGGAGTCACATATGCAACTTCTGTTTAGGATTTAATGTATATGTTGAATACAAAAACCTGCAATGGAATTCTAAGGAAATTTAATGGCATATATGTAGAACCCATTCTGATTTGGAATTCACAGCTATAAGAATTCTCATCTGGGAATTCTCTACACGGACACCCCCAAGTTTGCAGAATTCTGTTCAAGATTCTCATGCTAAACACTAAAGAGATCTGTGTCCAGGAAAGAAAAGTGTGGATTGGCCTGCATATTTAACTCATTTTTGATGCCTTGGTATATCCCTTCCAGCTACCAAAAGCAGGAACAAGTTGGCATAATTGCTCTATGCCTTCAGAACTTCAAAAGCAGTTAATTGCATTTCAGTCTTCATAATCAGTACCTGAGATGTTCACATCTTCTTGCTAATATTATCAAATAGAATATTTTTCTACGGTAATTTTGGCAAATGAAAATTAGCAGATATGTTATCTCTACAAACCGATCTATAATAGATGTAGTGAAAGAGAGTTGTATCATAGACTGATATTTTCTAATGTATATAACATTTTAATCCAAACCAAGTAAAATATACGAAGTATTTGCTTAGAGGGGTATTAGTATTTTAATACATGCACACTCAATTTACAATTGTTTAATTATAATCCCCATGTTAACATTAAGCATGTAATTGGCATCAGAAATCTCAGGCTAACCTTTCACAATAGGACAGAGAGGGGGCCATAAGACTATTCACAGCAGTATCCAATCTGAATACTTGTCAGTATCTGGTGTCATAAAATGTACACAAGCTTAAGTGTTCTCAGAGAATCGTGTAAAGAGAACAATATCTGCACTCAAGAAATCTGAAATATGAACAAGTACTTTTTTTAAAAAAATACATTTTTATTTATTAGTATGCTGTCTTCAGTAAGAGAAATTACAGCAGTTGCCGGGAGTTTTGAAGAAGATCGTGCTGCCTGGAGATTAAGGAAACTAAAATCAAAACCTCCCGGAATGCATCAAGGCTGGACGTTCCCATTGTTTGTACATAAACATGTGAAAACATTTGAGACGAATAAGTTAGGTGTCTTTGATGCGGATCATTGGACGATCAATAGCCGGACTTTGTGACCTCATAAATGCGTGCACTCTAGTCCCGCCCACTAAGAGCCTATCCGTATAAAAGGTCCTCGGGGCGCTTCTCTAACTTCAGAGGAGGCTCCGGCAAGGGGCGAGAAAGGAGCGATCCCGTTGCTGACAAGCGCAAAAAAAGTTAAAAAAGAAGGTTGGGGAATTAGGACAACCGCGGGACTGTAGTGAGAGGCTTGCTCGGCCTCTTACGCCTGGCACGGTATCAGAAGGAGGGAGGGCAAGTGGGAGAGGGAGGCACAAGCCGCGGGACCCTTTCGGGTGGGTATGCATGGGCGGAACGGGGGAATGTGCAGCAGCAGTTATCAGAAGTGTCACCCGAGCCAGCAGCGTATACAACGGCTTGGAAACGCACAATTGCCAAGCCACGGTGGCTTGGCCCGATAGATTGCTTTGGTGGCTTGGCTGATCGACGTCTGTTGCAGAAGTTCCCGCCTTCGCAGTTTAACGAATAAGTAACTCCGCGTTGTGTACATTTCCGAGGGCAAAAACCCTGAAACCGTAAATGTTCTTCCCTAAGCTGGCATTCTTTAGAGCCGTCGCACAATTCCCATCATCAGTATTCTGGAGCCCATCACTGCTGAGATCGCTGGGATAAAAAGTTCTGTATCTGAGGCAGAAAGCTTATTGTAGTTGCCGGATAAGCCTGGGTGTGTGTGTGTATGAGTGTGAACTCCATAAAGTGACCTTTAAGAAGGAAGTACTCGTTGGAGTTAAAAGACAAAATGCCAGTCTTTCAGGAATATGTAAGTAGCAATTTCACCACCCAGAGTCGTTGGATACAAGATGGGTGGCAAATACACTTCATAGTAAGTAAAATACACTCCCTTGGAAGAGTTTTATCTATCATGAACACTAATGACTAGAAAGAGTACAAGTATAGTCCTTTGCTCCAAATTTCTTTCTTGATGTACCACAGTTTGCAGTTCTAAGAGCAGAATCCGAATGGAAATAGAACATTTAAACTACCGAGTTCAACTCTGCTCCAGGCAGGAATCCAAATGAAAGAATCTTGACAGATTGCTGTCTAGTCTCTGCTTAAATACTTTCAATGAATAAGACCCCAAAACCCTTTTGAGTGGTTCCATTGTCAAATTGCTCTTACAGTTAGGAAGGTGTTTTTTCTACAATCAAAATCTTCCTTTATGTAAATCAAATCCCCTATTCCAGGTCTTATCATCAGGGATGAAAGAGTACAGATGTTGACATTCATATCCTTTCAGGTACTTGAAAATTGCCATCATATCCCATCCACTTATTCCATCTTCTGAGGGCTAAACATTTATAGGTCTGGGTGAATTTCAGTCATTCTGGTGCACTGAAATGCTTGGCCTCATGCAGATGTGCAACTGTCTCAACATGCAGCAGTAGAATTGGGCTGGCTTACTTTAAATATCTATTCAGCTTCAGTGGAAATAATTTCTGGGCATGCACTGTACATGAAAAGGAACTACTTTTCCTGAGCAAAGGATCTTCACTGCTCTGTTTTGCTGCACTGGTTAGAAGCAGGACACCGAAGTTTTCAGCAAAAAGGTTTGAATGAGTGCTTTCCTAAATTTCTTTATCAAATCAAAGGACCTCTCCAACTACTTGTTCAGCTCCACTTAATGTTCCATGTTCCTTTAATCTGCCTTCATAGGATTTTGTTTCTAGTTGGTTTATCCTCCTCTTGTCTTTTTTAAAACTTCTAGTTTGTATGCATCCTTGTTAAAATGGAATGACTAGAATTTTGACCACTTTATTTGCAGAATAAAGTGAAACTATTATTTTCTGTGATCTGGAATCTGTCCTTCTTTTCATGCAATCTGGAAGTGCATTTGCCTTTTTGGCAGACATACTAATGGCTCATACTGGTATTTATTTTGCAATAGAGTACAGTTTCAAGATACTATTCACAATTGTCAGGCCAATTATTTCCCATCCTGTACTTGTGCATTTGTTTCCCGAATGAAAAGCTTTGCATTCATTTCCATTGAATGAATTCAATAATCATTTTATTTATGGCCCATTTCTTTAACTAATTAAGCTTATTTTGAAATATCTTTCTTTAAATTTAGCTATCCTTTCCAATTTTCTGCCATCTTTAAATTTGATAAGTGTTTCTACCATTTCTTCCTTCATATTAGAGGACAGGGGCCCACACTTAACTAGCTTGCTATTGAAATATTGTGGGATCCTTTGCCAAATGCTTTGCTGAAACCAAGAAAGTCTATGTCTAGCATTTCCTCAATCTACTAAGGAGGTTATCCCATCAAAATATA
This sequence comes from Ptyas mucosa, assembly GCA_012654045.1. NCBI lineage: Eukaryota > Metazoa > Chordata > Lepidosauria > Squamata > Colubridae > Ptyas > Ptyas mucosa. Next base: position 24,206,539 of record WNWU01000003.1, read on the forward strand.
ACATTAATTTGGCAAGTCTTGCAAAATCCAGACCGAATTCTGAAAATTACTGCATTGTTTTCAAGATGCTTACATAAAATCGACTGCTTTAGAACCCTCTGTATAATGGTGTCAGATTGAATAACTGAATTCTTTCTGTCCTCTTTCTCTTTTTTTTAGAAGAGAAGCATTTGTTTTATTAATTCTTCAATTCTATGTCTTCATCTTACTCTTTAAAATGCCTGATGAAATCTATAGTATCTTGCTAGAGAAGACTGAGCCAAAATAAGAAGTGACTAATTCTGTCATTTCATTATCTTTTTGTATTTTTCCATCTTTGGTTTCTTTTCTTTTTATTTTAAAGAGATCTGAGGTAGTCTGTTTTATCGTTTTAACATGCTTTGTCAAACTTCCAACACTTTTTGAGCTAGTCAATCCTCTCAATCTCTACAATTTTCTCAATCTTGCTTTGTGCTTTCCTCCTTGATCCGCTGGCCCAGGGGTGAAATCCAGCAGGTTCTGACAGGTTCTGGAGAACCAGTAGCGGAAATTTTGAGCAGTTCGGAAAACCGGTAGCGGAAATTTTGAGTAGATCGGAGAACCGGTAAATACCACCTCTGGCTGGCCCCAGAGTGGGGTGGGAATGGCAATTTTCCAGTATCCTTCCCCTACCATGCCCACAGAACCAGTAGTAAAAAAAGTCGGATTCCACTACTGCCCTGTCCCTCTTTTTTATATCCTATATGTGGTTTTTTTTGGGGGGGGGAGGATGTCCTGTAATCTTTTTGTAGCCATAGTGGCTTCTGTTGTCTTCCATTTCCAGTACCTTTCCTTGAACTGTTTGCAGCTGTTCTTTTAGGAGTAAACTAGCATACTAATTTGTCTGTAGTTTCCATTAAAATCAAGAACTTCAGCATTACATGATTACTTTCCTCTAATATAACCGCTGGTTCATTTCTCATTTATTTTCCCTGTTGTATAATATCAAATCACTGATATTTGATGTTGTTATGTCTTCAACTGCCCCCTAAAGGGAAAACATTTTCAGCAAAACAAAGCAAGAATTTCCTGGAAAATCCATGCTTGACAGAATTTGTCTCTCAACAGATGCCGAGGTATTAAAATCCTCCGTCTATACAATATTGCTCCATGTCTTGTTGGAATGTATATGGTTTCCTTTTAGAACGCACGACTCATATTTGCTCCTTGGTTAGGGGGATAATAATAGATTCCAACAAGAATATTGTTTTTATTTGTTCCTCTGTTTAAAATCCAGATATGCTATATACGTTAATTAATTTGGGGTTTTGAGCAGAGTTTATCTTACATAGCAACTTATAGTGCAGTTTCTCTTCATTCTTCTATTGCTTTTGTTCCTCTAGAATAATGCTGTATTCCAATAAGACTTCAATTATTCCAATAATACTCTGGTTTCTCTTCAGATCGTATAAATCTTTTGCCTTTTACTTTCCATATTCTGTGTATTAGAATGTAGGCCTTAGGCTTTCCAAACAACTTTTCCTAATTTTTCAATTTGTGATTTAACCACATCACTCACCGTTCCTTTTAAACTCTATACCTTTATTTGATATCCTAATTTCATTGTTTTTTCTGGATTCACTTTAATGTCCTCCTGATCAAGTTTCTTATGCTTCAGTTCCACATATTTTAACTGATTTATTTGCAATTATCTTAATTATTTGCCATTTATTTACTTGCAGTTTACTGCCGTATTCAGTAGGGACTTATAAGAACATGGGAATAAGATTGTACCAAAAGTAATGAAACATCGGTTTTAAAATTCTAAAAGAATTCTAAAGCCATAAAAGTTGGTCCTGCCTTATTATCTCCTTTGTTTCATATTATATACAATTTCAAGAAGTAAAACATTCAGTTTAAATCTAACTTTTGATAGTAATATTCTGACATCGATCAACTCAATCTGAGCTAACATTGTTTGAGAGCTACCTTATGCCTCATTATGATTTTTGAAATGATTTGTTCGATGATGAGACAAAACACTAGGCTTTTTTTTTCTATCAGCCAATTAAGCAGTCAGTAGGAGAGATGCATATAAATGCCCATGAAGCCAACTTGACTGGATTTGATTCATAAATGCTCTTAGGATAAATCTTCAAGTTTTATAAAGATGAGTCCACAAATATTATAAGGCTAGATTAATGTTTGCTGATCTGGTGCGTTCCAAATACGTTGGATCTTAAAGTCCTGTAATCTTATAATCAACACCGGTGATGCTTAGTCTTAAGATTAAAGGTAAAGGTAAATGTTCCCTTCGCACATATGTGCTAGTCATTCCCGAATAGGGGGCGGTGCGCATCTCCATTTCAAAGCTGAAGAGCCAGCACTGTCCAAAGACATCTCCGTGGTCATGTGGCCGGCATGACTAAACGATGAAGGTGCATGGAACGTTGTTACCTTCGCACCAGAGATGGTCCCTATTTTTCTACTTGAATTTTTTTCGAACTGCTAGGTTGGCAGAAGCTGGGACAAGTAACGGGAGCTCACCCCATTACGCGGCACTAGGGATTTGAACCGCTGAACTGCCGACTTTCAATCAACAAGCTCAGCGTCTTAGCCACTGAGCCACTACGTCCCTCAAGTTTAAGATTATAGCAGTTTAAATCCAACACATCTGGTGCCATTGACTTGGGAGAGGCTGAAATACAGACTGTTGGGGTGTCACAATCCTTTTTCATCCCTCTTCTTTTCTTTCAGTTGTGAATTTGCAGTTTCATGTTCAACTGGCAACAATGCATACTGCAAAGCCCAGGATGGTGGTCCCATATGGCCTCAAGACTTTACTTGAAGGAGTGAGCAGAGCAGTTCTCAAAGCTAGTCCCTCCAACATCACCGAGTTTGCTGCTGAGTATTTCAAAGAACTCATAGTTTTTCGAGAAGGTTTGTCTTTTTTTGTTTTAAAGAATTAAATATTTACAGTATAAACAAACCAACAATCATTCAAACTATTGAGTCCTTATATTAGCTCTGACAGGAAATGTGTTTCATATATCAGTTTTGTACAAGTAGAGATTTAGGTCCATAAATTGATTGCCTTTTTCCATCTTTTCTTTCCAGAACATCCTAATTTAGATATCAAAGAACTGGTGAGAGAATTTCATGTGACAAGAGGTATGAGATTAGCACTAAAAATGATTTGTTGCTAGGGCCTGGCTGCACATTATTTAATGTAACTTGTTTTCTTTTAAGGGGAGATTTTAATGAAAATGTAAATGTAGTTGCTGAGACTGTGATTGAAAGTGGAAGAGAAGGCTTTCCTCTCTGACATAGTTTTTACATTAAAAATCATCCATCGATCCTGGTTAAAATTATAAATCTGAAAAACCAAAGGTGACATATTTGTGTGAATTAAATATAACAAAGAAACCTCTAATTAAAAAAAGATCAGCTGGGCAGTTGGTTGAAATAGCAGTAGTGTGAAATTCTTGGTTCTGTAGATTTGGATATTTGCCAAAGCCTAATGCTTCATACTTTTGTTCACTGAAATAACAGATGATAGACAGATTGGGCAGACAGAGAATGTAATTTTAGTGCAGTCTGGGAATGTCCTAGAGACTGGAACAATTTATTGAGAAAATGTTGAAGTGTTGATAAGCAAAGGAAAGATTTTGAGTTTCTACCAGGAGTGAGATTGTACTGTATCACTATGGGAAAACTTTATGTGTTAGCATATTCCTCATCAGTCCACAGTTATCTAGCTGGGACTTAGGAAGCTAGAATGCTTAAAACAAGAAGGATGATAGAGTGCTTTCATTTAGATTCCATCACTGTGCAGGGGGTCAAACTTTAATGGCCTTGCTAGGCACTCTGCAAATCTAGCACTCTGTGATTCTTCTATGTTTCCCATCTAAATCCAAGCAGTTTTTGAAAGCCTCTGGCTGTTCTGAATTTTTCATTTTGACTGCAACTCTGAGGATGCCACATTTTTTGAAAACTAGTATTTTTAAGTGGGTGGGTATCTGGCATCCTGTAAAATAGGGATACCAATCTTCCTTGCCAAGAATGCCCCTGGATTCCATATAGGCCCCAGAGACATTTATCTGATACAAAAACGCTTTAGCCGCACAACCATATGCAAATATGGCTTCTATCATGCATAGTGAAAAAAGACATTTCGTTTAACAGACTGGGATTAACACAAATTGATTTATATTGGGGTGTGAATCCGATTGGCCAAATATTTTCCCCTCTCCTTGCATCTTGCATATGGTTTACTCAGGATGAGGCTTATACTAATTGGTTTTACATTAAATGATTTCAGCAATTTAGGTTAGCTAGATACCTGCATTTAATAAAGTAATGCTAACTTCAGACTGGGCAAGATTGATGGATGGAGATAGGATCTCAGTAGCCTTAATATTGCTGTCCATGAAATGCTCAACTCACAGAAAGACTGGTGTGTTTGTGTTTGTGTATGAGGCAAATGGAGTAAGAGAAAGAAAGAGCTGTTCATGTTGTATAGAACACAGTCCTGTAGCTTAGCCCTGGTGAAGATATCTGTTCCATTTGTTCTGCATCTTAGATATACCAATGTTATAGGTTTTTTTTAAAAAAAGAATCAGCATATTTGGTGAAGAGCAAAGGTATGTCTATTTACACATTTCTCTTTTTTAATTCAAATTTTTATTTTATTAAAAAAAGATTAAAATACAAAATTCCCCAAAAATTAAAGAATAGAAAAAAACAAAAAAAAACCTAGCAAGACACTAGGAAAGCGCATTGAATAAGAAAAAGAAAAGAAAAACTAACACACACCCCATTGAATACTGATTAATACATTACTACAAAATTAATTTGTCATCTCTTATGAAACAGGTCCAAAAGATTTTTAAACTACCAAATTGATTTGCAAATAACTAACCTGTCATCTATATACTATATTAATGACACTATACTTAACAGGAATATCAATAATAATAAAGAAAGACAAGGTTAAAGTTTTAGAACCTTCTGTTAACAAATTATTAATGTGAACAACTTGTAGAAAATTTTCTACAAGTTTTTGACATCTATCCCATATCATCCTAAGGTTAACAGTAATTCATCAGTAATTACTAATGTCCACATTTGTTTCTTAATGCAATTTCTTATTGTCTGATGAAATATAATAAGTTCAGTCTTCAAAGTTGATCTATTCTCCCAACAAAGTCCAAATAAAATTGCTTCCTGATTAGGTGTGATAAATCCATTTCCCTCAATCCCCCTCGGGAAAGCCAGTTTGCTTCTCCACTCAGCATAATTTCTGCTGTAAAAGACTGCAGGCTTGAACTTAAAAAAGCTATATGCCATCAACTCAGTTAGAATTCTAAGTCTGCATAGGCCCAATTTCGTTCCGACAAATTAACTGATTTCAAATTACATTCCTTTTTTGAATCTAATTCTAGAACAACATGCCTCTGAATATTTTCCATAGCCATTATCATTTCATCAAACTTTTTAAAGAAGCTTTCAACTAAAGATTGCATTATCAAATGGTCTTTTCAGTCAGCTCTGATCATATGTAATTCGATTCACTGTTGTTCTGTGTAAGTTAGCCAGGAAACAAAAAACACTGAAGCAGGCCTGTCAAACTGGCAGTCTGCAGGCCGGATGCCTCACGCACAGACCATGCCCACCCCAGCTCCGCAAAGGCAAAAAACATCGCAATACATCACAATACGTCAGGTGACGATCACGTTTGACACCCGTGCACTAAAGCAAAGTGAAGAAAAAAAAATAAAGGAACAGGGACGATATTTTCTGGATATGTCGATCCAAAGTTAAAAGAAAAATTAAAAAATAAGCTCCAAATATTTTGCAAGTTAATAAAGTATAAAAGCCGTGTGGTGAAAGTCTAATATTGATGTAAATCAAATAAAAGCACTTCACCATCCAATGACACACTGTGTTTTCATATAGAAAAGCAAAAATTATTCAAAGCACAACATAAATAAAAAGGAAAAGGGAAAAAAAACCCCAGATAAAATCCAGAAAGGTAGGTCAGTATTCAACCAGCCAAAGACTGGTAAAGTAACACAATAAATTCCAAAAGTGAAAGTTAATACCCATGCATGCTTAGAAAACAAAATGCTGAAAGGAAGATGGATGCCCTGACTTTCCGACCGCTCCCAAAGGGAACTGAAATCTTCAAGACTCTGCTTCCCAGATGGGGTCCATGGCCGTCCAAAAATTGTCTGGGTCATTCCTAAGTGCGCCATTTAAATCTAGGGACAGCACTGCTAGAGCAGTTCTGGCAGCAAAATCAGATTGTTGGCAGGAAAGAGAAAAATTTCTACCATTCAGCAGCCATCTTGGGGAGGAGTTCTTTTCATCTCTTTGCACATTTCTCATTTCACTTCTCAGCACATATTCTCTTTTCTTGACTACTGTACTAGTGAGAGCTGTCAGGTTCCCACAACATGCCAGGCAAAAATACATTTGTGACTCGAGGTAACACTATTGATACAGCATGCCTACTCACAACTTTTAGCTACGATTTACTCAATCTAATATTTCTGGATTTGCACAATACACCAAGAATAAATTAACTAAAAGTAACGTGGTGATATGACAAGCTAAACTAGTTTGTGGTCTGTTGTGCCATGCAAAAAAAAGCACCTGTGATGTTGAATTTGTCTTTCACTCTATTTCTACTAGAAATTCCTGGATATTTTTATTGCAGTCTGTATAATGTAGTGGCTTAAATAAAAAACGTTTGGTGGTTTTTTGATGGGCTAACCTTCATGCCTGCGTGCGTCTTGCCTCCCTTTGCTGTTTTCTGTCTTACTTCCTTGTTTTGTCAAAAAACCAAAAAACCTCTCTCCCACCACCAGAGGGACCTCAAGTTTAGTTGATCTCAAATGCTTTCTCCTTTTATCTTGTTCTGCCCTGTCATATTATAAAATCGCTTTTTCCAATGTGTGTTACCCTTCAAATAGGTTGAGATATAACTATAAATCCTCTCCTAGTTCAATGACTGGCAGTTATGAAAGCTGAAGTTCAATACATTTGGGAAGGCAGCGAGTTGGAAAAGGCTGTTTAAACACCCCTACCCCCACCACTGAGAACTACCTGAAATTTTAGGCATGGTTTTCCAGTCATAAATCTTGTATATAAGATATTTATCTTTGCCATAAGTAAGTACTCATAATTGGGCTAAGATGTGGCAATACTTAAAATGGATTGCATAGCATACTAAATCATTGATGTTGCTGTTTTAGCATGATGTGATTTGTAATAATAACTAATGGTTTAATGACAGTTAAGTTGAAGCCTGATGAAAGAAAATATGACAGTCAAATGTGTGAACCTGGGTTATAAATTGACCCATAGAAATGAGCAGAGCTTAAATTAATCATAACAAGCTTTCCCATTGATTTCAGAATTTTTCTTTAGTAAGACTAAATCTGAACCATAATTGAAATTATAGCAGGTGGCAGTACCAAACTGACTCTAGCTGACTTTGAAAAAGCTAAGTAGGGTTGGGCTTGATTAATAATTGGATGAGAGACCATGATGGATTAATGCTATGGCAGACCATATCCATATTGTCGCCAAGAAAAAACACAGGCATATCCTTGAGTTCATCAAGGGTTAGAATTTTAGAGGAAGCAATTAATATAATTAAAATCAATTTCCCCAGATGTGCCTCTCTTCAACTTATGGAATTCCTGGTCAGAATGGTTATGGTCATGGTTGAGATTCTGGAAGTTAAAGTTGCACATAGCGGGATCATGCCTAGGTTAGCAAAAGCTGTTTAGAATCAGCTTTGTTTACATTTCACTTGATTTTTTAATTTTTTTTAAAAAACCAGACTTCTATTTCCCTTTTACTAATAATATTAACACTAGCTCCATTTGTCACAATTTGTAGCATTTTTTTTCATATTTTTCTTTGTCATTTAATTTCTGAACACTTGAGTTGATTCAGCAAGTGCTTCTGATATAGCTCGTTCTCCAGTAATTTAAGGTTAGGGTTAGGATTATCTAGTGCTTCGTTTTCTAGAAGGATTTCCAAAATGCTTAACATCCTCAAAACCTGCAGCGTGGTTTTGGGAATTAGGAAGGATCATTTATAAAGCACATATCTGTGATTATTTTCTTCACATAAAAAAAGCTGTTTCCACATAGAAACAAAATTGTGTTCTTTTCTTTAATCAAAGCAGTCAATTTTGCCATCTTTGCTAACTCCATCAAAGTATCCTTCCATTTTGTGCATAAACTATTCTTGCTGCCATCAACAGTTCCAACTTTTTAAAGTCTTTATCCATTAAACCTAAGAGTCTCTGGTTTTATCTTTCTATTCATTTTAAGAATCTTCTGTATTAAGAAGTGAATCCTACTCCAATGTTTCTTTGCTTTGCCACATAGGCACCATAAATGGTAAAAAATTCCTTCTTTACATTTACGTTTCCAACATTCATTTGAGGTCCCTTTATACATTCTTGATAATTTGTCCAGTATTAGATACCAACGGTACATCATCTTAATTTTTTAAAAAATTATAATTTAACGTGAACTTTAGATTTTTTTGCCCACATGTTCTCCAATTGTTCAAACATTATATTTATTTGCCCATTGAATCATACAATGGTTTACATTCTCATTCTCCAAGTTCAATTTCAATAATATTTTATAAGCAATAATATGTTCATCACTACCACACGATAGGATTTCCAATTCATTTTTCACAAAGTCAAATCAATAGAGTTTTTTAAAATATCTAATTTAAATCTTTCTTTCAATTGTAAATATTTAAACCAATGGCAAACACAACCTTCTGATTCCAACTCCTCTTTAGATTTGAGGATAGGGTCACCATAATTGAAAGATATTATTTGACCATAAGTCCACCAGTCTTGCCTCACCACCATTTCTTTTCTTAAAAAGGCTTCTTGGGGCAACACCCAGAGAGGCATCTTTGCAGAGACTTAGGATGCTATCTCCAACAAAGTGATTATTGAAATCAACATTTATTTTAACCTTATCATACCATAAATACCCATGCCATCCAAATCTTAATTTATGGCAGTCCAGCTCAAGTAACCTCTTATTTTGAAGAGTCACATGCTCATTTAGCCAGACCAAACAAGCATGAAAATACAATTTCAAATCTGGTAAACCCAAACCCCCAACACTTTACCCAAAATTTTGGTAAAATATTCATCTTAATTACAGAGCTTCTACCTAATAATGATACCATGTTTTCCCCAAAATAAGACCCTGTATTATATTATTTTGAATCCTGAAATAAGCGCTTGGCCTTATTGCCATGTGCTCAAAAGCCCGATTGGGCTTATTATCAGGGGATGTCTTATTTTGGGGGAAACAGGGTAGTTGCAATTTATCTCACCTTAAGTGTTTTTTAATATCATTCCAAAGAGGCACAAAGTTATGTTGAAACAATTTAGCATTTGTATTTGTCAAAATAACCCCCAGGTTTTTCACTTTTTTCTCCACCTTAAAACACGTTTTAGTCAATATTTCATAATCCCGAGAGGTCATTTTCTTAACAAGCATTGTTATTTTCTGCTTATTTATTATAAAGCCCGCTAATGCACCAAACTCATTTAATTTCTTCTTCAGATATTCTATATCTGGGTCTTGTAAAAATATACCGTATTTTTCGGAGTATAAGACACTCTGAAGTATAAGACGCACCTTAGTTTTTGGGGAGGAAAAAAAGAAAAAAAAATTCTGCCTTTGCCTACCAGCATCCATCGGTATTCATCTGGTTAGTGTCCTTAGCAAACAGCCTGGTCAGCTTCAGCACATTAGCCTGATTCAGCATGAGCAGCTGATTGGTGGGTGGATCGACCTCCCAGAATACCCCCAATCAGCTGTTCCCAGAGGTGAACTTTAGCAACAGGTTCGCTGGTTGTGAGTGTGTGCTACACTCACACTTGCCTCATTGGAGCAGATATGCAGCTTCAAAAATGCATCTGATTGTCGCAGGGCACTCCAGTGACTACAGCAGGGGAAGCGCGGAACCGGTCTGACAAGGCAGCAGCTGTTCTGGGTTGCCATTTTGGCCTCTGCGCCTTGCTTTTTCACCCTCCAAAAGCTCCATTTGAGAGGCTGCCTTTGCAAAGAGAAGCTCCTTTGCAAATGGAGCTTTTGGAGGCTGTTTGAGAGACTCTCCGTTTTGAGAGGCTGTGTTTGCAGCCTCCAAAAGCTCTGTTTGAGAGGTTGTGTGGAGGCTGAAGGATGGGGGCTGGTGGGTAGGTGGGGCTACATTTGGTGTATAAGATGCACCCAAATTTTCACCCTCTTTTAGGGGGGGAGTGCGTCTTATACTCTGAAAAATATAGTAACTAAATTGTCAGCAAATGCTCTCAATTTATAAACTTCCTTTTTGATATTTATACCTTTTATTTTCTCAACTTGCCTAATATCCCTAGTCAAAACTTCCAGAAAACACCAGAAAAATGAAGTAAAAGCTGAAAGGGTGTATTATCCAAAGCATAGCAAAGGAGAAACTAACTGTAAAGCATAGTATACACAGGAAATAGCTGTAGAAACAGCAAAGTTCAACAGACGATTGCAAATACATGAGAAAATCCCAGTCTTGTTCAGTAACTGAGAACCCTTCTTCCTTAGCAAAGGTATTCCCTGGATTATTCTGGCTATAGGTGCTGGCTATAGCAGCTTTCCCATATAGATTTGTACTGATCTCATCCCAGGTAAGTTTCCAAAACCTTGTATAACATGCTATAGCCTGCCTCCCTGCCAGGTGTCGGTCTTTGGCAAAGCAGTTCTAGAAGAAAAGATAATCTTCTGGAAGTAAACTGCAGGAGAAAACAACCAGTAAAATGGAAAGAGGTTTAAAAGCCTTTATTCTAAAGCTAAATTACTGTGACCATCTGTCAGAATAGATAAGAAAACATAAGGAAAAATGGGCTCCCCCATTTCAACCACTTCAACATCTGGTTGGTCCAATAAATATGTAGGATCAATTTTTAACCTCTAATTATAGGACACAAAGTGAGAAGTTGTTTGTCAACATGGAGAAGGACACGTAGAATGTGGGGCTCCAAAGATATACCATAAGAACTTTAAAAAGAGGTTTTCTTATGCTGAATCTGATGGAATATAAACAGTTATGTTTATCTTAGTTGGCAATCTCTCTAACTCAGTATTTCTCAACTTCAGCAAAGTTGAAATATGTGGACTTCAACTCCCAGAATTCCCCCAGCCAGCAAGTCAACACATTTTGAAATTGCTAAGGTTGAGAAACACTGTTCTAATTTTTAAAGAAGGATTTTTTTCCCCAACCTACCTCTCAGTAATAGGCATTAAAATCTTTCTTTAGGGCAAAGCTTGCATTCGCAGCATCTGATTCTTCTGCTTACGGTTTTTCTATACAACATTTGAACAGCTTGTGGTCAGACACCAAATCTCTTCCCATGTGCTTTATGTATTTTGACTTCTTTTTAGTGATGGAAGTTTAATTTTTGTTTGTGTTTACTTCTGTGCCATGTCACCCAGAGTCACCTTGCTTGCCTCGATTGGCCTTATAAAGGTGTAAAATGAATAATTAAAGAAATACACAAAATGAATGTGGGAAACAGCCAACCTTGCTGTGTGATGGGTTATTACAAAAGCCTGCAGACATTTTCTCATCTGCAACCATAGGCTGATGTGTGCAGTTAAATGAATGGAGTAACCTCTGGCTCCACCAATCATGTACAGCCTTGTATTAACCACTTATTACATGCTTTTCATAATGGCAGGTGAAAGAGATATTTAGCTTCCAAAATTAACTTAGAAGTCAGTGGTTTTCTTTGGGTTGATGGGGGTCTCTTTTTGACTCATTTCCTGTTTATCTTCCTGCAGTCGAGGGATGGGCAGAAGGACCAGGAGCAGCAACACAGATGCCCCGTTCTAAAAGGGCAGATGTTGGAGATGCATTTCGGTCAGATCTTGACACGATTCCAATTCATGATGAACCCAAACGGAAGGAGAAATCGACTGACACAGAAGAGGATCAGATAAGCGAAGAGTCTCGCGAACTGAGCACCAAAACTACTCAATTCCCATCTATTGTTGACGAATTTGTAGAAAAGGTTGGGGACGACAAGGGAGCAGGACTCGCTTATATCCCAGCCGATCCAGCTCAGCTAGCATCACAAATGCTAGGTAACGTTGAAACGATGGGTACCGAACCTGAGTTGAAGGATGTGGCCATCTCTGTGCAGACCCTTCCTACGTTGTCCCACACTGCCAGCGAGGCAATGGCCGCAATTGCAGTTGGTCTACCAGCTGCTCCGGAACCTGCTCCGGAACCTGCCCCAGAGCCTGCCCCTGAGCTTGCCCCTGAGCCTGCCCCAGCAGAAGCAGAACCTGCTGAAGAAGAAGCACCTGCCCCAGCAGAAGCAGAGCCTGCAGAAGCAGAACCTGCTGAGGCAGCAGCAGAACCTGCTGAGGCAGCAGCAGAACCTGCTGAGGCAGCAGCAGAACCTGCTGAGGCAGAAGCAGAACCTGCTGAGGCAACAGCAGAACCTGCTGAGGCAGAAACAGAACCTGCCCCAGCGGAAGCAGAACCTGCCCCAGAGGAAGCAGAACCTGCCCCAGAGGAAGCAGAACCTGCCCCAGAGGAAGCAGAGCCTGCCCCAGAGGAAGCAGAACCTGCCCCAGAGGAAGCAGAACCTGCCCCAGAGGAAGGGGAAGCTGCCCCAGAGGAAGCAGAAAACAGAACTTCTGCACCTTCTCTCAGGGCTGGATCAGTCACTCAAAGTCAGAGCTCTGTCCAGGAAGAAATAGCTATCTCGGGCAGCCTGGCGGAGCAGTCACCTGCTGACCTAGTAGAACAAGCTTCCTCAGATCCCTTGCAGGAAGGAGAGCCACCCCCGCCGCTACCACCACCGCCTCCTGATAAAGACCTGTTTCAGGCAGAGGGTTGCCCAAGTGAAATTGAGCTCACATCAGACATATACATCGCACCTGCGGGTGATGATGACCCCAGCGCTGGTGGAGAGCCTGTACCACCACCTTATGTAGAGCAGTTTCCACAGCAGATAGTCATTCCATTCGTAGATACAGTAGCCTGTCTCTTAGATCCACTAACGGCTTCACTAAATTCAGGCCAGTTTACTAGTATTCTAGATCCATCTGCAGATGATGCAGAATGTGACCCTGACAGAATGGATACTACAGAGCAACTGAAATCAACTGACCCAGGTTTTATTATGTCAGGTAAGAAAGTCAAGATATTTCTGAATCCTTCCTATTCCACATTGTAATATTTTAGCTCTGTAAGTAGTAATCATTTCCATCTCCTTGGGTGCATTTATGTTGGTAAGAGCTGGCGATAAATTAGCAGGAAAGAGGTTAGTTCTCCAGCTATAGCTGAACTGGAACTGCCAATAGTCTCAGCCATTACAGCCAATACTGAGGGATGTTGGATATTGTAGTTCAGCAATATCTGGAAGGCTACAGTTTTCTCCACTCCTGCAATATGGCTTTGGCCAAGGAAGTGCCTCAAGGACTGGAACTTATTTAAATGCAAATAGCCATGCCAGTGCAGGGTTGAAGTAAATGAAAGTTACTCTCGTTTTGGGGTGTTACAGGCCCACAGCACTTGTCAGGCAGATTGTGCATGTGTGGAATTTTTGCCTGTGGGATGCTTCCAGATGTGCAGTGGATTGTGAATAAGCCCTAAAGTTTTCTTTGCACGAGTTTGCCCTAGTTTCCTGTTCCTGTATTATATTCTTTTTGTACAGAGACGGAGAAGCAGCATGGGATGAAATTCAGCAAGGATACACTGGTATAGAAGATGCTTGGCCTTTCATTTTCCTACCAGAAGACTTGCTCACAGTAAACTGCACAGCTTGAATCAAAATTGCATACATGCCCCTGGCAGCCGAAGGAAAGTGAGGTGGTGACTGTGACTAATTTTTTTTTAAAAAACATAGTAGACTCAACTGTGGCATTGACATGGTTTTTGCATTTAAAGGAAATGGTGGTGGTTGCCTTCGCTTGTCCCATTAGGTCCAATCTTCTCCAGATGCCTACAGAAGGTGGACTAGTTGCTTCTTACTTAGAAACATGGGATTGTTGTAACTGGAGGCCTAGCTTTCCTCCCTGGCAGGACCTCTTCCAAATGATTTCTTGCCTCTGTAATAAGTGTCTAAGCCACCACTGTTCCCAGCTGGAGAAAGATTAATGTTTTTTTATCCATTGACCTCTGATTGCAAAATCTCCCAAGAATCACGTTCTGTTAGAGAGATAGGTAGGTAAGAAACAAAAGCATGTTAACAGAAGAGAGAATGCTGAAGGGTTAAAAGGATCCTGAAGCTTGTCATGGATGGATTTTTCAGTATTTTAAGCTGCCAGTCATTTGAGTTCAAGTTTATCATCCAACAGCTTTTGCATTGACTCACAGGAGAGCTGATTAAAATGAATCCATACAGGACCCTAAGGCTTCACCTGTGGGGGCAAGCCTGTAAAATCTAGCTGACTGATGTTATGTTGACAAAAGGACTCTGGCACATGTTGAATGTTGGCAATTTGGCAATTTCTTGTAACTAATGAATGAATGAGACTTGAATTAAAAATGTGCCCTGATTAGCCAAATCAGCATTTTTAAAAGCTGAACTGCAGCTTCATCCCCACAAGGCATTTTTGCTGTTGTTCCTCTATTTTCAGCATACCAAGGTCCAATTTTTTGCCCCTACAGACTCTCTCTTCTTTGTAACATGCTTCTTTGCGGCATAAAGTTGTTTGTAAAGATATGTAGTTCATACATCCTAGTAGATGGTCTTTCACGCCAGCAAATTTTTCTTTAAATTTTTATTTTATAGCCATGGCAACAAGCGAACCAGGACAGCCACCACCATATTCTAATGTGTGGACTCTCTATTGTCTAACTGATTTGAAACAACAAGGTCGTAAGTCACCACCACCACCTCCACCCCTTCCACCTGTTGGAACTGGTGCTACTGTTCCCCAAGCAACCCTATTCATATCTAGTGGTAAGGACCAACCGCAGTATCTACAGCCGCAGATGATACAACAAGGTCAACCACCACAAGTGTCCTCTCCAACTTATGTGATGATGGAAGATGGGAAGAAGGGAAATGCACCACCTTTCATTTTAGTGGGCTCTTCTGTTCAGAATAAACAGGACTGGAAACCTATCCCAGGTCATGCTGTTCTAACACAGCCGGACGCTGCTGGTACTGTGAGGAGGTTCGCTACAATCCCGGTACCAATCGCCAGGGCAGCAGATCCAAAAATGGCCAACCCCAATTTTAACCCTGCACAAGATAGTGGCAGGCCGCCAACTCCAGTTTTTCTTTCAGTTGCCATACCTTTGGAAGATGTGATGAATGGGAAGAATGGCACAGGAGCTGGGGATAAAGCAGCTTTTGCAGGCAGTTATGGTATAGCAGGAGAGATCACATTTACAACTGCCTCTGTACGCAGGACAGAATAGCAAAACGGTGAGTGGATGTTCAGGCTCTGGTAGAGACCCTGAAGCTTGATAAAGCTTTAAACGCACCTTTCAAACATGGCGTTTTTCAGATGTGTAGCCTTTGACTGAGGATCAGTCAAATATGGACAGTGAACATGGTTGGGATTACATGAGATGAAACCCGACACATTTGTCTGAAGAGGGTTCGTAATAAAGATTTTCCTTGGTATACTTGCTCTTCTGCCCTTATGACGTTTTTGATTGGTCCCAGATGTCATTCCCCGATGTCATTCTAAGGGCACATGCCAAAGAACAGTGCGAGATTTAAGCAGAGCAGGAAGCTTTTTTCTTTTTTTTTTGCAACTGAATGGTATTTTTTTCTTTGAGGGGGGAGCAGGGCTGCACAAGATGTGACAGGGTGCTGACATGATGCCATGTTGAGTTCCTTCGTTTTCTCCTCTTAGGGCAGGGACTGAAGCAAGTGCAGCTGCTTTAAGATGAACAAATATCAGAATATAGTGAATTTAGAGATAATGCCCCTTTCCAGAAAGAAAGCTATAAAAATATTTCTAATTTTATTTATATCCCATTTTGTGTAAAAGATTGCAGGGCAGCATACATAATGCTCCCTCTTATTTTTCTGACAAGAATCCTGTCAGGTAGGTTGGGCCAAGAGAGATGGTCCAGAGCCACCTCAAGAGCATCCATTAGAGTAGTGTTTCGCAACTTCCACAACTTTTAAGATGTGTGGATTTCAACTCCCAGAATTCCCTAGCTGTATCTTGCCATGGTTGAGATTCCTGCTGGATTAATACTAAATTTCTTAAAATCTCACCTTTTATATATAATCCAAGGGTGCAAACAAACCTAGTGCTATTGCCTCCTAATTTTCTCACAACTCTTAAGGAGTGGTTTAAGGAGGAACAAGAACCTGGGTCTCCCTGCTCCAAGACTACTTTTACCATTATTCTAATGCAGGGGTGTCAAACTCACGTTGTGACGGTGGCGTCACATGATGTATCGTGAATTTTCCCTTCGCTAAACTGGGCATGGGCCGTGAGTTTGACAGCCCTGTTCTAATGGCTCACTAAAGAGCCAGGGAGCAGCATGTTAAATGTTAAAAGACATTAAATAGCACTATGCAGCTCTGGGTTTGAAGCTGCACCAGTCTGCAACCTATTCAAGCAGCCATATTGTTTTCCTGACATCATAGGGCTGCCTTCCCATGCTGTGCCTTGATTGCAGGAAATAAATTTTGGTTGGGTTGTAGAAGAGCACTCTATTTGAGCCTCTTTTCACTGCCTTTTTAAAACCTTGGCTAAATCTGCTTCCTTTGAATTAAAAACATGATGTGACCTAGCTTTCAACAGCAGCACTGATATATACAAACCTTTTTTTGTGCACTTTTAGCATAGTCTTCCTTTCCTTTCATGCATGGTGCACTTTATCAGAATTAATGACAGACTCCCGAAAACTTATTCCCAAGTTGTAATAATAAACAATAGCTATTCTGGCTTGATTTTTCTGACACTATTACAGAGAAACTTAGAGCTGTTGGTAAAACTAACCAAAGGCCCCAGCTTATGGCATGTTTCTGTACCATATTGGTGGCAATAGTGTTCTCACATTTATAGGACACTGGATTAGAACCAACTGATATGTTTGCTGTATAGGTCAGAATCACTCAAGCCACACTTGTTCAGAATCAGTGCCTAGTTTTTCCTGCAAATACTATTTGCGATGCAGATTTCAGGCTAACTATGATCTTGTCATTCCATTGTGTGTGTGTGTGTATGTATGTATGTATGTATGTACGTATGTATGTACGTATTTATTTATGTATGTATTGGACTGAAGATGTGGTACATTGGCTAAAAAGATAAAATGGAAATTTTGATTATAAAGCAGTGATTTTTGAAGATTAAAACATTCCAAAACCACAAATAAGATTTAGTGGGTTGAGCCATTGCTAAATGTACTGAGCTGATGTTTTTTTCCTCCCAGATTGAGAAGAGGTGCTGTCCAACATTTCACCCCAGAACGGAAAGCTGCATCTTTAATTTAAAATTGATTAACTAGTACAAGCAATAAAGCAGTACAAGGAATCTGAATCTAAAGACATTTTTTCCCTATGGCTTAAGACCGGTAGCCAAGTAGCATAAAACTAAAACCAGGAGTTTCCTTATGTTGATTTCCTGTACAAACTGAAAATTTAAAAATGATTGCTAGTAAAAATGTGGAAACTTTTACTTCAGACATCTTCAGCAGAAATATATTATTAGATCATTTATTAGATTTGTGGCAAGTTTTGAAGCCTTGTATGTATATAATGTATGAGTAAGACGAGAGACAGATCTACGTACTTTGGAGTAGCAAAATAGAAAACAGAGTTTCAAGAATGAGGTGGGGGGGGAACCCCAGGAGGAACCAGAACACCTTTGCGGGCTCCTGAGCCGCTCTCAATGCCATCCTTCCAACACTGGGCCAAGAAACCCCCCCCCCCCCCCCAAAAAAAAAGGTTTTTGTTTGTAATCTACTGAGAGCAAAGAATCAAACGGCACCTCTCACCGGACAGCGAAAGCCTTTATTTAATAGCAATAAAATATTCAGTTAACACTATTTCCAAACCACAGTTAAATTATACAAGAGCAGCAATCTCTCTGGAAGTTCTCTACTCCACATTGTACAAATATATAATTTCATAAAGGTTAAAGCACCCCAAACATAGGGGTAAATTTGCTCTGTACAGTAGTCTCTCAACTGCTTTTGAAATGTACATACTTCCTTCTAGGGTTTGCTATGACAGCATAGACCCAGGAGCATCTCTTCGTTGTAATGTCCCAACTTAATCTCATGTAGTGCAGAACACTGTGTGTGTAGATAAAGACTCTGTGGCCTTTCCAGGGTCGAACCACAGCTCCCATCATTCTTGACTGCTCAACATGCTACCAGGGCTGATGTCCCACAATATTCAGACAACCACTAGTCCCATATCATATATTAGTGCACTGCAGGGTTTTGTTTTGTTTTAAATACTTATTTTAGTTCAAATTAAATTTTTAAAGATTTAAATGGCTCTTAATTCCTTAAAGATAGCATGTTAATAAAACTTGAAAGAGAAAATTCAAAACACTGCACTAAATAGGAAAAGACATTGCTAAGTGATTTTATGCATTAATCCAATTTTAATTAAGTAGTAGTAGCTTGATGCAGAGAGTAAAAAATAAAGTTACAAATGAATTATCTATGATCCTGTATTTTATTAATTAATGGAATGCTGTCTTCGGGAAGTTGACTAATTCTTCCCCAAAGTGTCATGCTCTTCTCATGCTTTAAGTCATAGAGTATTATAAGTCACGGATGATCATTTGTTACTGGGTTGAGAAGAAATGCCATGTTTTTCATTATATACTACTATAATTATTATTCACCAAAGAGAAAGTCAAAACTCAAAGGCATTTTTAACTGATCTTTAGTTTACAAATATGAGTAGCAATCTCCCTGTCTCTCCAAAGTACAGCACCAGTGATTATGTGCAAATACATCTCACATTCTAGGGAGAATGCCAAAAAACCCAACACTCCCTACAACAGCCTTGAGCTACGCTGTGGCAGGAGCACCAGAACCGTATTCAATTACAACCTTTCAAGATTTTATTTTTTTTCTAAGAATATAGGCATAAAGAAAACACTGAAAACTGATTTAAGACTTATGTTAGCCTCAGAATTTCCAATGCATTTTAATAAATATCGGGCAAGTTGAAGTAGTTTCTTTCCCAGTAGTTCCCGGAATAAATCCAGTCATGTCCGCCAGTATGAGGATTAGGACCTTGATGAAACCACCTGAAAGAGAGAAACTGCTTAAGGAAAGGAAACTGGTGTATATTCTTACTTACAAGAAAATTTAAACTGCTATAGGCCCTGAATAAATGGAAAATTCAGTAAATAACCATCTGTTGAAACAAAAGGGAAAATACAAAGGAAAGCTGAGTGACATTTACTTTTAATGAAAATGTGCAAATGAATTAACAATGTACAGTGGTAAAGATAAAAGGCCCTTAGGCTAGCTCTCATTTAGTAACTGCCTTTGATAAGTGATTGGAAATACAACAGTAATAAACTGTAATAAAAAATTAATTTTTCAACCAAAGCAGGCATTTACAACAAAAGTTTTCGGTGTCAATTTCAGGCACAGCAGTGGCCAGAAGCTTCTAATGAACTAATTCAGTTCACAGAGCAGAGCTTGTTAACTTTGGGTTAGTGCTGTTGTGGGAAGCCTGGACTGCGAAGAAAAATAGCTCAGGAAAAGATAGCTTGCTTAATGTCTATGGCGTTTCTCAACCATCCAGGTCATGGTTGTCCCAAAGGTGCTTTTTTCAAGAGGCAACTGGACTTGTTTTTCTTTGAAGATGTTTGGCTTCTCATTCAAGAAGCTTCTTCAGCTCTGACTGGATGGTGGGGAGGATTTATATTCCTTGCAGACAGCTGGTCATTTGCATTCTTTTAGCGAGTCATTGAGGCCACTTGGAGTTTTATTTGTGTCTGCAAGGTCACCCGAGTAGTGTAAATGGGTGTAGAGCCTTCTAGGAATGACTGAAAAAACAAAGTCCAGTTGCCTCTTGAAAAAAGCACCTTTGGAATAGTTTGTTTAAGCAATCTCTCTGCCTGAGGAGGAAATAATAAAACAAAAAATAGGCACAGGACACTGTACCAGAGAATTTAAACTAAATCAGGGTGAAATGTAAAATTTGTTACTACTGCTTCTGTGGGCGTGGCTTGGTGGTGGTGGGTAATGTGACTGGTGGGCGTGGCCAACTTCTTTTTTTTTAACTTTTCAAAGCATTTTTTCTAATGCTTTGAAAAGCCTCTGTCGATCAGGCAACTCAGCTGGGATCATCAGAGAGCTTTTTAAAAAATGCTTTGAAAAGCCTCTGACGATCCCAGCTGAGCCACGTGATCATCAGAGGCTTTTTTTTTAAATTTTAAAAGCATTTTTTTCATCTGAAGAGGTTGTAGAAAAAATGCTTTAAAAAATAAAATTAAAAAAACCCTCTGACGATCGTGCGGCTCAGCTGGGCATGTTGGGGGGGGGGCAGGGATTTTTGCTACCGGTTCTCTGAACCACCCGCCGCCATCGCTACTGGATTGAATGATCCGGTCCAAACTGAGCATTTCACCCCTGATCTAAATGAAACAATCTTTGCAAAGTATCTCTGTCACATGTTCACTTGATCACCACTTTGCTTAATAACTGAGTGGTAAACTAATGGAAATCACTAAATGAGGACTACTTGTATTTTATTGACTGGTAAGAAGCATGGGAAGAAGGATATTTTGGCAAAAAGTCTGTTGTGGAAGAAACTTTCCCTTGGGAGTGCTAGTTTTACTTTTCCTTCTTATCCACACACTTAGAGCTGGTAGGGCAGGAAAAATGGTCAGCTCTGAGGCTGGAAGAGAGTTTTGGAAACTGCCTGAAAAAGCCCATCTCTTATTTTGGTCTCCATTGAATCGTGGCAGATACGGGACCAACTAGTGAATTTTAAGCTAGTGATTCAATGGAAACCAAAGAAGTGAGTTTCTTCTCACGTTGTGAGAACAGAATCTGGTTTCAATAAAAAATGCATCCATTATTAAATAGAGAACCTGATAGGACAACAAAGATAATCCTCGGAAGAAATAGTAGAAGGACTAGTCCATCAGCAAAGAAAAAAATTCACAATAATCTCAGCGGAATGGGAAACAAATTTGATAAAACGAACTTTATTCATACTTATGGCATCACTTGTTATTTTTAGGCATTGCAAATAATTTTAAATCTTCAATGCAAATCCAAACATGTCAGCATAGTAACAAAAATAATATTACAAGAGAGTCTGGGCCACTGACTGACTTTTAGAAAAAGCAAAAGATAATACACTGAATTTAAAAAAGTATTAATAAATAGCTAAGAGTTAAGCCTGTCAAGAGAAATTCATGCCAACTTTTTTAATATAGTAAGTTTTTTTAAAATATGAAGGCAAAGTCAGAACGGCACATAAAGCTAATAAATTGAAATTATATTCTGACATGGAAATAAATAGAAAAACATACAGAGGCAAAAAAAATATATTCAAGAGTGTTTATAATAAATTGCTAATTTATAAATTAGTCTACCTCATATACTAGAAAATAAAAAGCCATGCATTCAGCAACTATTCATATCCTCACCTGAGGCTCCTGAAAGAGAAATTTAGATTCCTACCTTATTTCCTGATAAGCCTATTTAAACTTTCAGGATCAAAAACTGACCTGCATATGTGCCTATATGCTTCTTGGTGCCAGGGGAACTGAAGCACCAATGTCAACAACCACTGTAGTGGTTGTAACGTGCTGCTTCAGCAAGCATATTTTCCATTTGCAAGCCAGAGACCATTTGCTCCAAGCAGCAGCACTGCGTGTAACATATCCAGCATATTATGGACTGAAAGAAAGGACTAATATTCCAGGCTATTTCCAATATCTTTGTATAATAGATATGCTCTGCAGCATTATGAAGGATTAAGAAATACCCTAAAAAACACCTTTTAGAAGTCACAACAATACACTTCACAATACACAATACACTATTGCTACTACCAATAGCCTCCCACCGGCCAGTACGCTTCCATAGAGAGGGGCTCCTCCGGGTGCCATCGGCCAAACAATGTCGACTGGCGGCCCCCAGAGGGAGAGCCTTCTCTGTGGGGGCACGTACGATCTGGAACGAGCTCCCCCAGGAGATACGGATGATCCCAGATCTGCGCACCTTTCGTCGCGCACTTAAGATTTTTCTATTTCATCAAGCTGGCCTGGCCTAAATCTTTTCCCCTGTTAAATGTAAATGTTAATTTGTTTTAAATTATTGGGTATTTTAAATTTGTCTCAGCCAAATTATTTAATTCGTTTTTATTCTATCTTAAATTTTTGTATGTATGTGTTTTTTTATTCTGTGGCTGTTCACCGCCGAGTCCTTCGGGAGAAGGGCGGTATATAAATTTAATAAAAACAAAAACAAAACTTCAGAATAATGAATAACATACATTTATTTACTTATTAAATATATTTATATGGCCATCTAATTCATACCCGGTGGCTCTGGAGTTTATTTAATGCAAAGAAGTAAAGTTTGTATGAATATACATATTAAGGAGTAAGTGTGCACTGGAATAAGCAGGGCTCTTGGAAACCTTAAAATGATATGGCCCTTAAATTTGTTTGCATGAGGGCATGAACCTTGATTGCCGTCTTCCAGCCCACTTTCTTTAGAATGCTTGGCCCTTTGCTGGAGATGACATGAGAAACCCACAGCACAATCAAGTAGTCATGTTTTTGTGGAAATCAACAATGAATCATTGTTTTAATCGCCCCCTGATTCATTGTAATGAGGATGAACTTGTGTCCAAGCCTGAATTATATCATACACTACTAAGAGTAGCACAAAGGCCACATTTTTGAAAATCGCGATGAATGCTTCTCTTCATCAAAGTAAAAACCTAAGAGCATCTTCCACTGTAAAGGCAAAGGAAGGAAACTAATTCCAAAAGAAATGTTGAGTGCTAAGCATGGCACTGAAATGCTTTAAAAAAAGCATCTTTGTCATATGATGTTACTTTCAGTTGTTCTGCAGTTAAAACTATTCATCCCGGCCAGGATTATCCTGATACATCAGCACTGTCTGCAAGCAGTTAAAAGGCTGCTGAAAGGATTGAAGGAAAAACAATATCACTTCCAAGTCCAAATTGAAGCCACTTCAAAAATGGAGCAAGAAAGTATTTGAAAAAAAGATGAATTTGGTTCTTTGGTTCCCTATAAATATACTATTTTTTCTTATTTTATATGGATCAATATATTTCACACATGGGGGTTTACAAGATCACTCTATGACTTTATCCTTGTAACATCTCTGCAGAAAGAGATTTAAGTTTCTGATTTTAAACATTATGTGATCCTCCTAGATTTTTGGAGAAGATTCAGATACTGTTTTGCAACACTTTCTATTCCCTATTGCACAGAGGAAACACTAAGAGCTATCAATCTGGTAACAACCCTAAACCTGATCTGAATAAAAATGCAACCTGATTGAAATATTTTATAATCTACTTTTTCCATAGCAGCAACATTAGAGCAAAGGCATGAGCAAATGGTAATTGCATAATTATGAATTTTTAAAAGAAGTCTTAAACTGTCAATATTGTGAAAAATGTACAGATAGTCCTTGCTTAAAGACTACCTCATTCAGCAACTGCTTGAAGTTACAACAGTAATGAAAAAACAATTTCATGACCAATGGTCACATTTATGTCCCTTGCTGCATCCTCAGTCAAGTGATCACCATTACAGTCACCGTGATTGATCTGTTGCTTTTCTACCTCTCCTTGTGGTGGAGGGACTGGAGAGGAAGGTATTACAAGAGAGTAAGCAGGCACACAATAGGGAATGCACTGGGTGGTTTGTATAGTGTGCTAGTGCCTCCCGAATCGATCACATTCCTTTCTATGTGTATTGTTTGACTGCTTGTAATCTCTTCCTTTCCAATGAATACTAACGCAAACATTAATTCTCTTCTTGCTAATTATCCCAGTGCAGGGAGTGGGTAGGAAGCATACGAAAGACAAAGCCAAAAGTGTGAAATTAACTAATCTTGTAAATTTTGAACCAGTATTGCTGGGGTGAGTATTCAAAGGGCAGGGTAATGGGGGAAAGGAAAGCATGGTCTGGTCACTTAATATCCCACTTAGTGATTGTTTCACTTAACAATAGGACTGCTGATCCCAATTGTGGTTGCTCAATTCGGACTACTGAATTGGAGTACAGATGCTTAAATATAATGTTTAAATATAAAGCGTGATACAGAGATTCAGAAGTGCCCTTTCAAATACATCATGGACTGAATGCAGAATAAGATTCCCAACAGAAAGCTCTTAAAGTGGTAGTCGAATTTGTTATTTTAAGCAGTACATTATGTAAGCAGATAGTCTTGTTACCCCCATAACCACAAATCAATTATAAATTAAAATCTAAATTTTAATTTGTATGATTGTGTACAATTACATAATCACACCAACTGTCCGAACTCAATTTTATTTAATGGACTTCACAATTAAATAAGAGTGATTTTCTGTTAAATGGCAATGAAATTCAAACTTTTTTCCACTGAATCTGAAATCCATTAACCTGAGTTCCAATAAATTTAGGTTTTCCAATATTTTCATAAGTTCTTGAGTAATTTCACTAATAAGTGGTTACGTACTGCTAAACAAAAATCAAATTCTTTTCCTGAAAAATGAGAAGGTAATGCCAAATCCAAACCTTTCAAAAGCTTTACATGAAACAGGAGTTATTATATCAAGAAGCTCTGAATCAAAGGAACTGAATATTGACCAGTTATTGTTGTACAATGTTTAAGATACCACACGAAGGTGAGTATTGCCACTTTTTAGAATAATAATTCTAAGAGCACAGCACTTCGCAAGCAATGAATCTCTCAATGGTAATGTTAAACAATGGTAATATTAAGCAAATTTAGACAAGAGGCTAAATTCAAAGCAATTTTGTCCATTATCTTATCATGAACATAATTTTCTGTTTACTAACCTTGTGTTCCAGTCTTCCTCTGATTTCGACCTGTTTTTACGAGCCGCTCTTTGTTTTTCTTCAAGCCTTTTCTTTTCTTCACTGGCTACATCTACCAAGGTTTTTTTTTTTTAAAAAAGGAGGGGGGGTGAGGAACAGGATGTATCAAATTATAATCTATTAAAATAATACTTGAGTGGTAGTAATGTATAAATTTAGTAATAATGATAATTCATAAATATTTTTTCATTAGTATAATTTATATAAGATTTCTGGGTATTTTCACAAACTTTATTAAGTAGCTGATTGTTCAACAATAAATTAACCCTTTTATCTTCCATTCTCCAAATAAATGAGTTGGCTAATTTGCAGGATGTACTTCTCCTCTTTTCAAGATTAAACTTTTTCCTTTATACATTTACAATGTTTTATACAGTATCCATATTTATTTATATAAAAACAATAACTTTAACAGCATTGTTACAAAAAAATCAAACAATCCCCAATTTTTTTTAAAAATTGTTTTTCTGTTTTCATGAGAAAGGCAAGCTAGAGCAATGTTTCTCAAACTTAGCATCTTGCCTCAAATGTTGAACTCATCTTAAAATTGCAAAATTTGAAAAATACTGAGCTAAATTTCCCTAAGACAGGCAACACTATTATTTATATAGAATAAAAATAGACAGACAACCTGCCTTATTGATTCTGGCCTGGAGAGATCCAATGCAAATATTCTTAAACAAGATTTCAGGTATTTCTTAATTAAAACTAGACATAGGGCTATTGCAAATTCTTTGCAGGGAATTTGTAATAAGCATTTAAAAAAAAAACCAAAGCGGTTGTGTCTTTTTCCAGGTTTATGCGGTTACTTCAGAAGTTGCTTCCAGCTTCCTCTGTCAAATGCATGTATGGGGAAACAATTAGGAGCAGCTATGTGAATTCAAAAAGATGTGGCTGTTTTGGAAAGAAGAGCCTTGTGTTCCAAAGCACAATCTTATTACACTATTTTTTTTATTCAATAATGTATGTATCAACAAGTTGTTCTGTAAAACATGATTGCACCAAAGACTTAAATATTTCAACATTCTTATGTCAAGAAACTTTAAACCCAGACTATTGAGTTACCTATTTCACCATTTTCCATAGCTCTTACATCTGGCCTTAGTCTGCAGTCAGTTTTAGGTATAACACTTTCCATTTCCTGATCCAATTCATTCAACATCATAGCAAAAGTAGTAAAGTTGTACATCTAAAAATAAAATAAATGGCTGTAGAATATTTATAAAGAAATATTAGTTGTTAATACATTTGCAGCCTCTAAAGAAAGTATCCACTGCTCCCATTAAATAAACTAATTATGTTTAGGTAAAGCGTTCACTCCCCTCCCCCCTTTCTTCACTGTGTAATTTCTGACAGCAAGACTGACAAAAATGTAGACCAATGTTTCTCAACCGTGGCAACTTAAGTTGTTTGGACTTTATCTTCCAAAATCCCCTAGTCAGCTTGCTATATAAATTATATTAAACATATAAATTGGCCAAGGTTGAAAAGGATGTATACCATTGAATTCACGGCTCTTCTCACCTGTGTCGAGTTTGAAGGCCTTGGAGCTATTTTCCACAATAACACACTTCCAGGGATCACACACATACTTTCACATTCTGGCAAGGGCATCTCATCCGGCTCATCAGAATTGCCTGTCTACAATGTAGTGTGAAAACCAGCACATTACACCCAGAAATAACATTTTAGTGCAGCTCTGTAAACATAATGCAGCTCTACATACAACTGTATAAAAAGGTAAAGGTTTCCTGTGTCCAGTTGTGTCCGATTCTAAGGATTGGTGCTCATCTCAGTTTCCTAGCTAAGGAAACTAGCATTGTCTGGTGGGACCAGAAGTTGGCAAACAGGCATTTTCCGGCCTCCGGAGGCCCTCGGGGGGGGGGGTTGCCCCCCCGACTCCTAGAAAGGCTCTGGAGGCTGGGGAGAGAGAAAAATGGGCCTTCCCCCCCACCGAGGTCCTCCGGAGGCCGGAAACAGCCTGTTTCCCTACTTCTGGTGGGCCCAGAAGGCCCGAAAATCAGCTGGCCAGCATGCACATGCATGCCGGAGCTGAGCTTGCATGCCCACTGATATGGCTACACATGCCACCTTGTGGCACACATGCCATAGGTTTGCCATCATGGACCTATAGTGTATGATAGTCATTGGAATCCCAGAAAAGAAAACTTTTAACATATTTGGACCTTTTTGAGAAAGTATGGAGTTTATGAAATAATTTTCAAAATCATGCATATCTTCCAACAGATAGTTGGAATAGAATACATATTATTTCAATATTTAAAGAGAAATTACTATTACTATTCTATTTTTTAGTATTAATACCTGTTTATTGTTTTTCTTCTCTTCTGTGTTTTTCTTGTCATTCTTTTTGTAAGCTTCAAATGTAGTAAGATCGACACTGTACAAACACTCAGTCCATTTTCCGTAGAGTGCACAAAGTTTCTTTTTGCTGTCAAACCCCACCAAAACAATTAATTTTAGAAACATTAGAGTGTTTTGGATTAGCTAGGTTCCTATTTTGTACCAAAGTTACACAAAGCAGAAGTTACAGAATGTTCTCAATACTGTATTTGAACCACATTATCAAACAATGTACACTCCTGAAATATTTATTTCTCCCCACATATTTTAGTAATACATGGTTTTATTTACCTTTTATCTTGAATATGGCCTTCAACTTTGTGTAGTTCTTTTCCAAAAAGGCCACAGGGCTTGAAGTTTAGCATGCATTTTTCACCAGTTCTATGAAAGAAATATGAAACCTCTTAAATATACTATATTATCCTTGAAGTGTACTACTAATGGGACTTTAAAAAATAAAGAAAAAAGACCCCTACTCTCATGTTCAGCATGGATATTGGTTTTCTATTCTACTAGTGGTTACTATTTCCTTAGAGTGACCTTTACTTGTTGTTTATTGTTGCCTTGCAATTAAAGTAGTTGTCCTATTAATGTTTAATGTGAAGCAAATTTAATTGTCAAACCAAATAGTAAATTTCCAACTTACTTGTGATTGGTTATTTCCATATTTCCATATTGCTCAATCCAAAGTTTGCCCACAATAATATTATGTACACAGCATGTAGGATTCGTCCATGTATATGCCTCATTGTGTCTGAAAAGGAAAATAATAAAACCAATTAAGATTCATACAAGGCTTTTAAAATGACCATACAATCTTAAAAAGTGCACAAATCAAGATATTAATTTATTCTTTCCCATTAGCAATATAACATCAAATGTGATACTATCAATCACACACAAATGTTTGCTTTGTTTCCCATAGCACAGATAACCCAGGAAAAAAAGATCTACTGATAGAAGAAGATTGATTGATTGATTGATTTAATTAGTTTGTCAAACATATACAAGATAGCAGGTATGAATATGGATATGGACATGAATGAGAGAAATTAATACAAATAAATGGGGACAGTAGGACAGGGACAGTAGGCATGTTGGTTTTCTTAATATAACAATATGAATTCCTAAAAACATGGCAATTTCAGAATAGTTCAATTATTTTCAAGCTAAGAACGTTACTCTATGTAGTTTCCTGTTTGTCAAATATCAATTATTAGGTAAATTTACTATAAGTCACATAAAAAGTGATTTTAATAAAACAGTCATATATACTTTACTATTATTTGTGTTCACACAATGGATTAAATTCCATTCGTTCTATGTCTGTATTGCTTGCAATTTCTAATCGAGTTCAAGATTAATACTGACCAACTTACTCAAGAAGCTTTAGAGTTATTATTCCCTTTGGTTCTGCTTCAACACTCTTTCCCCAAAATTTGAGTTTAGGATAAATGGAACCATGAAATATGAAGTCATTATTCACTCCTTCAGCATAAAAAGCACTAATTGGTGGGTGATGACTAACTTGTTCCGAGATGAGTCTGAATCCAAGATCCTCTCTAATCAGTAAAGTAAAGTGATAATTAGAAATGTTTATCTACAAAATGGGGTAAAACACAAACATTTCCATATCAATTTTTAATATACAAAAATACAATTTTTAATTATTACTGGAATATTTGAGGGCAAGCTATGTTTTCTTAATATACCAACATTACTGAACTACACAGAAAAGACATGAAAGATAATTCTCAAATGAAGACTTTAACTAATCCAGCTACTAAGTAGGGAGTTAATACTTTTAACACTGCATAAACCACAGCGGACTAATTTTGTCTTTCCATTTCATGCCCAAGAAAGAATACCTGGAACGGTTTGATAGTGTGTTTATTACCTAACAAGTTCATATGTCTCTCCAAGTAATGGATTGAATGGCTTTCCTGTACGTTCCCATTGAGAGGCAACAGCTGAGACAGCAAAAGCAGCTACACACTGTTGAAAAAACAATTTTATGTTATTTCTTTTTTCACTAGAAAAATCTGCAGCTTTGAAGCATTAATTCTCATAAAGTCAAATCAATCTTATTTGACTCATGCTCAGCATCTAATGACTATACAGACAGACACATTCTGGTTCTCTTCTCATATGAAAAAGGTAGTGAAAAAACATTTAAAATATTAAAAAGAGAGATTAAATTATTACAATTAGTTTTTAGGAAGTTAAAGAAACCTGCTTAAAGTTAAATTGCAGGTTGGATATTCAGTAGCTTCACTTTTATAATATCAGTGTAAAGATCTCATTATATTTTATTTCTTCAAATAGCCTTCACTTAAATTCATAAGATTTTCTAGAAATAAACAACCCAATTATTTCCCAACTCTTGAGACAGAAGTACCTTCATTCTTTCAACTGGGTCAGAAAGCAAGCTGGCTTTATGAATTAAGTATGTATGCTCCATGTATTCTGTCAGTCGCTGTAGGAAACTTAGGGGCTCATTAAAAATTACTGGCATAGTGATCTTGGACAATTCCTAGAAGAAATTTAAAAGCGATATTACAAAGTGTATGCAAATGTTTATATATATATCTCTCTCTCTGAATAGTTTTGGTTTACCATAAAAACAAAGTTAGACAAAAGAAGTAAACATGAACCTAGATATAAATTTATACTACTAATTTAAGGAACAGCTAATATGGCTTGATGAATATCATATTGAAGTCAAAAAATTAATTGTATATCCATACTGAATCTGAAGATTGTGATTCTGGACCACTGTACTCTCAATCTGACCTCTTTCACAGGGTTGTTGGAATGATAAAATGGATAAGCAAGAGAAGAACTATGCATAGCATGAAGGTAAGATAATATATATACGCTATATTGTAAAACCAAAGTTACACAAGAATAGAAAGGTCAAGTCTTATTAGTCTTTGCTTTACAGTGCCTAACAACTATATGAACAAATATTTAGGGCTCTTCAATATGCATTAATGCAAAGAGTCAATATTGACTAGGTGACTTCACTTGTGAAGTAAAGTACCTAATTAATAGGCACTATATACAATTTAAAATCCAAAATATTCTTCTATTAACATACATGTAGGATATGGAAAATGAAAAAAAGTGTACAACTGACTGTAATCTCACTCCATCATTGCAGGAAAATGCTACAATGCCTAGTGGGTATATTAACTTTCTGAATAATTTTTCTCTCCTTAGATCTCTTTATGCTGCCAATTAGTTTTCCTAAGTTTAAGGGTGCTGAAAATAAAACACTGCAAATTTTATAAACGAGCAAATAAATGGACAACAAGTATTTGACAATGTGATGGAATGCGCTAGAAGCACTCTTTAATGCATTCTATAGGGATAAAAAATACATAATAATTTATTTCAGAAATGAAACTATAAACAATACAAATTTGTAATTAAAATAAGCCTCTGTTAAAAATCATATTTACCTACCATTCCAATGCACTTTCTTAAGATACTCCAAATACTGAAGTCATTTCTTGAAAACATTGGAGAGGGCAAGCTTGTCCTAGATTGGAGTGGAGGCAGGAAAGCTATTTAATATGCTACCACGTTAATTACACAGAATATACTTTATACTATTTAAAATAAATCCTGAACACAGGCCTATGTACCTTAGCACTAGAAGCCAGGTTTTAACAACCCCTTTTCTTCCACACCTACTCACTCATGAGGAATAAATTCTCAAACCAGAGCTATGCATCCTATTATAAAACTTCCAACTGCTTTGTGTGAAGCAAAAACACACCTTTGGTTTTGAGACAAGTGCAGATAAAGGATTTGACGTGATCCTCATCATATATTGGATCACTGGAGATTCCTTCATTTTCCTTATGTGCATATCAATTCCCAGAATTCTCAGTCTCTTGTGCTAGCTAGAATTCTAGAAGTTGGTTTACACTATGAGAAGTGGTTCAAGTTTAGTTACTTGCTTATAACTATTTCTATCCCACTCAGCTCCTAGGAGTCCAGATTGTTTTAGACATAAAAAGTATTCTAAAAACTTGTAAGTTACAGATGCCAATGTATTTTTTGTACTATTGGGGCCTTCCATGAATGAGTGAGCATGTGGTTAAATAACTTAACCTTTTGGCTCCCCATGCCCCAAATTTGGAAATTTTGGGTAGGTTATTAAGGGCTTAAACTAAATGCTTTAAAAAGTCTGAGCTTCTTCAAAGCACTAAAACAGTTCCTCACCCCACCCAATTTTAGAATTCATCCTCTGACATAGTGTGCAAAGCTTTATGGAACACTCCAAAACAAGAAAACAGCCCACTCCTGAAGTAAAACTGAGGATCACAGAGACCTAACTGAACTTAATGTTGGTTTCCCCAATGTGGTTATAATTTACTGAATTGTAGGATTGAGAAACTGTTAAATTCTTTGCAATCAAATCCTTTTAGTGGTATTTATTCAGTGTTAACATTATTATTAACAATCAATAATAAGAACTGAATTCTATTATCAGAAAAATTAATTAGCTAGGGAACACTCACTGCTGGGCAAAAATAGTTCTGGATAGCCATCCCTGCTTCCCAATTTGAGAGGATTACATATATACATAATGTTTTTTCCATACATGTAAGTTTATAAAATCTCCAAAACTAATCTGAAATTGTACAAAAAACAAGGACACTCATGGTCACTGTTCAATTGTTTCTTGCAAGAGTCACTCCAGAATACAGATGAGCTTTGCAGCATAACTCGTCATGCCCCTGCAAGATAACTGTGACCTTCCCCAGTTATAGCTTGAAGCAGAGAAGCCCAGAAAACTAGTTTCATGGAGCCCATAATGGTCAGAAAAAATGAACATGCATATTATGCAGGCTGTAAAAGTTCTTTATGCCTCTAACTCATCTTTAGAGAAGCTTCTTTTTTACTTGTCTGTACTGACTGACCAGGAGCCAAATGCCTTCAACTTTTTGCAAATCAGGAAACATTGTTTTTTTCATCACTAGAACTTCAAAAACCCATCACCATACTACTAAGATTAGTTTTTAATCAGGGATATCGTTGTGTACTCCTATGTTCAAATGCTTCATTCATTCTTTAGAGAGATAGAACCACTATGAAACTATCATTCCAAGTGAAATTTATTTAATTTATATGCTGCCCATCTCACCAATAGGGTAACTCGAGGTGGATTACAGAACATAAAAAGATAAATAGAAAAGCAATTAAAAATTTAAAACTATGCATATTAAAATTTTAAAACAATGCAATTGAAGCAGAGAAGAATTTGGCCACAAGCCCTTATGATACAGAAAAATAAATTTGCAGAACTAATCTTCAAACACATTAAATACCAAAATGACAGGATCATAGAGTTGGAAGGGACCTTAGTTTTCTAGTCCAACCTTCTGCCAAGGAACAAATACTGAATGTCAAGAAAAACAAATTAAAAAAGCAATATTCCATAAGCCAAGCATTCAGAGTATATTAAAACAGAAGATAATTTTGAGGAGCGTGTAGTTTTATTACTATGTATGAAGAAATATCTCTAAAGGATAATTTATTCTATTTTTTAGCTATTTGTCTTGAGGAATTTTATATACTGTATTAATTAAGGTCACATAAATGAATTGCCTCCATATAATTCAACTGATGTTTTGTGCTTTGGCATATCACAGGAGAAATGTACTGTTACTCTGGTTGAGTAATCAAACAATTTTCAGTCCCAGCCATTGTGGAGACATATCAAACTAGCCCGATGCCTACTTTAAACAAAATATTGTCTAAGTCCTAATTAGTCCAAATCTTGGAAGGGACCACATTTTTACACACATTATTTAAACTCCAGAATGGCATGCAAACGGTCAAATCTCCCACCTCAAATAAGTCAGGAGGGAAGAGATAGATAAGATTTTCTATCTTCTCTTTTAGAACTTCCACACTTATCTAAAACAGAACTGTAATGCTCTGTCCCCCAAATTTTCAATTTTTTGCCAGACCTTCCAGTGATATTTTTCTATACTTCTCAGCTGGGGCTAAGGAAAGCTTCAGAAAAATAGTAACCTTTTATTTCCCTTGCTCCTTCAATTGCTTTTCTGTCTCTTGTAGGGTCCATCAGAAAACCTCCTTAATCCCACTGACCCACTCCTAATATTTTTACAAAAAGTAATTCCCAAGACTTCCTCCTTCAGTTCAATACAATTCAGCTATCTCCAACCGTTAGCAAATGTCCTCCTTTGGTTGGCTTTTGTTCAATTACTAAAATGATCCTACTCACATTTTACTAGCAACACTATTGAGGAATCACAACAAACAGCACCTTACACTGTCACCTGTATCCTAGATGAGCACTAGGATCCTTCTCAAACTACTCTTAACTCTATTCATTTCCTGCCTGCATGCTTCATTGCAGATGATGCATGTTCAAATTTTCATGATGTCATGTTTTGCACTGAGTAGCATAGGAGAAGCCAAGATGCCAGAAGGAAAAAGCAAATGTGATGAAAAATGTAGGAATAAGAGTTAGTTCCTGCAACCTTTGATTAGCAAAACTGTTAGACTGCATTAGACTGAATAAAGAAAGAAACAAGATCATTCCAAAAGTGAAGACAGAATTGATCAGTGAATGGTCACTTTTAAGATTGCATATAAATATAGAAATAGTTTTTGGCATAATTTAATCACGGTTTCCTAGGCATTATCATTCAAAAGAAAAAAAATGTTTTTTTATATTATATACCACACAAACTACATGTTCAAGGCAGTCCCTTATTACATCTGTGTAATTTGTGTCCAATCAAACTTTGAGAATTTGACAGACACTGAAAAACCTTTGTGATGTTTAGCCCTTGAAAAACAAACAGCTCCAGGCTATGTAGGTAGATGTCATAAAACCTATATTTAAAGTGTGGAGTATCTTCTTATGAAAATGTCTTCCCCTTCTATTTAGAGATTCTACCTTGAACAAGTCTATTAGCTAATTTACAAATACTATATCTGTGGAAAAAAAGCAGTGGTCCTTTCACAGGATAGACCTGCATCCAGTAAACATTTTGATCTACTTGAAGACAGACAGGAAGACCCTTTTATAGGACAAATCCTTGATCCAGGGTATCTGAAAGAAAATTCACAAGTGAGAGAAATGTTCTCCATTTCAGAAATAAGCTGTATGAAGACCATCAGAAAGAAAATTCCTTGCATTTATCTCTCATTTCTAGGATCAGGTTTTTAATGTTCCTTATTATTGTAAAGTACAGGACAGTACTTTACAGTTGGATCTTTTTTCCTTCATTTCACTATTAGAATGCATGAGAAGATATGAAATGAGCAAAATATTAACAAAATAAATTATTTATAATTTTTTAGCTGATAAAACACTTTATATTACTTGCTTATATCTGACTAGTACCAAAACAAATTTTGAATACTAAAGGTAGTTTGCTAAAACAGAAACCGTGCATTTAAGGTGGCAGAAAATGAAATGTTTTAACTTTTAATGCGTGTTTTAATGTTTTTAACCTAATAGTTGTTTTATACTGCTATTTATGACATTGTAGGCTGCCCAGATTTGCTTGATAGTGAGGGGGATGGTGTATAAATTTAATAAATAAATAAATAAAATATAAGATTATAGCTTTAATTTCAGGATACATTTTTTTCACGATTAGTTTAGAGAAGACAAACTATCAGAAAACTATGTTTGCTTTTGCAATACAGTAAAGAACACACATTTTTAGTATCACAACCTAGAAAATGGACATGTTGTCCATTTAAAATTAATGCTTCAGAAGTGCTTCATACTTAATTATTCCAAATATTTATGGCAGATCCCCAGAACTGTTTTCAAACCATTAAAAATAAGAATTGTGATATGAATATTTCAAATTGGCTAGAATGTTTTGGCAAGCTAAATAATATGTTTAGACTATACTAAATTGAGCCGATCAATCTGCACAAAAAGATGGAATATATAAAAAAGCAAGGGAATGTTAAATTGCTAGTGCTCATGAGAACTGAACAAAAACCATTCAGTTAAGTTAGTTTGCAGCTTAATGGTCACAGAATTACGAGTGTCTTGATAGGAGAGTCCAATGGCAGGATATAAATGAAATAAACCAATAAAGTAAAATAAAATAAACAGTAGGGTATCAGCCATAAATTCAAGATCTGGTTTTAGGCAAATCTCTCTCCCTCTTTATATAATTACATTTGAGTGTTATTCCCATAAAACATGGGCCTCATATTTTGATAGTAAAGAGCCACCTTCAATGTTTGGAAGGAGTTCACAGCCACCGAGGGTGGGCATTGGGTGTGGGACTGTAATGCTGCAAATGGCTGGAAACCATTTTTTGTTTTCATAGCTTTGGGGGAAGTTGTAGAATTGTGTACTTGTTTTCTTAAACTATTTTAAGATCATTTCATGGCTTACACTAAAGTTTTCATGCACTTTCTGTTTCAAAATGGCAGTGACCCATATCATCAGCCATTGGGGTCAAAGGGGATCCTGGTGTAACATAAAAAGGGACTTAGAGATATTTTGGGATGAAAGGTTCTTTAATATGGGAAACAGAACTATTGTTTTTCATTATTACTGAACAGAATCTACTACAAAATGTTGTAATATAGTGTTTTCAAGCAAGTTGGTACCTGGTTATTTTTTTCAGGATATTCGATTTTATCACTTTTATTTTTCTTCTTCAACTATCAGAATTTGTCGCCATTGTTTAGTTGCTTTTTTCCCCTTTTCTGCCAACTTTGGAAATCTTCATTTCTTCTGTTTGACTCATTCTCTTCGGGTCTCAATGGTAATACTACTCAGAGAATAAACTTCTTAGTGAATAGATATGCCAAAAAGGCAAACTTCTGGTCTGGATCAAAATTAGGAATTTCAAATGAAAATTCCCTTTGAAAATAGTGAAGTTGGTAAGACAATGTTTCCCATCAAGTGGTTTTGTATTGGTTTTGTTCCTCAGGGGAGACATTAGATGCAGAGCAGTAGCCATCAATGTTGGTCATAGTTTTAGTTTTGCAAATATTCCTGGTATTCTTAGCTTCTTCAACCATGTACTTTCAATAGTATAAACAGAAACATAGAACATGAAAACTATCTCAATAGTTTAGTAATAATCCAAGATTATATCAGTGACCCAGGAGGGTAAAAAAAGCACAGCAAAGCAAATAAACCCTTCTTATGTGAATTCAGTTTTAGCTCCACTATTGGTCATATCCAAGTCCGTCTCTATCAGATATTCACAGACAACATTTTCAGGATGTCTTTTGCCTAATTGTGGTTTGTATGGCTATCTAACTCTGCTCGAAATAAACGATGGTTTAATTCTTGGTTGAATAGGCTTGCAAATCCTGGTCTGCTTTACCATGGCTTGAAATATTTGAACCTAGAATTCTATCTTGATTTATTCTCCCCACCTCTTGCTTAGCTACAAAAGTACTCAGCAAGTGCAGCTTTAAAAAACTGTGATCATATTTCTTCTTGTTTCTTCTTCAGTAGAAGATTATTAAATCTCTCTCTCCCACTATATCAATTTTTATAGAAGGCAAACTAGTGATGCATAGACAATTACACAGATAAACATGTAAAATACACACTCCCATAAAAGCATGTCCACAAAAAAAATATATCCTCAAAAATATGCCGGCAAACACATGCTACAAGCAAGTATTCTCTCTACATATATGTCTAGCTGTCTTGTCTCTCTGCCTGCCTATTTATCGAGAGATACACAGATACACACAAAACGTATACAAAAGGCTTATTCTACCCACTCAACCCCCAACAAAAAAATCCAAAGCCAAAACAATCTGTACATATAAACTTTACCTCCCAAAATGCATACCCCCCCCCCCCCCAGCTCCTCAGTCTCTTAACTTATTCAAAGGTTAAATTGGGTTTTCCAGCCTTGGTGTGTTTGGATACCAGTGGAACAAGTGGTAGGAAGCTGTTGAAACCATTAAATTTGTTTGGTTTGTTGAGCAATCTGACTTGCTCAGCCAATCCTTAGTGACAAATTCTGACTTAGAATGATAACCATTAAAAGTGATTTTTTGCATTTTTTCCATTTCATGTCACTCTACACTCAGACCAATCAGGACCAAGCTTTTCACTCTGATTTTTGTCTTAATCTAGGTACTTTCGAAGGCTAACTCTGTCTTGTCTTCCAAACAGAATAGCTTGCTTCCCTGTTCATTTCACTCCACAAATGTTTTACTGCTTTGGCCCAAATGTGAAGAAACCAACTTTATAGTTATAGTACTAAGTTTTCTGACAGAGCCTAAATTCTTGTCAATGGCTGAGCTTCAAGATGCACTTTTCCCCACCTCAAATTCTTCCCTTGAAATAATGTTGAAGAGAAAATCTGTCAATTCACCTGGTGTATGGTGGAGGTTCCCACAGAAAGTGCTGTAATCTACAGGAATCAAAGAAGAAGAAGGCAGAAAGAACCTTATCCGTTCTACCATTAATTTCTGGTCTCACTGACAAATGGCACTCCTTCACAGCAGATAAATAAATAAACCAACTATTGATACCATCAACAAAGCACTTGTGGAAAAAGAAAGTGTGCATGGGAACAGTAAAAATCCAACTGTCTATTCTTAGGGAGTTCCTGGAGCAGTCCAGATTCAAATTTGGATGCTTGAGATAGTAACTCGCCAAAAATCACTCAATTTAATAAATTTCACAGAGTTGTTCAGACAACAGAGTAGGTGGTAAATATTTGATCTCTTATCAAATATAAATGTGACAGCTAGTTTTTACACAATCTATAAGGAGAACTATTTTTTTTTATCCAATATGACATAAATGTGCACTGATAATCGTATTAATATTGTATATAGTTTAGCTAGTTTGCTGTACCGGTTAAGGTCCTGGCTTAGAAACCACAGAGACTGAGAGTTCAAGTCCTGCCTTGGGCAAGAAAGCTGGCTGGGTGACTTTGGGCCAGTGACTTTGTCTCAGCCTAACTCATCTCATAGAGTTGCTGTGGGGAAAAGGAAGAAGGAGTATTATGTATGTTTGCTGCCTTTATTATAAATTAATAAAGGTAGGATAAAAAAAATCTGAAAAATAAAAGACACATTTGATTATTTGAGAAGCTCATACTTAATGTGTTCCTTGGCTTATACATTCAGTAATTTTGAAGTAATATTATCCAATATGGCTTTCCAGTTTTCTTTTGCAATTATTTTTAAAGAAGTGTTTTAAAAAGTTTTACATATCTTTTTTTCTAAGTTGAATCATATACTTCTGTCAGTAGAAGTTTCAATTTATAGGATCAGTGTCCATAGTCAGTGCCCCTGTCTACTTTGGGCTGGTGCCAACAGAGCAGATTTTGAGGGTGCATAAAAGTTGTCTTCCTTAACCAAAAATGTCACAATAGTTTGTACCCTAAGGTTGCGTCCAGATCTCTCTTTTGTATGGAACATAAACAATACTACAGTTGTTGTCATAATAGGTATTTATTACTTTCACCCAAAATATGTTTAGAATTAAAACAAAGTAGCTGTACACGTGCAATAACACATCTTGCTTGTATCCAAATACACAATTATAAATACCCCACCCCTATGATAAAACGTTCACATATTTATGCTACAAATGCAGTGTAATTAGATGACAAGACAAGCAACCCGTATAAAAATCCCAAGATAAATAGAAACACTGAACAGCTTTATCTCCTTGGGGAAGTTTTCTGCAAAGCAAAATTTAGACTTGTTTTCCCACAGAGGCATGACAATTGACATCAATATGCATGCAGACATATGCCAGAGAAAGAGATCAAATACTGCAAATATAGTTTGGAAGGGGGCATTCACTAATAATTGAAATGCACACATGCGGTTCAATTTTACTTCTCAAGAAATATCTTAGCTCAGTGTTCTCAAAATGCTACCCCAAGTCCATAAAAAGCCAGTAATAATCTTTAATTGTTGATAAATACAGAAGAAGAAAAAAAGGGAAAGAAGGAAAAAATGGGACAAGATTAGAGATGTGAAAATGTAATGATCCAAAAGCATAATGAGAGACATCTGTAGTGGAAAGTAAAGAAACCTCAGAGGAATAGGAAACAAGAGCCTGGAGGCTCCAATCACCTCTTGTTTACAATTTTGGCAATGGCATTTTACAATGTTTTATGGACACTTGCCAAATTACGACTTGTTCCTAATGCTTAAAACAACATTGAAATTACCATTGCTTGTTTGTGCAGAAAAAGCAGCCAACTGTCTTAAGAAATTTAAAAAGATTAAGGTAAAGATTCCCCTTGCACATATGTGCTAGTGGTTCCTGACTCTAGGGGGCGGTGCTTATCTCCATTTCAAAGCCGAAGAGCCAGCACTGTCTGAAGATATCTCCGTGGTCATGTGGCCGGCATGACTAAACGCCAAAGGCGCACAGAATGCTGTTACCTTCCCACCAAAGGTGGTCCCTATTTTTCTACTTGCATTTTTACGTGCTAGGTTGACAGAAGCTGGGACAAGTAACGGGAGCTCATCCCGTTACACGGCACTAGGGAATTGAACCGCTGAACTGCTGACCTTTTGATTGACAAGCTCAGCGTCTTAGCCACTACATCCCTTTTATAAGAAAGTTAATAATTATTTAATTAGCATATTGCAGGGTCAGAGGACGCAGGCATTTTAGGAATATCATTGGAATGATACAGGATATTATAATACAGGAAATTAAGGATACTACTATCCAGTGATAATTAAATGAGGTAAGAAAAATTCCTCGCTTTATCACCATTTCAAATTGCTTCTCCCCCCAGCTCTATTCAAATCATTAGTGAAGGAATCATAGTTTCCACTTGTCTTTCTTTATAACTATACTGTCCTCTGAACAGAATACATTACTGAGGCCAGCCATAATAAATATTCATCTGTTAATAGATATGAGACCTAAGGTTGTTTACATACGTCCTATTTTCATTATATAAGAAAAAAAATCACTATAAAAAGCAGAATAACAAATGACAAGTAGAGATTCCTTTTAACTGTATGCAAATTGGAAGGGAAAAAGTACACGTATTAAGTTCTCTCTATAGTGAAACCTGAGAAACTAGGTATCTGTTACATGTAACTGAGGAACTATTGTTCTTTGTTACAGATAAAAAGAACAGACGATGGAGCAATATCTGAATGCAACTCTTCTACCCAGGGTCACTTTTTTGCTCTTAATGGGTTTTTTTAAAAAACATACATTGAAATTATAAATTAGCTCTAATTGGTATAAACAGATGAAGGGGATCAAGTAACTTGAAACTAAAAAAAGCAGCAGTGACACATTAAAAAAACATGAAGAAATAAGAGACAGTATTGATTTTAATAAGACTAATTTAAATGAATTATAAACGTGCATTGTTAAGAATTCCTCTATTTAGTTTGTATTATGATCAAGTCATAATATTGTTCATTTAATTCCCCCTCCCCCCAAATATTCATCAAAAAGAATAGTGTCCCTGTTAAGGTACAGCTGTTATTGTTCTTCTCTGTTCTCCAGAGAAGAGGCAGCAGTATCCCCAATTATCTGTATTAGATGAGCTTTTGTCAGCACAGCAATAGAGGCTACCTCTCAGGACACTAGGCAAAACCATACCTGTGTTTTTTTATGCCATTTGATAGAGTCTCTCGGTTTTTATTTGTTTTTTCTTCAGACATGTTAGCTGTTATGGTGTCACTAGAGTTCTCGCTGTCTTCCAATGAGAAGCTAGTCACAGTTTCAAATCCAGTAAATGATTTTTCAGATTCTGAATCTACAAGATAGACAAGTGTCAATTTATTAAGCTTCAGGGTTAATCTTTCACAGACAAATTAACAGAATCTTCATACACAGCACAGGAATTGAATAGCTTATCAACGTGATACAGATGGCAGCATTTGACTGGTGAAAGCAGCACCACTGGAAGTTGTATAACATGTGATGGTCAAACTGTTCAGCATTAAGGATTATCACTTGAGGTTGCAGGTGAGTAGTTATAGTCATGTCACAGAAAC
Organism: Ptyas mucosa; assembly: GCA_012654045.1. Lineage (NCBI taxonomy): Eukaryota > Metazoa > Chordata > Lepidosauria > Squamata > Colubridae > Ptyas > Ptyas mucosa. Next base: position 24,247,962 of record WNWU01000003.1, read on the forward strand.
ACAGTTTTTAAGGTTATTAAAAGGCTAAATCTAGGATATTGTGACCAATCCCTGCCCAACACAGGGATCCAAATTAATGCCAAAATCCATATTACAATATTCCCAAAAGGTGGCAGTTCAGCTTCTAGTTGATAATACCTACCCAATACAATACAAGTTATTACCATACTTTTCTTGAGAAATGATTCCATTGTCTAATTGCCCTTGGTATAGTTGTCTAATCCAAGAATAGAGAACCATTCTGGGCTTTTCTTTATTTCTCAATCATAGAATTATAGAATGTATAAGTTGGATAGGTTCTTATAGATGATCAACTCCAGTCCTTTGCCAACTGTAAGAATTTACAAAACCATCTCTGATAGGGAGTCATCCAGCTCCCATTTTTCCAAGGAAGAGGACTTCCAAAAACCAGAACAGAAACTCAGCTGGCCACAGGAAATATTTGGAAGTGGTTATTTACATTAAGGGAAATCATTGAAAGGGTGCTCAAATTTTGCACTTGCCATATTCATTGAATCTGCAAATTCTTACACATACATTGTTAAGTATGCATTAGGCTGCAGAAAACATTAATTTTGTGCCATGTTGCAACAGTGTCAACTTCTCTTAGAGAATTATTAAAATCCGTAATTTGACCAAAGCTTCCACAAATTTTACACAGAACTGTGCCTACCATGAATTGGGCACAATGCTTCTTTTAATGCACTGCATTGGTCTTTCTAACTCTGCCTCCTGCTACTTCCTCCTGTTCCGCTGGTAATCAATAGTACTTCTAAATCTTTCTTATTTATAATACCATTAACATATTGATAAAATTTTTACTCTAGAGGATTCCTCTAGAGAAGTTTGGATGACATGTGCAACATACTAGAGAAGTTTGGATGACATGTGCAACATACTGCATTTTGTGGTCATGCTAAAGCAACACAAAGTGGTCTTAGGGCAGTGTTTGTTCTCTTTCTTGGTTGCTCCCTTCTTAATCGCTGCCCTAAATTAGGGTTACAAGTTACTGTGGCAGCCATTTGTATTAACCATATCCCTTTTATGGTTATGGTTGTTGTATCTACAACATACAGTGTAAGGACTGCAACAACCACTATGTAGGACAAACAGGCAGAAGATTGGCAGAACACATTCACGAACCGCAAATAGCAGTCAGAAGACATGATGAAAATTCATTAATTTCACAACATATAGACAGATTTAACCATAGTTTCAATTGGGAAAATGTGACCATTCTAGACCAAGCCAAGTCCAAAAATGCCAGGGAATTTCTAGAAATCTGGGACTGTGACAAATCAGCCATCAATAGACACATAGACATTAACAACATCTATAGACTATGAAAAAGAGACAATCAACTAGCCCAAAAGGGAACAGAAAGACCCAAGCACCTCTCCACCAGCAATCAGCAGCCAGATCAGCATAGTTTAACTCCAACTATTAGACCAACGATCAAGTAAATAATACCTCAATCAAGAAACTGCCAAAGAAGCCAACAGCAAACAGCCCAAAGAATCTCTAAGACCATCCCCACTCATACTAACTGGCAAGCCACTTGAATGTAAATTGACAGCAAACAGCACCCCTTACTACCGGTAGCAATGATGATGTTACCTAGTATGGGTAATGAAATATCTGCATGAAAACAAGCAAGCTTAGAGAGCATCAAGGACCCCTCAACTACAGTTATCAAATCAGTTATTTGGACCAGGTATAAACTACCGGTATATGGAATGGATTATTTAATTAAATATAGTTAGTGAAACTATTCTTCAATCATCTATTTAACAACACCCTCCCTTTTGTTACATTACAAAGCCACACCTTAAAAATAGCTTTTAGGAAATCTCTATGGGAATATACCAAGGTTTTCCAGGTTTCATATTGACCTAGACTATTTCATATTGCCATGTCTTTGTTCTTAAGTGAGAATTACTGGCAAAGTACTCTTTTAAACATATTTTAACAAACTCCTAGCATATTAAATCTAAAAAACACTTATTTCAAATCTAACCAGAAAATCAGATTCTTTCATTCAAAAATTCATGAAGGTTAACATAATCAGTGTTTTCATTCCTTGTTCCCAAATACACTTTTTCCCCATAGAACAAGATGGTGCCTAAAGTGACATCCTAAATAGCCACCAAAATGATGACAAGCAAAGAATAAGCCAAAATATGCCTGCCTGAAGAGGCAAGATATTTGGTTTTTTTCCAACAGCATAGAGCAATAGCAAGAGCAACATTTGAACCTGATAAATGATTCTGTTAAGAGTTAAACTGATACATTTTAGTAATATAATCTAATAACTACATGCAACATGTTGTAACCTGTTTTCATAAATTCAGCGCCATTTCTTAATTTAGTGCCTGAGCTGGTACTTACCATACTTAACTTTTGACTCTCACTCATAAATTTCTTTTTCATTAAACTCTTAATTCGCATTCAATAAATTGAATGAGGATTACAGATTATATACTTGTGTGTATCCATTATTAACATCAATATATCTACCAATCATAAATACATTAGCGCAATATATTTTGACACACTTACCAGATATAGCATCATAGAACTGTTCCTCACTAAGGATGCTAACGGGAGGTGATCCTTTGACTAGCGATTGCTCTAATTCATGATGTTCAGTGGCTAGTGTTTCTAGAGCTTCAGATAAGATCTTATTTTTCTCTTGCTCATGCTCCAGTTTCAGATTCCTTACCTATAAGTAGAAACACATATGAATAAAATTTCATCACTCCCAGGAATGTGAGACTAAAAGATATTTCAAGAATAGGCTCCAGTTTACAAGCAAACCATGTCAACAAGCTTTCAGAAAGCAGATTAAAAGGTATTTATTTATTTATTTAGCATATGGCTGGTCACACGCAGTATTTTATATTTTATATCAACATTAAACTCTGAAATGTTATTTCTGTTTTTCTTTTAGGTTTTCTTACTGCTTTTTAAAAATTGTTTTAATTGTTTTAATCTGTAAAAATTAAAAGGTAATGAGGTATATTATGCAGTTGCTTTATGACTTTGTCACATTTCAGAACATTACAAAATAGAAATGTTTTAAGAAAAAGACTTCACTAGGTGAAAACTGACAACTAAATTTAAAGCAGAATGAAAAGTAATACATATTTGCACTGTTTAATTATACAGTTATTAAGAACTCTATGATTTCACTACCATAGTGAATATCTGCCTTCCCTCTGCCCAAGCATTTATCCAATGCTTTCATAAAGCAGGAATTTTGCACATTATCAATCTGTAAAACAAGCATACCCACACTGTTTTTCTAGTTTACAAACATAATTGTAAGCAATTGTTATTGGCCTTGAGTGAGTAACTCAATTCTAAATAATCTTTTCATCACTCTGAACTTGGGTCACAATTTAAACCTGAAGATCAATTTCATAGAATAGGCCAAACTACTGAATAGGCCTAACTTAGAATATACTATCCACAGGAAAAATTTCCTGCCATTTAATATGGATACTAAGCTTATGGCTACCTTCACACTTCATAGCAAAGTCATTTTCAAATAATAACCATCAAATAAATGGTATTATCATTGAATATCATCCTATATTCAGTTGTCTCGTTTTTACTGACTCAAACCATATTATGCTAATATTGTAAATGAGCATTATTACCTGGCAGTTAATTTCCAAGCTCTATTCAGAATGTTGGTACTGATTTTTTAAACTGTCAAAAGGAAGCTTCCAGTATAAGTGACCTGAAGGGAAACCCTATTTTCAAATTCTTTCATTCGCAGACCTAAAATAGCGTTTTCTAAATGTAGGACTTTTTCTGTTGTAGTGCCTTCTACTTCTGGAATTCCACAAGATCCACCTCTTTGACAATATGGATTTACAGTTTCTACACATTTTAATAACACAATAACAGTTTATTCATGATAAAAACTTAAACAAGCTTTATGTCCGGCTTGCTTAAGAAGCAAAAGTCCTTGCCTTTGTTCATATAAATCAGCCTCAAGGTAGCTAATTATACAAAACATTTTTTATAACATTCTACCAAGCTATTCATTAAAAACTCAGAAAAATCTACGGACAGCCTAGCTTGATGTCTAAATTTTAACAACTAAATGCATATTGCTGGAAAATAGTTATTTTAAAATTAAAATGCCTTCACAGAAAAGACCTTTTCCCTGTAGCCATTCATATTATAAAAACCATAATGAGAAACTGGAAGAATGAAAAGGAATTGAAATTCAACTGATGCTAGTGAAGAAATTCAGAGTTGGAAAAGACTGTCTTGAGTAAGACTAGGAGAAGTTTGCTCATAGTTCTTGGGTAGTACTAGTTAGTTTTTTAGTTTTTCTGTCGCAGGCTATTATATAAGATGGCAAAAGTCAACAGCTCTGAGCTTATAGAAAGGATTCAACTAGCACTTCATAACAGCTTCATTCATTCTCCAAATTATGATTTGCAGAATAGTGAATGAACACTGTGTTTGCATACTCCTTTTTTATTTTGTCCTTTTCTATATACCCAGTGTATTCCATTTTCTAAATTAATCGACATACAATTCATCATCAGATCTAAACTGATAAAGTACAGTTTGAGTTCTAACTTCAAATCAGGCTTATAAACAAGGTCTGATCCTAGTTTCAATTCAGAAAGAATAATGGCTTGATTAAATTAAGAGTTAAGCTTTAAATGTGTGAAGGCAACACATAATCCCCTTTATAATCCTTTTGATATAGCCACTGGAATAACCGTTCTGTTTTCCTAAAGTACTATTCTAATAACCTCCAACTGCTGCCACTGTCAACCTATTCCATAAAGCTCTGAGCAGAGATAAGTTTATTTTCTGGCCAATAGTATGATGATCTAAATATAGCAAGCATCCACCTAGTTTTTTCCATATGATCATATACCTGAATATATGATTCACTAAGCAGAAAACATGATATCCTTTAGTCACTGCTGCAGAAAAAAAAGCTGATTAAGGTAAAGCAAGTTCAAATACAGACTCACACTATCATTTAATTTTTTTTTCAAAAATGGTTCTAATTTCTGCATAAAATAGTTACTAATTGTAGCAATTTTCACTCCATTTCACTGAAGAGTGCAAGTAATATTAATTATACAATTATCAGCAAGAATAACAAACCAAACATTATGAATCGTGGATAAATTCTAGTACAATAGTGAGTATCTCCCATAATGGCCATGTTAAGAAAGGTTTCTGGCATAAATTCAAGAACTTCCATAGGGTCCCAAATTGGCCATATCTTTTCTAGTAAATATTTTTATTTCCTATTAAATGAATCATGAGAAATAAGAACCTACAATACTAAATATCCAATAAAACCCAGGCAAATAAGAACCTACAGTACTAAATATCCAATAAAATTCTGACAAATAAGAACCTACAGTGGCAAATATTCAAAGCCAGAATTGCTCTGGCGCAAATGTGGAAACAGATCAATACACCATCTGAAGAAATAGTAATTAAAAAGATCCTCAAATGTGCTGAAATGGATAAAATGACAATGGAGATTAAAGAAAGAGATGATTTGGACTACTATAAAGTGTGGAATAGATTCTATACGTGGCTAGAAAATAGAAATCAACACAAGAAATAAGAATGTTTGACCAGTTGGAATCTAAGAGTATTGAATACTGGTAAGGATAAAATATTGACTATGTTAATAAACAGGATGTAAGTATATATAACAATTTAGTTTATAAGAATGTTCAATATGGTTATAGAAAAATAAGAGAATGATTAGGATGATTGAATTTAAAAGTTAAGATAATTGTCGATGCAGAAAGTTGTAAAATATTATATAATGTTATTTATGTTTTGTATTTTATTATTTGGTGTATGTGTATATTTTTTCATTTTTTAATCTTTTTTTTCTTTTCATTTTTTGTCCTTTTCTATTAAGTTTTTGGTTTTAAAAATGTAAAATATTCAATAAAAACTATTTTTTTTAAAAAAAAGAACCTACAGTACTAAAATATCCAATAAAATTGTGACAAATAAGAACCTACAGTGGCAAATATTCAATATAATATTTAAAGAAAAAACTTCAGATTTTTTTCTTTAGATAGTGTATTAGATATTTAGCACAACAAATTTAAATATTCCAAAACAGATTTTTAAACAGATAATGATTTTCAACCTCATTCTGGAGACTACAGAAGATGTAACATTGTACTGTATATCCATCTTGCAAATGAATACCTTTTCATTTTTGTTTTGCTAAATGAAGGATTTCAAGTAGTAGTACTAAAAAGGGCAGTCTGACCATGGGAAAGCGGTTGCTTATTTAAGTTATCAAAGCTGGAACAGGTGCCCTGTAATTTGATAATGAAGTTTTGTATATCCATCCTGGGCATGAAATAGAAGATTAAAACAAAGCAATTTTTAAGCAAACATGTTGTACAGCATTAGATCCCAGAATTATCATTTTCTAGTAGAGGATTTGGCATCTGAAATAGGCTCAAAACAAGCACAACAAATTTAAATATTCCAAAGCAGATTTTTATACAGATTATGATTTTCAACCTCAATCTGGAGACTACACTAACAAAAATTTATTAGTAAAGTTAATACAGTGAATACAGCTGGATTTCTGGGCAGATTACTATGTGAATAACAAGTTTAGGGACTAGCAAAGTGTTAGTCATCTTTTCAGCCAACAGCTGAAATAGAATAAAATTAATTCAGCTATATACTCAAAGCTGAAATATTAACCACTTCTGCAATACTAGCTGATTTTTATTTCTAGGAAAAGTTTAAACAAAGCAACAAATACACGATCAAATCTATACATATGTATCAAATTTATGATGAAACAAAACTTGTATGCATCTTATTTTACATGTTGCTAATGAAATACAAATTGGACAAAAATGAAATGAAAAAATAAATAAATAAAGCATGAGGTTATTCCTAGGGATATTCTTATGCCAGTATATCTTTTAGAATCCTTGCTAAGTGTTGACAGAGAAAGATCCTTAAAGCATACAACATTCATAGTTAAAGAGTTTATTCTATGTAATACAATAAATACAATCAATAACCCTACACAATACAATAAATCAGGATCTTAAACATGCTTGAGATATCTTCATTTGGTTTTATAGCTCTGAAATATTTTTTCTGAGGCTTCTGAGAGTTCCCTTAATGCTTTTATGGGACCCTTTTGTATATTCTAAACAATTATCCTAAGACAGGATTCTAAAAAGGTGAATATATTAATTCTTTTAAAGGTTTAGAATTAATGATACAATATTAGTATACTGAAACACCTTTACCATATGGTGGTGCTCTTATTTAGATTTCTATTCCATCTTTATTTTCTTAAATTTCAAGATGGCAGGCATGTTGCTATTTATTTTTCCCTACAACATAACTCTGAGATTCTCCGAAAGAGAATGACAGGCCAAAGTCACCCAGCCAGCTTCTGTGCCTAAGCATAGACTAGAATTCATTATTTCTTGGTTTCTAGTACAAAATAAATAGAAACTGGCTTTTGCTTCCTACAATTTGAAAACAGATTTTGGAACGCAAAGCATAAAAAATCTGTAAAGGAAGTAATGAGAATAAATATAATATTGGTTAGCGTTGAGAGGCATAAATGACAAAGGCAATATGACCTCATCAGCAATTTTACAGCAGATCCCTTTGCTTTAGGATCATTTTCTGGTAAGCACTAAATTATGTGCAGAGGCACAAGTATTTATGGTGAATGCAATCTGAAAGGAATATATGCAGAGACTGTGAGAGTTTGTTCCCAGCTGTGGCTTTCCATCATATGTGCATAATCCAGGGTATAATCAATTTATTTGGGAAAACTTCTCAAATGTCTCCCCCAATGGTGAAAGAGAAGTGTCTAGCCTTCACCAGACTGTGACTATTGAAAAAAAAAAGGAGAGTAGAGGTTTAAATGCCCAGCCTTTTCTTGATACAGTAGAAAACCTGAACTGCACCTCCAAGTATCCTCTCACCCTTCTATCCAGAATACAATCACACACATACACAGCAGTCCTGCATCTTTTCTCAAAAGATCATTATTTCCATTTAGACATCTTGACGTCTATCTGAAGTTTACCCCATTTGGGCTGCAAAAGTCTGGATAATCACCAACTGGAAGTAAATATTTAGCATATCCCTCTGCTGGTCAACTGGATATCTGCAGCTTGGATATAGTAGCCCAGTATATGAGGTATATTGAAGGAATGGGACAAGGTGTGATTCCTATGCGACTGCCTTCCCTTCCTCTTGTATATTTATTTACACCATTCCGCATAAGGTAAAGAAAGCCATGCTATCATTAGTAGTGTAACAATAAGTAGTATCTATGTAAGACATTCTTTGTCAAAGAAATGGCTACAAGACATCAGGTCTACAAGAAACAAAGAATGTATTATATTACATGAAGGCCAACGTCATCCAACATCTGTCTGTTAACAGTCAAACCTGCAGCTAGTCATGCACTACTTGTGAATCGGCCATATGGTTCATGAACATTAGTATACTGATTCAGAATCTGGAGGTCTTACTCAACTGTTAAATTATCATCAATAGATACGTTATCTCATAAATGTTTCAAGATAATTGAGAGAAGCATCTGTTATCTAAAGCACTAAATTAAAAAAAAAACTTTGTAGAGGTGGCAGAGCACTCCAAAACAATGCCAAGGAAACTGTATGGATGGAAGCAGCACAAGTTGTATGCCACACTTTTGTTTTTTTTAGTGGTGAGAATACACGATCAGAACAGAACTGGGAAGACTTGAATAAAAACATCTCCAATCAATCTTTTGTTCAATTAGTATCCCCCAAATAAATTTATTACCAAGAATTGTTATAACATGGAGAGAAGCTAAAGCAAAATTTTGCTGATAAGAGATTAGAGAAAACTAGAGTAGATTAGATTAAACAGTAGGTTTTTAACAAGTAAAGTTGTCAGTACCTCTCATCCTTTGTTTCAATTTTCTAATCTGGGAAAAAATATTATTTCTATGGAAAACTCTAGTAAATAGAAATTATAAAGATTAAGATTATAATTCTAAAAACATTTACTTCTCCAAGACCCTGAAATTACAGAAAAATGCTTTTGAGAAGACATGGGCTTGTTACTTGATTTTTTCACTATAATTAGAATGAAACAAAACTGTCAGATTTCTAGCTTTCACTTCAGTACCTCTTTCAGACTTTTGTTTTTAAAAACCCATTGATAAACTCAATTTCTGAGGTGATCACATCTATATACAATTTTAAGATGGGCATGTAACAGCTTTCAAAAACTAATTAGTATAGCTGAATTCTACAGCCCCAATACACCCACAGCCTATTTATCACTATCAATATATTCCTATATAGCAGTGTTTCTCAATCTCAGCGAGTTTAAGACTGCTATATAGTGAGATGATGAGTGTCAATATTGGAATTTGTCTTAAAAAACAACTTCCAGTTCTACTTGAAGGGAGACAAAGAATATGATCTTGTGTTAACCAACACCGCATATCATGAAGCAGCCAGCACCCTAAGTACCTCTTTGTTACAATTCTGAAGCTTTGTTTGCGGCCAATTACTTGGTTTTACAGTAGCACATTTTGGCTGTAAACCCCTGTTAAGATTATATACCATTTAGGAAAACTAAGTCAGAGGGTGTTGTGCGTATGTGTGTTTTTAAGTATAATCACTTCAGTGCAGAGAAAAGAGGAATGTCAATGTGTCAATGTCAAAAGGAAATCCAAGAAGGCAGCTATTAACTTCCAAGTAGTTGTAATGAAAGAAAAAAAAACCAATAAAAGATATTTAGCCCCTCAATTTTAACATGACCTTCCAGGAGAGGAAGACTTGGAACAGAACTTTTCCAAATAAACATGTCTCGTCTCAGGCCTCCGAATTAGGTTAGTTCCAAGTCTATCCTTTCCTCCCCCCCCCCTCCTCCTCTCTCAGTCTTTCTTAAAAACAACTACTCCGCTACTCCCGCAAAGTACAAGAGAGAGAGACTCGCACCCGACGCCAAGGCGGATTTACCGTCCTTCTCCAGCACGCAACTAATCGCGTCACAGCACCGTCCCGGCCAGTATTCGCTCCTCCAACTTCGTCAGGACATTTGCTGACCCTGCGCGCAGCAGCCCGGCGGGGGTTGTTGTTCCTTCGCCCGCCTCGCTCGCTTTCTCTCCGGTTCGCTTCTCTTCTCCGGCCGAGCCCTGTACCGCTGCTCCCGGACCGACACCTCTGCAGGGTGTATCGCGAGAGCAAACCAGGCCGGTTCCCCCACCCCTCGAGTCGGCTACGGATCCGCCGCTCTTGGGCGGCAGGAAGCCGGAGGGGCAGAAGGCTCAAGCAGGGTCCGGACGCGCGCTTTTCGCCCTTAAGCAACGAAGGACGGTGATGTAAGCAGGCGCCGTTCCAGCTTCATTAGGATGCCTGCAATTGCACCAGACAGCCGGTAAAAGGCCGGACCCGGCACGGCCAAGTCAATTGCTGCTTGCGCGCTGCCAGGCGGTCCTTGCTCCTCGGGAGAGTTGGCAGGCGCGAGCCGGAGCGCGACGCTCTTAAAAGAAGTTAACTCCCCAAGGACAAGAAACAACGGCCGGATGCATCGAAAGAAACTGGATAGCCTCGTCACTCAGTAACCCAGTTCGGAGAGAAATATTTCTGCCGGGTCCTAAAGGATATAATATACAGCCATAGCAAACCGCATGGAAGCACCTGCGTTCTGGAGAAGAATTTCCCAGGTCTCCTTTTTAAAGGGACCCGAAGTCATTTGCTTGGGAGAGCCAGAGTTCTTCTCCCTATTGGCTTTGCAGCGGGCAGTAAGCCGACTGAAACAACTTATTTCTGAATGTGATCATAAGAGGATCACTCACCTGGGGAACATATTTAATAATCGTTTAATAAACGATAGGTTATTTGAAGGTTAAGAGCTGGCCATATCAGCACCGTATTACGGAACTCTAGCATAATCACAATACAGGTATAAGATGTTTCCCAAGGCTGGCAACTTTAAAAGCCATGGACTTCAACTCCCAGAGTTCCCCAGCTAAGAATTTTTTAAAATAAAATATTACTTTTAAAATATATCTTTTTAAGATAATTTTACAAGAATGTATGTGTATACATATATGGGAGATTTTATACACACACACACATATATATACACACACATGTACAGGTAGTCCTTGAGTTATGGCCACAATTGAGCCCAAAATTTATGTTACTAAGGGAAACATGTTAAGTGAGTTTTGCCTCATTTTACAACCTTGCCAGTTGTTAAGTGAATCTGGCTTCCCCATTGACTTTGCTTGTCAGAAGGGTCACAAAAACTGATCACATGATTCTGGGACATTAAACAACTGTCATAAATATGAAGTTACCAAACATTTGAATTTTGATTATGTGACCATGGGAATGCTGCAATGGTTGTTAAGTGTGCAAAACTGTCATAAGGCATTTTTTTCAGTGCCGTTGTAACTTTGAATGGTCACTAAATGAACTGTTGTAAGTCAAGGATTACCAATAGATTCATACATACATACATACATACATACGGCAACCTGTTCACACCTATGATGGTTGCCAAACGCCCTGTGACCATCTGATCATCATTTGCAATCTTCTCTGCCAGCTGCTCCAGAAAGTCAATGGATTGGGTGCAGAAGTGAATTCCCCTGCTGGGGTACTGAAATGAAGCAAGGGTCCTAAAAAGCCAAGCTTCATTTCTCTACCCCATTGAAGGAATTCCCTTGTATGCATGTGGGGTGATGGGGGTGGTAGAGAGAACTCCTGTGCTGGGCTGGAGAAATGAAGCCAGAATCCTGAAGATCTGAACTTCATTTTTCCAGTCCAGTGCAAGAATTCTCTTCCCACATGGAGGGGAGAGGAAATCCTGCATCGGGCTGGAAAAACAAAGCAGGGATTGTGAAGATCCAAGCTTCATTCCTCCAGCCTGGTGGAGGAATTCACTTCTATGCATAGAGAGGAGAGGCACTCCTGCACTGAGCTGGAGAAATGAAATGAGGATCCTGAAGATTCAAGCACTGTTCCTGCATCCCACCACATCCCACCACCCTTCTGAGCATGGAGGGAAGCTGCCTACCCTCTTTTGGCAGGCAGATGTTTTACTTTGTCCACTTAACTATTGTAATTGGGAGGTGTGGGCTCTGTCCACTTAACGACCGTTTTGGTCAAACCCAACATTTCAGTCCCAATTGTAGCCACAAGTGGAGGACATTTGTAATTCTTTATTCCATTTATCTCTTAATTTTTGCATATCAAATTGATTTATAAATAACAAATATCTATATACATGATTTTAACTACCGTAGTTGTTCTAGTATCTTGGATGTCAGAAGCTGCTAGTGGCCCAAATAGTGTCATTAACAATTGTCTGCAATTGTCAGTAAACACGCACGTATTTTGTATTGGGGATTGCACACAATAATTGACACACATTCCCAGATAGATTCATTGGATTACATACCAGACCCCATGAATATATACAGTGTTGCTTGAAAAACTAATTACTCTCCTTTGTTGGATTTAGGAGTTGCTCAGCCCTCAAACAACACTTAGATTGCTTAGGAAAACAGGCATAATGAGACAAACTTAGTTCTGCACAATCCTAAATCAAGACAATTCCATTAAATTCAATGAATTTACTTTATAGTGAATGATTTTGGAATTGTAATCACTTACAAAATTCATTATTTTTGTTGCATGCTATTTTTCTCTCTAGTATTTTTAAAATTCATTTTCTGAAATAATAAAATCTTATCTAGCATTTCCCTTTAAAAAAAAAAAAAAAGGTACTAAGATCAAGTCAAGGTCAATAATAAGGGCTATGCTATGGAAAAACATCCAGGGAAACTGCCCAGGTATATCCGATTTATACATTAATGGGTATGAATAGTAAGAGCTGGCTTAATTACACATTTTAAAATGGATATTAACTACATCTATATTTAGTCTGTCCTTTAGCATATGCAATCCTACGACACGTTATACAGAAATACGAAACATGAGGATTTGCCCAATTTTTTTCACCTTAATGGTAGTGGAAAACCAAATGCACCACAATTTTAACAGATGGACATTTTCCTATAAGACCAGTTGTGGTTAAAGGCAGCTACCCCGATGTGATCAGGCTGACAATGGCAAGACTAATGCAAAGCAAAGATCCAATATATCACCGGGAATTCAAGATAAAAAAATGACACCAGCAAATGGTCAAGATGACAAGAATAGAGCGGCAGGACAGTGTACAAGAGTAGGAGAAGCCTACATAAGCATTAGATTACATTTACACTATTGATCTTATTTTACTTTGGAGGCACAGCATAACTGACTTCACTCATTTGTGAATCCACAAGTACAACAAAGAGAAAATAAACTGCAGGCTGGAAGATATATCATCCCCACAGTCTTAAACAGCAGACTTTACAAAATGATAGCATAATTACTCCCCTTTGGTCCAGTAATTAACTTCCAACTCCACTGATAGTAGGATACCTACATTCTGTTCTCTATACATTCATTCTGCTTTCATTTTCATTTGCCTTTAGCAACTCTACAGAACCTATTTTCCCTCCTCTAACCATACAGCCTTGACATAATCTAAACAAAGACTTCATTAGTATACAGTCTTAACATTTATTTCCAACAGGAAATTCAAGCCTTGGAAGTATATGCATAATATCTAACCGAAAATATGCTTGCTGCAGTTTGATGACACATGATTTACAGTGAGACTTACCATACATATGTATACACCATGTACTGTGCCTTCTCTGATGTACTGCCTGCTCTATGGAACAACCTCTGCCTTGAAATTTAGATGGTTCCAACCTTCTTGGCCTCTCAAAGGCTGTTAAACTTGTTTTTCTCCTAGGCATTAGGACCAGCAAGTTGGTTTTCTGGTTTTTTTTCTTTTTGTTTTGGATTATTTCAATAGGTTATGGAGGATTTAATCCTGTTTTTCTATGGATTGTTTGCTGCCCAGAGTAATGTATTTAAAATGGGCAACTATATAGTGTTATTTATTTGCAATTATGTATAAATTATTCTGGCTCATCACATACAAACATTTCCCTAATTTGCTTTTAACAGGATATCCATTATATTTTCCCTACTGCAGCTTTTCTGGATATACAATGAGTTCACTGTATAAAACTGCATTGTCATGTGGTCAACAGTGCAATTTGCAGTGAATGCAAGCTTTCTCATTTCCACATCCTAATTATTCAAATAAAATCAAAGCTGAACATGCATCTATTACATGATGATGAATTCAGTTATTACCTTAAAATCAAACCATATCCACTAAAACTAAGCTTATAAAAAACAAAAAACCCCACCTTTATCTAAATCTGTGATTTATAAGACTATGTGCATTTTATCACTATATCTCAAAAAGTACGTATTAGAGCAAGAAAAGCTCAGAAAAATCAAGCAAAATTATCAGTGAATTATTAATTTCCTATGAGGAATTGCAAGTATTTACGACTATTTAGAACAAGAAAATAAGTGTCTTCATTTGTAAGAAAATAAACAAATATAATAGACATATTTAAAATTATACAGGGTGTGTGGAAAGAGGAGAAAGAAATTTGTATAGCTCTAACACTATAAGCCACAAATTTTCAATGAAATCAAATGAAATAAGATTGAAGAAAACAATAAAGGTATTATTTCATACAGTACATACTTAATATTGTAGACTCACTATAAGGCCATTAATTAGGATAGCTTTTGTGGATGATCATGAGCAGAACAATCAATTTGCTCCAAAATAACCCCCAAGCAGAGGTGGGTTTCAGCAGGTTCTGATCAGTTCTGGAGAACCGGTAGCAGAAATTTTGAGTAGTTCGGAGAACCGGTAGTAAAAATTCTGATTGGCCCCACTCCCATCTATTCTCTCCTCCCAAGTTCCCAGCTGATTGGGAGGAAATTGGGATTTTGCAGTATCCTTCCCCTGGAGTGGGGTGAAAATGGAGATTTTACAGTATCCTCCCCCTGCCATACCCACCAAGCCACGCCCACCAAGCCAAGCCATACCCACAGAACTGGTAGTAAAAATTTTTGAAACCCACCACTGCCACCAAGCTATGAAAGTTGTTAGCTCTTAACCCTTTATCTTCAATTTCTAACTATGTACCATGTACCATCCAATTTTATCATTTAATCAATGAGTTATTATTAGAAAATTGTTCTGCTATGTTTCCGAACATTTGTTTCCCCAGCTATGATCTTGAAGAATCTCTATTTAATGCTCCCCATATGTTTTAGTCTACAGTCCCATTACCTAAATGGCTAATAATCAGTTCAAAACAGCAGGAAGCCACAGTTGAAAAAACTTAAAATTCTTATAGTACAACGTTATTTAAAAACACAACACTAAGAAATAAGTTACCAAAGTGCAGAGCTGGACTGAAAGAAAAAGAACTTGTGTAAATAATGCTCCTATTCTTGGTTTATAGATAATTGTGACTGTTCTGACCCATTTTTAAAAGTATGGCATACCCCTTCTTGCCTAGTGAAGAGTTTGATACAGTTACTTAAGGCTTCACAAGTTTCTCTTGCTGTTTTAGAGATTTCTTCCGCTCTCTTGAGAAACAAAGTAGGTAGTCCTAAAAAAAAAAGAAGCACAGGTATTATATTATGTTTTCAAACTGTTGCTGCACTTGTATTCTATATAAAATAGTACTTAGACATCTTATATTGGCAGAAGCTAGCAATGTACTCTACTGCCCCACTCTGAGAATTATACAGAATATGCTTGAGAAAGCAGAAGTTTGGCAGGCAGAACAGTAGTGACTTATGTTTATCAACAAACAAGGTTATCAACTGGATCTAAATATTTTTCAGATAATCTGTGTAGTTGCTTATTGATTACAAAAGTTACCTTGGGGATTATCAGATGGAGTAATCATAGATTGAAAGTTGGATATTTCTTTATCTAGTCGTTGGTGGCACGACTGGGCAATCTGGAGAGAGAAGAAAAGAAAACATTTAGCATATTATATAAAAGCTTCACATAATCATAATAAATAATGAATGAGTTGGGAGGACAGTTCCAGAAGCAGAGGAAGCTACTCAAGATGCATACATTGTATTAAATTTCTGCCAAACCAGGAAACACATTGAAGACTTTAAATTTTAATTAATCAGCAAATAGCAATTAGGGATTATTCTTTTCTTCATGCTTCAATTCTGAATTATATTCCATCTTGGGTATTTTTTATATTTGCTATAATCACCTTGAAGAATCAGAATATTTGATTACTGATTTCCAATAACCTTGTTTAATGTATTATCTGCCAACATCATCCAAAAGTTGATGTCATCTTAGGAACTTTTGAATGTTGAGGGAAAAGCTTTTGCGCATAAAACTTTTGTGCATTTTCTGTATGTATGAAAGTTTCCTGCTGCAGATGTCTGCACTGAATGAATGTATGTATGTATGTCTCTAGAAACAGTAACATTGAAATGACATCATGCTGCAACTCATATGCTAAGTGATCTGACTAATGCCAAAATTAGGTTACAATTTTTTCTACTTTGGACATACCATATTGGAATTGCATGATTCCAGATGACCACTAGATGGCAGCAAAGTGATACGAAAAGCTAATTCTTTTCAGGGAGTAAAAATTATCCATACTCTTAAATTTCTGAACAAAATATCATTATTCTTAAAGGAATGTCTACTACAGAAAGTCCTCAACTTACAACCAGTCACTTAGCAACCCATTTGAAGTTAAATCAGAGCCAAAAAAGTTTCCTATGATCTGGATTCGAACTTCCAATGGCAGGGCCACCTTGTGCCAGGTCACAAGATTCCATTTTAGGTGCGTTTGGCAGTCAGCCTGCTTTTATGGACGTTTTCAGTGCCCCACAATCAAACAATCACAATGTTTTTTGCCTAACTTAACTGTTTACTTCCAGTTTCTGGCAAAAAACAAAAACAAAACCAGCCATTGCAGACAATGTGTTCATTTAACAACCATGGCTTTGCTTAATGACTAAGGATTTGCTTAATGGCCATGGTGATTTGCTTAATGATCACCATACAAAATATCATAAAATCGGGTCAGTGATGACCTGCTTAACAAATGGTATGATTTATACTGTAATTCCAGGCTCAATTGTAATGTAAATTGAGGACTAGCTGTAATTTCACAGAAATACAAGTGACAAGGTGACATGGCTGCCATCCCATGTCACCATCAAACTATATTCAGGTGATGATGGTTTGTTATAGTTGTCTCATTCCAAAAGCTCTAGGACATGGCTGTCAAACTTGCGGTGTCACATTGTTGTCACGTGACGTTTTGTGATTCCCCCCCCCTTCATGGAGCTAGGTGTGGCCTGCACGTGATGCATCCAGCCTGAAGGCCGCCATTTTGACACCCCTCCTCTAGTATTTACATTAAAAAGTCAGTACCTTCTTTGATAGAATACTTATTAGTAAAGAATGGATAATACACGCAACCTTGTGTTCTATTTTATTGCTAGGGGTACTACAAGCAGGGATGAAATCCAGCAGGTTCTGACAGGTTCTGGGGAACCGGTAGCGGAAATTTTGAGTAGTTCAGAGAACTGGCAAATGCCACCTCTGGCTGGCCCCAGAGTGGGGTGGGAATGGAGATTTTGCAGTATCCTTCCCCTGCCACGTCCACAGAACTGGTAGTAAAAAAAAATGGATTTCACCACTGACTACAAGCTCAGCATATGCAGCAGCTTTCAGTTATTAAAGCTCCTGGTTCCACCAACCAAACATGTCTGCATTACTTGGCAGAATTAGAAAACATGGGTGAGGAGGCAAGTACTGCCTCTGTTCTCCAACTTTCCAAACAAATGACCTCAACCTTCTCT
Source organism: Ptyas mucosa (assembly GCA_012654045.1). Classification (NCBI taxonomy): domain Eukaryota; kingdom Metazoa; phylum Chordata; class Lepidosauria; order Squamata; family Colubridae; genus Ptyas; species Ptyas mucosa. The sequence goes on from WNWU01000003.1 coordinate 24,265,841, forward strand.
ATACCATGAGAGAAAAAACATATACCATTTTTTTCCTGAAGGTTGCTGCTATTAGGTATACAGTACCAACATACTTCCTCCCAATTAAGAAAAAGGACACCATTATTCTGAGCTGATTCAATTCATGGAGAAAACTGGCATACAGGAATTATGAAAGAGAGAATTCTATGGGAACCCAAGGAGAGATACAGATACAATGAACCATAAGTAATTTCTCAGTTTTGTTATTTGATTTTGTAAAGCCTATGTATATTAATATAAAAATAATTCTTAAAAATCTAGAAAATATTAGGGGTGGATAATCAAAACCAAACTATTGGTTTTGATCATAAAATATTTTTTCTTCCAGAATAGCAATGCTGGAACAAATTTATTTCTTAGATAGTGGCTATTTGCCAAACAGCTCTTGATGATAGACACTGGCATGGACTCTAATTAACATATTAGAGTATGATACTGAACAACTTTATTATAGTTCAAGATTTAAGCAGGAGGGATGATCTCCCTCTTCTGGCTAGAAGTAGGAACAGCAAAACAAAACAAAATAACCAATCTAGAGTATCCTTGTCTTCATTTCCATTGAAAGCCAGAATTATTTGTTTGTTTATTTTCCGCCTTTTATTATTTTCACAATAAATCACAGTGTCCCCCGCAGTTATGTGGTTGTGATTCAGCACTTGGCAACTAGCTCATAGTACAACAGTTCTGTGGACACATGACTGCCATTTGCAATCTTTCCTGCTGACTTCCAACAAGCAAAGCCAATGGAGAAGTTGTCAGGAGCTTGCAAATGGCAATCACATGATATTGAAATTCATGACCATATGCAATTTGCTTAGTGACCACAACTTGAATGGCAGGAACTGCTGTTGTAAATTGGTGTGGCCACATATGTTGTGTTTTATGACCACACTACTTTGTGGTTGAGTTCCCAGTTCTAATTATTGATGTTAACCAAAGATTAATTGTATATAGTTTAGCTTTTTGGTCAAATAAGACCAAAGAAAGAAATTCTAGAATCTGGCCCTGCCACTGAAAATATATTTCTGTAAATGCCTGATGGTGATGCGCTGATGGACAGTACAACCATATATTAAAGACCAGAGTTTTAGAGCTGAAGCCAAGCCCTATGAAGTCAGAGTATAATAAATCCAGAATTACATCCAGAATATTTCTCTATATCCAATCTCCTCTTCAAAACATTGATGTATTAACCTGGAATGTCATTTTAGAGGTAACGTTCAAAACATTATTGGCTTTGACAAACTACAGTTTGCACATCCGCATCTGAAAAACTTACTTAGGATTTGACAACTCATAATATAAAACTATTTTGCACATAGCTGGGTTTATTGTTTTATCTATATGCATTATAGTATATGCATAATAGTAGTTCTACTAGTATTATGCTGATATTTCATGGGAAGAAATCCACAATTCTATACATATAATTCTATATATTATCAGATTAGGGAAACCTAATGCTTCTCAAATATTTATAGGTCTATAGCTTCACAGCCTTTCACACTAGGTTGCTTCACATAAATAAAAAAGTTTCTTCTTACTTACTTTTAGGGAGTCTTGTAACTCAGCAATACATGTTGCATCAATTTCTTCCTCCTCGTCACTTTGTTGTTCTTGAGTACAGTAGTGTGTGCTATATGCTGAATGGTCGTCTATTGCATGTATCCAATTCTGAAATAAAGTGGGACACAAAAAAATCAGTTTAGCTAGAACATACACTTGGAATATGATACCTTTTATAGACTGAAGGACATGACTAATCTGTGCATGTGCCAAATGCCTCAGTCCAAGATGAGGACAAAAGACTGATTTTGAATTAATTTTTCTGCTCAATTATTACTTTCCCTATATTTAATTTTTTTCCTTTTTCTCTCACTTAAAAGATTTTAGAGACAACTTTTTGTAGGGCTCCGGAGGCTCACGAGATTTAAATTCAATTCAACTCTGGGTCTATAAGTTTAAGTATCCATCCAGTATCCATTTACAAAACAACCATATTGGCTCCTGTCCATACTCATTTAGAGACAACAAAATATGAATGCAAAACATTAAATAGTTGTGACAAACGTATTGTGATGAGATTTGAGTTGTTGAAGATTGGTTCCTTTTTATGAAATACTATATTCTGAGATACTAGTCTTAAAGCAGGAAAAATGCTAACATCATGTGGGCTAGGATATTTTCTAAAAGGTAAAGGTAAAGGTTCCCCTCGCACATATGTACTAGTCGCTCCTGACTCTAGGGGGCGGTGCTCATCTTCATTTCAAAGCCGAAGATCCAGTGCTGTCTGAAGACGTCTCTGTGGTCATGTGGCCTGCATGACTAAACGCCAAAGGCGCACAGAACACTGTTACCTTCCCACCAAAGGTGGTCGCTATTTTTCTACTTGCATTGTTTACGTGCTTTCGAACTGCTAGGTTGGCAGAAGCTGGGAAAAGTAACGGGAGCTCACTCCGTTACGCGGCACTAGGGATTCAAACTGCCGACCTTTCGATCAACAAGCTCAGCATCTTAGCCACTGAGCCACCACATCACTTTTAGCATATTTTATACTATTTCTTAATTGCAGATTTTACTTGGTCAATCAAAAAATTGAACACATATTCAATAGAACTTTATTTTATAAGTTAACTAGAATTAGATAAAGAGGGACTTACTTCTCTTGTCTCTTGACTGGCCTTAGGAACTTTAAAACTGTGAATTGTATTATCAAAGCACTTGATGGAGAAGAGACAGCCATCTGCATTTTTTACCTGCAGTAAAACCAGAGAGCAGATATATAGATTGAAAAAATGCATCATATGATTATTTGCAAAAGTTGCAAAAAAAAATTGCAATTAAAAAACCATTACAGTTACCTTTAGCTTTAAGTTTAGCTAACATGCCTAGATTTTCTGTGTAGTTGCTTCAAGTAAAAAGTGACCAGAGTATAAAACATAAATGAATGTTTATAGAAACAAAATGTGATTTCTATTTTTCTCCCATTTGCTTGCACATGCTAAAAATTTCTCTTTGGAAAAATATGAAATAAAAATTGGTAATATTTTAACATTTTAAAAGGCTATTGTCTCCTGCACTAAAAAGTTACAACCAGAAATTCTAGTTTAACCCTTCCCTTCCGCCTACCAGATATATTATGAATGCAAACTCCAGAACTCTACCCATGGAAAGGCTGCATTAGGTGAAACAACACTGATGTCAGGTTGTGAATACAATTCAATAAAAACTCACAGGTGTGGGTGTATGCCTGCAGGAGAGGGAGGATTACAGAACAAAATATGAGAACTGAATATTCAGGATCCTGGGAATTCGAACTTTTAAAAAGATAATAAGCATAACTGCAAAGGTTGACTTGAAAATGCATGGTGAATAGTGATGTATCTGTAGTCAGGAGACTGTACATACAATTTCTACTGGCTGAAAGCAAATGCTTCAGTTGTTCCCTTTCCATTACTTGCAAAAGTAAAACAGAAATCAGGGCAATATGCTATCGGCATCTGTATATAGAACTTAATATACAAAAAAATGCAGTACTCATTTGACTGTACTGACTACAAAATTGGTGCTCCTGCTTCAACCTTCTGTTTCTGTATTCCAGGCTTTAGATAAAGTTTTGATTTGACAAAGTGTAAATAAATTCTAAAATGTACATTTTATATTTTTAAAACTTTATGACTGCTGCAACACTGGAAATCATAATATTCATTACCAGATCATTAATCCATTTATATAATGAAACATCACTTATATAAAAAGCTGTACTGTCAATAAAAAAATATTCTCGAATATGTAAACACTTATGTTCTACATTTTCTTTTAAAGTTTAAGTTGACCACAAATAGAAATAATAATAGTGTAAAACCAAAGACCAGATTATAATATGTCTGGAACGTATTTCTGGATAAAAATTAAATTGCTCTTAATATATAGCTTGACTATTTGAACCTGGCCTAAATCTACAACACTAATCCATTATATTCACACATAAAATATGTATTTCTAAGTTTGCTTACTGTACAAATGGCTTGTGTTAAGTGCTTGCATCCTTGACGATGATTAGTGTTTCCAGCATCAGCCCTTTCAAAGCAAAAAAATAGGAGGACAGGAGGAAGTAAGTAGTTGATCACAACAATTTTCAGTATTCCAATCATTGAAATGAAGTTTTACACTTACTGTTTTTGATACCATGAGAGGACGCCATGTTCCAGGACCACCCAATATGGCTTCCATCCAAAAAATCTTGAACTCTTTAAAAATAATTTTTAAAAATCAACATAAAATTGTCTGTTTTTCATAGCTTGTGATGTATGCAGTAATCAAACCCCGTCACAGTTTAATTATAAGAGACAATAAGAAATGCAAGTATGATCATACTAATGCAAGTACATTGCTACCTGATTTACATTTTCTCAAAGGACAGAAATTTTGCAACCACTTGCTTACTTGTAAAATTAAAGTCTAGTCAAATTAAGGAGGCAATATGGACTTCTGGGATCTATAGGATTGAAACCAAATGGCAAGGTTTTTTTTTCTTCAGGAATAAAATCTTTGGTCTCAATTACACAATGACTGGCAATGCTATGAGAATGCTTATCTTACTTCTAATTTTAGATACATTGTTTTAAACGGGGGGGCCCGGGATATTTGAAATTTTTAAAAAAGTCTGGATCAGCCTATTTCTCAGGCTGGAGAGAAGTACCAATGATGAAAGGCAATGCTAGGGCTTAAATCAGTGGCTAACCTTTTTGCCATCGCGTGCCAAAAGCAGGGGGAGCGCGGTGGGGACACATGCAAGCATGCCCACATCCATAATTCTATGCGCCCCTCACCCTCGTGCTCGTCCCGCTTTTGGCACATGATCGCACGGTGGGCCTTTCTAAGAGCCTGGGGAGGGCAAAAACGACCTTCCCCACCTGCCCAGAGGCCCTCCGGAGGCCGGAAACAGTGTGTTTCCTAACTTCTGGTGGGCCCAGAAGGCCCGAAAATCACCTGGCTGGCACACACATGCGTGCCGGAGCTAAGCTTGCATGCCCATCGGTATGGCTCCACGTGCCACCTGTGGCACCCGTGCCATAGGTTCGCCATCACAGGCTTAAATCCATGTAAAATCTTTTAACCCTCCTCCCCCCCCCCCCCCCTTAAAGAAAGGCAAAACTAGGTTGGAATGATCTGCCCTCAGGCTATTTGTTTTGCTTGTCCAATCGTAGAGGAATAAGTTATTCATTTGTAGTCTCTCAAGCTGCTTCAATTAATGATTTGCCAGCCCGTGTGCCTCTTTGGTCAGGACAATGTTTGAGTTTTCAAATATTCCAATAAAAAGTATGTTTCTTTTGGAAGCTTTTGATAGCAAATGCTAATAATTAATTCTACTGCCATTTAGCTCTTATAGACCCAATGCTGCTGATAGGACACAGGCTTCTGGAACAGTAACAAGTTCCAATTTTCACTGAATGTAAAATTAAGCAAGAAGCAAAGTTTCAAGCTGCGGGTATTACATACAATTACTTCAACTGGTGAGGATGCATAAATAATTGTAGCAACTTAGTTCAAACTTGTGGTAACCAGACGACTAGTCAGATGTTTAGTTGGGTCCTACTTTCCTTTGTCACCAGGACATTAAATGAGATGTGAGAGCCAACGTGATAAGGGACAAAGGAAAATCCAGATTCAGGCAGAGATTCAACCACGAAGCTCATTGGGTGAATTTGGCTGCTATCTCCCTGAATCATCTACTTAACAAGAATTGAACAGAAACTCTGAACTTCTTGAGGCAAATGCAGTTATAAAACACATAGTAGGGAAAAAAGAATGTAAAGAACTCATATTGGATAATTTAACTATTGAGCCTTGTTTCTGTATGTATGTCCTCTCTTAAAAGCACTGCCTTAGCATAGGAAATTTGCTCAGGTTATTAATAAATATTCTATATTTCTTTTGACATTAACATACAAAATCTTTTGGCTCTGTCTCTCTCAGCTTACAATAAAGGTACGGTATTAAAGGTTTAGAATAAAGCTTGAATATTAGAACAGTGGAGAAAGGAAGCTAGGCACCTTCCAGAGTAGTCCTTCATATCGTTTCAGGATCTTGTTGGTCATCTATAAAAGAATAAAGATGTTAAGAGTCATAATTATAAAGAGTAATCATAGTTTTAAGAGATGATCTGTGGTACCCACCTTTGCAATGCCTCCTCCAAGCACCTGTTTCATTTCTGCACCTTGGGCTAAAGCAAGAGGTGTCTGACCTGTTTAACAGAGTAATTGATTTATCTTCACAGATCGGAATCAGAATCAATATGGCAACAAGAATAGCACAGATGCTGTTTAACAGAAAAGACTAGCTTTTTAAATAAAAGCATAGGTTACTTGTAAGTGTCTGCAACAAGCCAGAAGAATGTCAGAATCGCAATGCATCATGACACTGTCACACAAATGGTGCAATTACATACTTGTGCCACGATGTCTACTACATGCCCATAAGTTGTATCATTGGCATGAAGATGTTGTGATATGTCATCACTGTCCCTCTTGCCCTTCTACAGACGGCTGCTCTTCTGCTTTGAGGCAGAGTTTAAATGACATCTTCAAAATATCACACAAACATAACACTATACAATTTTAGTATCTGAAAGTTTTCCGATATTAGATAAAGTAAACAGCAAAATTTGTTTCAGCGAGATCAGAATGTATTTAATAGAATGAAAACAATCAAAAGCCTTGACCACTTTGATGTAGTGGTCAAGGTCCAGAAACTGGGAGACCATGAATTCTAGTTCCAATTTAGGCACAAAGCCAGCTGGGTGGCCTTGAACTAGTCACTTTCTCTCAGCCTGAGGAAGGAATGGCAAACCACTTCTGAAAAATCTTGCCAAGAAAATTGCAGAGATATGTCCAGGCAGTCTTGGAGAATCGGGTATAATTGAATGGAAAGGAAAACCCTACTCAGTTCACAAGCATTGAGTTGGGGATAAATTGCACAAATAAAAACTGAGCAATGTATGGAATCAACACGCAGGACCCAAACCAATAATTAAAGCTCAGTGCAGTATTTATTGAATAGTGGAAAGAATTCCTGTAGACACAAGCATGCACTCATATTTATATATTTCAGAAAGGAGAAAATGATAGTCATATATATATATATATATATATATATATATATATATATATACGCATAAGTAATAAATACAGGCAGTCCTCGACTTACAATAGTTCATTTAGTGACCATTCGAAGTTACAACGGCACTGAAAAGAGTGATTTATGACCATTTTTCACATTTAGGACCACTGTAGCATCTCCATGGTCACGTGATCAAAATATGGCCACTTGGCAACTGACTCATATTTATGACTGCTGCAGTATCTTGGGGTCAGGTGATTTCCCTTTGAGACCTTCTGACAAGCAAAGTCAATGGGGAAGCCAGATTCACTTAACAACCATGTTACTAATTTAACAACTGCAATGATTCACTTAACAACTGTGGCAAGAAAAGTTGTAAAGTGGGGCAAAATTCACTTAACAAATGTCTCACTTAGCAACAGAAATTTTGGGCTCAATTGTGATCATAAGTCAAGGACTAGCTGTATAATATATTCATAATTAACAAATCTCAAATTACTTGCCCAACCTTCTACTGTTGCTATCTTCAAGAAATAATTGTTTTAATAAAAATAATCAATTATATTGCCATAGTAACTTTGATAAAATTTACTAAAATCTAGGCATTTTAAGATGGCCTTTTTAATGTACCAATGAGCACACATTCCTTTTATATTTTTATTTTGCTAACACATTCCTACTACTCTAAGATTTTGTTTTCCTTAAACATGATTTCATAAGAATTGTAACAGGATTAAAAGGAATTTGTGTTCAGCAATATCTAGTAGTTATTTACCAAATTTAATTTCATACTGATTAGCATTGTATAATACAAAGTCTCAAGTTCTTTACAGTGCCAAAATATGTATAATTGGCTCAATTGTAAACAATATACTTTATTTCTATTTGCTTTACTTTTAGATTTATAGGGGATGGCTGAACTCGTTAAATGAAGGTATGTTACGTACCATTTTTGTTCTTTACATTAGTATCTGCTCCACATTTTAGGAGCTTCAAAGCACAGTGCTTATGGGCACGATATGCTGCACAATGCAACGGTGTGTTTCCCATCTGATCAGTACAGTTGATGTCAGGAGGATTTGATCTGTTTAACTACAGAGAGTTATAAAAACATTATTTATTACAGTCATACACTTTCAGAGTGCTATCTCTTCAGATACTCTAGGGACAGCCAACCAGGATTAGAGGCAAGAATCTCAATTAGGCCTCTTGATCATTCCACTAAGTTCCACCTCTCATCTAGTTTTCATTAAGCATTTAGCATTATATTTCAAAGTGAGATGATGACGAGGGCATTGTGTATAGTATACCAGTGCAGCAACTTTTCCAGTTTCTCCTTCTCGTGCAGCTTGTAGGAGAAGTTCCTCGAGCTTTCTTTCTTGAGTTCTTTCCACAGCTAAATAAAAATAATCAATTAAAAAAATGTCAGAGTTTTGGATTGCTGGCTTTCAGAAAACAGTAATCCACTTCAATAGTGTCTACTATAGAAGCAGGAGGTTAAATTTAAACTTTCTACTCTTAAAAGTTTGTTTCCCTTTGTAATGGTAGCTGTAGGATCAGTACCAATGGTGAACTGCATGGTTTGCATACATGAACTCTGTACAAACTTATTAGCAGTGCTTGAGGAGCTCTGGATCAATTCTTATGTTGCATCTTGGGTTACTTGGATGCATATCCTGAGCTGATGTTTTTAAACACTAAGTTGACCAGCAAGGAAACAACCTTGTATGCAATATATGCAAAGTACTGCCACCGCAACCTGACAAAACCACATGCTTCCCCTCTTCCTGGTATCAGTCACATCATATTGTGAAAGTCAATAGCAGATTCAAATTATTAATATTAATGACATATGAAATTCCAAACTCCAAGGAAAAATGTAAAGGAAGGCAAAATTGAGCAGTTCCAGTCAGCAGTTGCCTGCAGAGAAATCTTAACTGTATGCAGCAATATTGAGTAGGAAGAGAATTTGTATCAATTAGACACTGTATTATAGTTCTGAAACTATTTTATCAGTTACCTGTTTTCTCACACTAGAATGTGATCTTTATGTGAATATATAACAGCAGCACTAGACATGGTGTGGCCCTAAGGCACATTCATTTATGGACCCCTTCCTGCCAATACAAAGATTTGTGGTTTTTAGAAAACCACACTCCTGTAGGTGGTTAAATTACACTACTGTATATAAACAGGAAGAAAAGCCTACAATCACATGGATGTTACCTAGTTGGGTAATGAAATGTCTCAAGTCAACAACTAGGCTCAAAGAGCACCAAGGACTTCGTCATTTTAGAATGATTGGGAAGGAAGGCAGTGTTGGCATTCCCAAATTTGATGCCCAAGGTCACTGCTGACTCAGTCTTAGCCTGAAGCTAGTTCAAGAAGTTAAGAGTTTACTTTTTCCTTTTTTGTACATTTCTAACTCTTCAAACCTTCTGTGAAGTCAGAGCGTCTTTTAGATTACAGTACATGGACTACATGTAGTTCATATTTTCAATGTCCACATTCCTCTTGGGAACTTGCATGCTTTCAGCCACCAGGAAATCTGATAATGCAGGATTTGTCAGCTGATGGAAAAGCTTCCTATTAGATATGTAAAGCTAATTTGTGCCAAACAGCTTCAGTTTTCTTTACCTACATTATTGCAACAGTAAACCAACAAATCCCTTTCCTTACTAACGGAAAGGATCTGAGTAAAAGATGCCATATACACAGAACATATTTGCTATTATGCTTACATTTTGTTGCTTATACATCATACAATAAAGGCTGGAGGATTCTTAAGGTAATTACAGATTGAAGTACCTCTGTACTTTCATACATTCTGACAGCAACCTTCTAATCTTAGATCATGCTGCCAAGGGATATTAGTTTTTAATCACAAACACATGGAAGCATGAAAGACAGTGGAAAGGAGCACGTGGGCAGTGTGTAGATGTTTACCTGAATATATATTTTGTCGCTGAAAGGGAGAAGATTGTGCCACACATGATGATACAATGCAAACTTAGTTTCCAATTGCCTTTGAGTAACCAGTCCTAAGTCATCTTACCCAATTATCATCTAAGGAAAAAAAGCTCTTTTTGTACTGAACGTGAGTGAAATAGCTTTAACGAACCCTACTAGAATTTTGGTTCCAATTATCTCAAATTCATACATGATACAGAATGGATACCTTCCAGCATCTCTCTTATTTCTTTATCATGGGTAACTTCTTTTGCAGTTTGTCCAGTCCCGTTCACAATGAAAGTATCAGCATCACATTCTAAAAGCAGCATAACCACCTCCTGAAAGACAAGTGTAGCACCCAGTATCTGCTTTTATCTTGCTTCACATATTTTTTTTTCAAAGAATGAAGACCATTAGCAATTTAGAAGAGGCTGGGTTCATACATCATGCTAAGCAGCAATAGAGTTTGCTTTTACTTAGTAGGGTATATAAATCCACAGTTTTTTTATTTAACAAACCTGATTAATGATTCCATAATTTGAAACTGTGTGAACCAAGCGACATACTCACTTCTAAGTGCTACATGTTAGGTTTAAAGCAGAAAGTTGGTGAATGAAGCATCTAATAAACAGGAAAGCCTCAGGGAACAATAGAATTCTGAATTTTAGTTACATATGTGAGAATGAACTCATTCTTTTTACCTTGCGTCCTGTGAAGGATGCACGATGCAGCGGAGTGTCCCCCATATCATTTAGCACATTTACATCAGCACCAGCCTATTAAGAGAGATAGTTTTTCAGGAGTGTCTGGCATTTAAGGTAGCGATCAATAAAAATCTGGCTTTTAGTGACATGATACAGGTAGTTCTTGATATACGATCATTATGGGGCCTGCCTACTACCCTTGTACATTGTAACGGTCGTAAAATTGGTGCAGTGGTTACAATGCAGTATTGCAGGCAAACTCTGCCCACAGCTTGGAGTTCAATCCTGATGGGCCTGAAGGTTGACTCAGCCTTCCATCCTTCCAAGGTCAGTAAAATGAGAACCCAGATTACTGAGGACAATATGATGACTCTGTAAACCACCCAAAGAGTGCTGTAAAGCACTATGGGGAAGTATATAAATATAAATGTTACTGCTGTTGTTCATGCAATCAACATGATTTTATGAACTTTTTTGCAGCAGTCATTCAGTGAATCACCGTTGTCCTTAAGCAAACACGATGATTGTTAAATCAAACAATAGTTCACTATGGATGTGATTTTGCTGAAAACTGGAAATGTTGGTTTTTGGCAAAACTGCCATAAAATGTGGTCATGTGACTGTGGAATGCGGCAGCTACGAATGCCCAGTTTGGTAATGTGACCACAGAGGGGGCCTGACCATCAGAATTCCAAATCAAGGTCGTAAGTCCCCTTTTCAGGTCAGTTACAATTGTGAATGCCGCTAAGCAACTGGTCATAAATCAAGGATTATTGGTAGATCAACTCTCTTCGGAAAACCTTTCTTAAGACAACAAATGACCTCATTTGTTTCATGTAGATGTTAAATTGGTAGTGGGGAGAGTGGTGAACCTTCAGGCACTCCACCAACTTTCTTTATAACATTATTATATTTCGGGGAATATTAACTTTCCAAATGGTTTCTCTTAAAAAAAAACTTTTTAAGTATTGGTTATTCACTCAAGGTACTTGATATCTAATCAAATCTGCCACATCTCCATTTCTATTGTTATTGCATGTAGATATTAATTATTGGCGATAATAAGCTGTTCTACCTCCAACAAATCCTTGACAACACTGGTATGTCCAAAATAGCATGCAAGATGAAGAGGCGTCCAGCCGAAGTTAGATTTGCTTCTTCCTGGGTACACACAAGTAAAAAGCCCTTATTAGATCACCCTTTTTAGCAATATGCCACCAGGATTTGGATATTACTATTTACATGCAGTTTTACAAACAGGATGCAAAACTGGCAGTGAAGTCAAAATTTACAACAAAAGTCTATTCAGCACCTGAAAATCAAAAGGAAATTGAAAGGATTTTTTATGTTAATTGTCTCAAAATTAAGCAACAACCAGACATTAGGAGGTAACAATAGCAAAACGTTAAATATATTCAAGCAGGAAAACAGCTGTCTGTACTGTTCAATCTAAGATAAAATCAATAACCTGGGTAGTAATGAGTCGAGTATTGTCACATAATTATTAACCGGAATACCAGATTAAAAGGAAATAATAACCAACCTGCCTCACCATGTGGTAAGAATAAAATTGAAACAAGAAATATTTAGAATGTAAATTTTAGAAATATAAGGGAAGTATTCTTTTCGTAGTTAAAACTGCATTTCCATCAGGTGTGGTGGCAGTCTCTAATTTAGACTAATTTCAAAGTGATTGGACAAAAATATGACCTATCACTATCAACCAAATCTGGTTGGCCGCAGTATCATCTAAATTAAAGGTGACATGTCTTAAATAAAAGCTTTCAGTAAGCAGCAGCAGAAGGCTACACAGATAGTCCTTGACACATGACAGTTCATTTAACAACAGTTCAAAGTTATGATGGCCTTGGGAAAATGTATTTATGACCTATCCTCATACTTAGGAACATAGCATCACCCCCTGTGGTCACTTGATCACAATTCAGGGGCTTGGCAATTGATTCCACGTTAATGATTGGTTGCAGCAGCCTGGAGTCATGTGATCATGATTATGTCACCTTTCCAGTTTCAAACCCCCCCCTCCCCCGGTCAATTGGGAAAGGTGGATTTACTTAATGATCAGACGATTTGCTTAATGATATGATTCACTTAGCAATCGCAGTAAAACAGTTATAAAATTCAGCCTAGTCTTGCGATGACTCACTTTACAACCATACTAACTTACAACAGAAATTCCAATCCCAATTGTGGTTGAAAGTTGAGGACTACTTGAACTCTCCTACTCGTGTCTGTATGCTCCCTTAATGGATCTGGTTCACTGCAGTATTAAACAGAATACTAATACTGATTCAGTAGAGCTCTTCTTACATTTCCTTTGGTATACACAAGTTCTAAAAACCAGATGTGCTTACATCCATTCTTGAATGGAAGGACTTTGGATAAAGGGAACCTCTATGCTTAATTACACCTATGTATGCAAAATGAACATGCCTCAAATGTGTTGGGGTAATATATCTTTCACTGGCCACAATGACAAGGAATTAAGGGAGCTAAGATTTAGAGTTACACGTGGTCTGCTTCCTGTCCCTTGGGGTGTCCACAGCTCTTGGGCCTGCTTCCCTCAACCAGGTACCCATAGATGTTTTACCCTGACTTGGACCTCCTTCCCACTCCAATCCCATCACCCATCATGCATTACCTTTTGAAGATCTCCAGACCTTCTGGAGCTTTCCAGAGCACTATGCAGACCACGTTAGGGAAGTGGTCTGTCCCTGGGCCACATGGCAGCCTACTAGAAGTGGCTGCCATTATGGCATGATTGTAAGGAATTGAGGACATGTTGAAAATGGAAACTGCTTCAAGGAGATGGCCACGTAGCCCAGGGATGAGTGATGTGCCCTCTTTCCCAACATGAGGTCCAGAGATCTTCAAAGGATGTGTAATGGGTGAAGGGGGAGGGGAGAACCAAGCCCAAGGTTTGCGGGGACTTCGTGAGTTAGGATTGGGGGGAAAGAGGTGGGAGGATCACTACAGCATCCCTGCAGTCAGTTGTTAGGATGAATGACTAAAGGATGAATGACAAAGGCTGTTGCAGCAGCCATAACTTCAAAACCAGATCCTAAGTAGAGGGGTCTGTTATAACTTTAAATGGATGCTAAGTGTTGTTGACACTTATTACAGTTGTTAAGTGAAGAGTATCTGCACTATAACAAGTTATCTAGCCTGCAACATTCAGATTTAGATTTACTATAGACTTATAAAATTGTTTTACTTTCAATAAGTAAAAGGGTATTATAATAGGATTCTTCCAAAAGTACAAAACATACATAAACCCCCCACTCCCTAGCCTTAGCACTTCTACTTATTCCAGGTAAGCTTGTAGAGTAATTTATACCAACCTTTGCAATTTATGTTAAAAATAATCTCTCCTTTTTTCATGTTCTCCAACAGCTGTCGAATTTCTTCACTTTTACCATTTCTAGCGTCATGCAGAAGCTGTTGTTCTGCTTCTGTGTTCATCTTTGCTAAAATACAAATATTACTTTATTTAATCTCTCAGATGTCTAATATCCCAAATGTTGTTCAAGGCTGCTAAGAATTACAACCCCCCCCACTGAATAATTAAAACTTCAACTATAGAAAGAGCATACCTAATAATTAAAAGATCAATTAAAAGACAACAGGAAGGCTGTGAAAACTCAGCCCAAACTGAATAGTCTTCACTTGGCATAGAAAACTACTATTTTAGTTTCTGTAGACTAGAATTAACCAAAAATTATGACCCAAAGAACAATTTCTTACAGATAACAAACTGGGATCTAAAAAACAGGTACCCGCAGAGTCATAAAATTAGGTTCCTGTTCACTTCCAAAGTGTTATTCTAGAATTCAAGTGTTTTTTAAAATGCTTGTTGTTATATTATGAATACAGGACCATTTAATTCTTTGTTGTGAATGTTGTTCATCAGATATTTAATGTTAATTTAAAGCAATTATGTTAGTGGCATCACAGCATTTTAATTAGCTTCTCATTCAACAGATCTAATCTTTTTAATGACTTGTAAGAGTATCTGAGAGTAATACTGGTCATGAGAAAAGGCTCAGAGACTTCTTATAGTTGTGTTAATAGGGCTTATATCCAAATGTTTTCTCTAGAACACTGCTAATAAAAAGCAATTTACTAGCAATGCAATTTATCAGCAATTCAGAAATTTTATCTGAATTACCAAAAGGCTAATCCAAATATTGTAGAGTCTGACATGGAACTGGCAAGCTAATGATACTGATTGCAAATCAATATAAAAAACAAAGAATAGATAGTTCTTTTTTAATCCTTTAAACATTTTCAGAGAACAGTATGGCATAAATTCTTACCAATTAGATTCAACAAAGAAGTGCCATAAAAGGTGACACTTCAGCATTATGAATTACATCTAGATATTAGGATACAGGGCAGCCTGTGAATACCAAAGTATGCCCATAGTTACTTCCGAACCAATTCTGGTTTCTGGATAATTTTCAACAGTAGAACCATGGCTAATCCAAAGGATTCCCCCAATTGCACTCCAGTTCTACATGGAACAGTGTAACCTATATAGGATCAAAAGTAGGAAATCCCCAGAAACAAGCATCCAAAACCCCACAGCCACTTATACTTGTTAAGACTGAGATAAAGGCCAAATGTTGTATGGCTCCAACTGTAGCATCTGGGTTTTCCTACTAGCAACATGATGGGCAATTCCATCACTAGCTCCATCAAGTTCTGGGATTCAGAGACAAGATCATTTGGCAATTATTGTCCGCAAGAGGCCTGTACACTGATCTAGGGAAGGGGGATGTGGGCAAGGAGCTCTGGAGTATGAAATGGCAGAAACTTAAGAGTGTCAGTGGCAATGATGAGAAATGACTATGACTAAACGAAGCCATGAGCCCAGGTCCAGCTGACACTGTGATAACAAAGATAGCAAATTAGCATCTCTTCTGTTCTTACTGATAAAGCGAAATATTACATTTTCAACAAAATATCTTCAGCCAGGGGAAAAGGACCTGTTTTACTTCTCATTGCAAATGCAAACTATTGTACATATCACAACAAGCAGCATTTAGTAGGAAACCCGTTAGAAAACATCAAACATCCAGCTTATCTTATCTATGAATCTGTCATAATTGCAAAATATTAAAACATTGTTCCTTTGGCAGAGCTTGGAACGTCTGTCAATTAACTTTATGCCAGCAGATGATATCACTATTTTTCCAAATGTTTATAATCTATTGTAGTTTTATATTTTCTATGTTAGAATGCTAATCTTTTGCTACTGTTGTTTTGGAATAAGGGGAGTGGCTAATAACTTTCTGAATTTCAGGAGGAATTAAAATTCTTATGAGAATTAGCAAGTGAAATTGAATGACTTCTATAACCTGTACTTTCTGTTCTCAGACCTACAATTAAACATTGCCTTTTATTTCAAAACATGCCTTGGGGCATACTTGTAAACTCCCAAATCAGCACTGAGTGTAGAGGATAACACAGATGATAGGAAATGGGGAAAAAAGCAAATACATTTTATTATTTCTTTATCTCTTCAGCTTTCATGCTCGAGAAAAAAAATCAAAATCAGCACATAGCCAGAAGAAAATAAAATACACTATGTTCTTTCAATGTTTACATATAAGAAAATCACTATGCATTTAATGTATTTGGGAATATGTTTTATAAACTCAGTGGCATAATGAATAACACATTGTTATTCGTTTATCTGCTTCATATTGTACCTGCTCTAAATTTCTTAAGTAACACCTTTTCTCTGGACATATACAAAACAGCTTTTGTTTTATACTGCCCTCCTATAAGATGCAGAATTTTGTTTACCCTCCAAATTCAATTTTTACTTTTGACTTGAAAGTATACTGCCAGGTCTTACATCCCCAGGGGAATCAGTCTCTGCTGTTATCCTGTATTTCATCCGTAGAAACTGACTACTATAGTAACATTTTCACAGCGTTAACTAAAGAGGGAATTGGGAAAGTTAAGAGTGGTAATACCCCCTCTGCTGTAAACAAAACAAATTTCTGGTAAAGGCAATTGGCTAAAAGTCTTAACAGCTTCTGTATGTTGCAAGACAGCATTACTCAAACTTTGCAACTTTAAGATACATGGACTTCAACTCCCAGAATTCCATTGTAAGAGAATTATTTTGGGTGTTGAAAGCAGGGCTTCTAGCTTTATCTTACGTCAGTGTGTCAGTGTGGGAAGTTTCATCACTTGTCTAATCCCATGAAATCCTGCAGCCTTCACAATAAAGAAACACTGAATATAAAAAGAGGGCGACTCTATTTGCAAATACTGAACACAGGTACAGCAAATGCTGAGTCCTCTAATACTATCTGCTGAGTAGTTAAAGCTGGAAGAGAGTGGTTCTGCTGAAATCCGTTCATGTCTACTTAACCTTTTGTTTGTAATATCATCCAGCACAAATAACAAAATAAATGGGATTCAATTAGCTTGTAATGAATGCTGCTTTGATGTTAGCACAAGAGACAGGCAAATATACTCCCACCCCCAGAAAAGAATGCATCTCCTAATCCTGTGAATCATATCAATAACAATAGCAGGTCAAATGACTGAATTTCATCGCAAGCAATTTCAGGGAAGGAAACTAGACATCGAAAGCACATTTTATCCTTAACCTGAAATAGGTATTCAATCAACTTGTGTTAGGTATATCACTTACATCGGCTTATGCAGTGTTCGTAGGGAATATGAAAGACATATGGTTTTTCTAAAATGATGGCATTTTCAGCATAAAGTATCTGAATTCGGTTCTTTGACGCGTCTACATCCAGAAGCAAGCGACACGCATAGGACAGATGTAGGGGGGACTCCCACCTACCGACAATTCTTGAGCTCGAAGTTTAGCTAAAAGGGGAGGGGAGAGGGGAGAAAACTAGTTATTTTAAGCTAAACTTTACTAACTGTAGTGTGGCTCTAAAAGTTTTCACGCAGCAGCCGGCCTGAGCAATTTGCCGAACAGCTGAGACGGTTTAAACCAGAAATGATAACATCAGACGCTCTCAGGTGTTAGAAAAACTGTCAGGCTAGCTTCGCCCACGCACAGGATCCCTCAAAAGCCGCTGGGTCGGTGTACACACAATCGGAAGCCTGGAAGTAAATTACCGCTTGCGCGCAGCCAAGTCAAGCCTGTCTCTTAGCTTATGCAAAGCCGCTAAGAAGACGCGATAAGCGTCTCGGTTTGTCAGGTGTGAAAAGGGGGAAGGGGTTGAGCGATATCCTAGGCAAATAGCAAGACGAAACCGAATTATCCCGGTTCCAGCAAGACGTGCTCGCCGCTGCAAACACGAACCTTTGCAAAGCTCCATGTTTGGGGCGCAGCCCACCCGGCCACTAGGCTCGGGGCATTTGGGGAGGGGGGGGCTACCTAACCACGCGCGCAAATATCCCCACGCTCCCTACCCAGCCTTAATAGGGTTTTTATTTATTATTATTACAGTCCTGTTATTGTAAAGGCCGCCCCCAATCAGCCGCGATTCCCGCTCACCGCTTCGGGCAGCGCCAATTCCGTCGGGCTAACCAAGGATTCCTCCGCCGCTCGTTTCTCGCACCCTCCCTTTTGTCCCGCCCCTCCCCTCCCGGGTTTTTATAGTTTACCCTCCGCTGCACGTGACTTCGTGCGCCGGAGGATTCCCGGCCACTCCTTCCCCGGCCGCTGAAGGGAGCCGTCAGAGAAAGCGGCGAGGGCCAAGCTCCCCCTAGCGGCCAGCCTTGCAAGGCCATTCGCCCTGTTGCCCAATTTCTCACGTGGGAACCACCAACTTTCTCGTAGGAAAAAAATAGCCCACTTTCGTTTATGACGGTTGCAGTGTCCTGCGGTCATGTGATCACCTTTTAAGACCTTCTGACAAAGTCAATGGGAAAACTGGATCCCCTTAACAATCTTGTTGCTAATTTAACAACCGCGGTGATTCACTGAACAACTGTGGCAAGAAAGATGGGGACAAAATTCACTTAATAAATGTTTCACATAGCAACAAAAATTTTGGTCTCAATTGTGGTCGAAAGATGAGGATTATCTATAGTCTAATTTATAACTTGAATTTTGCCGATCTCTAAGATCAAGATGTCTGAGGTACAAATAGCATAGAAAATCGCTTGTTTATATGTAAAGATAAAAATGATGCCTTCATTTCTCTAAAAATCACTTTCTTGTGCACTAACACAAATAAAAATGGGGATAATTTAGTGAAAAGTTTTAAAACAGTATTAAGTTTTAACAGTATTAAAAATGGGACAATGAATGATAACACCATTAATAAATTTTAATGGGTTTTTCTTACAAAGCTTTGGGGGAGGGCAAATTGCTGCTATGGTTAGAAATAAATGGAAATTTGATTGCATAACTTTGCTCATAACTGGTCTGCGTAGTTTCTGCACCTGATTCAGTCTGCCAAATATTAAGACTTAACTACAGGGGGATAATTTCGCAACAATTCCAAGATAAGGCTAGGACTCAGATGAAGCATGAATGTATTAAAAACGGTTGCTAATAACTTTGTCATAGCATCACATGTCAGGATGTTGAAACAAAGTAACTTTCATTTTTTCCTCAGATAATCTTGTAAAGTAGGTCAGGAAAAATTGTTCAAGCATAAACTAGCATATCTCATGAAGGTCATTTTTATCTATGCAAATTTTTGCAAATTGAAATGATGCTTAAAAGATTAATGCATTTAAATTTTTAACAGGTGGTTGCTTGAGTTATAGCATCTATATTTATATCATTTATATCAACAACTCAGAGGATTTTAATAGCACATACATTTTAACTAAAGTATTTGAACTGAAACAGTTAAAATAATGGCAGCCTTTGGTTAAACTACAATTTCCACAATGCCTGATAATTTGGACAGAATAACTGGCTGATAGGTGGAGTCCAACCAACTTTTAAAAACAAGATTCCACACTGCTGAACTAAAAGGATTATATTTTCAGCTTTGAACGTAGGTCTTTATAAATATTGGAATAAAAATAGTTGTGTATTGCAGGCAGCTAACACAACCTGCAAGTTTCATATTGTCTTTCATGCTAATTTCCTATCTTAACCAAAATCAAGTACAATTTATATTGTTTCTTCTAAATTTATGCTTATTGCTGGCTTTTGCAACATATACATTTTTTTTCCTTCTCTACTGTTTGTTCTTGATTCCAATCATATGCAGGGGAAAAAAGTCTGATTTTAAAGACATTCCAATTGGTCTCATAGGCTGCCTACATTCTTGACAACCTGGTTTCCCTGCAATTCCCAGAAATATATATATTTTTTCCCTCAAGAGCCTTGGCATCAGTGAGGATTTGCTGTCAGAATGAAATTCTGGTACTGGTAGCTGCATTTAAAGCTCTTCATGGTTGGGGGCTGGGTTATGTGCAGACTACCTCTCCTCAGAGCTGACTATTCATCCTGTTAGATCTGGCAGGAAAGGCATGCCTTGGGTCCTGTCTGTTAAGAGTTACATCTGGCAAGACTCAGGAAGAAAAGAGTCTTTTCGGCTCTGGTGTCCACCTTTCGGAATACCATGCCCCCTAGATCAGATTTGCCTTTTCTCAAGGCATTAAAAATTTGGCTTTGCCATCTAGCCTGGCAGTATGCCTAGGCCTGTTTCCTGGTTAATTTCAATGCAGGACACCATGAATGTCCTTGTATGTCCACTATCTATGTCCACTAACCCTAATCCTATGAAGTTTTATAGTACAAAATTGATGTATTTTTTTAATGGTTGCTTTACTGTTTTTATTTTTTTAATTATTAGCAGAACAGTCATATACAGTGGGGCAAAAAAGTGTTTAGTCAGCCACCAATTGTGCAAGTTCTCCCACTTAAAAAGATGAGAGAGGCCTGTAATTGTCATCATAGGTAGACCTCAACTATGAGAGACAAATGAGAAAACAAATCCAGACAATCACATTGTCTAATTTGGAAAGAATTTATTTGCAAATTATGGTGGAAAATAAGTATTTGGTTACCTACAAACAAGCAAGATTTCTGGCTCTCACAGACCTGTAACAACTTCTTTAAGAGGCTCCTCTGTCCTCCACTCATTACCTGTATTAATGGCACCTGTTTGAACTTGTTATCAGTATAAAAGACACCTGTCCACAACCTCAAACAGTCACACTCCAAACTCCACTATGGTGAAGACCAAAGAGCTGTCGAAGGACAGCAGAAACAAAATTGTAGACCTGCACCAGGCTGGGAAGACTGAATCTGCAATAGGCAAGCAGCTTGGTGTGAAGAAATCAACTGTGGGAGCAATAATTAGAAAATGGAAGACATACAAGACCACTGATAATCTCCCTCGATCTGGGGCTCCATGCAAGATCTCAACCCGTGGGGTCAAAATGATTACAAGAACAGTGAGCAAAAATCCCAGAACCACACAGGTGGACCTAGTGAATGACCTGCAGAGAGCTGGGACCAAGGTAACAAAGGCTACCATCAGTAACACACTACGCTGCCAGGGACTCAGATCCTGCAGTGCCAGACGTGTCCCCCTGCTTAAGCCAGCACATGTCCAGGCCTGTCTGAAGTTTGCTAGAGAGCATTTGGATGATCCAGAAGAAGATTGGGAGAATGTCATATGGTCAGATGAAACCAAAGTAGAACTGTTTGGTAGAAACACAACTCATCGTGTTTGGGGGAGAGAAAATGCTGAGTTGCATCCAAAGAACACCATACCTACTGTGAAGCATGGGGTGGCAACATCATGCTTTGGGGCTGTTTCTCTGCAAAGGGACCAGGACGACTGATCTGTGTACAGGAAAGAATGAATGGGGCAATGTATTATGAGATTTTTGAGTGCAAACTTCCTTCCATCAGCAAGGGCATTGAAGATGAAACGGGGCTGGGTCTTTCAGCATGACAATGATCCCAAACACACCGGGCAACGAAGGAGTGGCTTCGTAAGAAGCATTTCAAGGTCCTGGAGTGGCCTAGCCAGTCTCCAGAGCTCAACCCCATAGAAAACCTTTGGAGGGAGTTGAAAGTCCGTGTTGCCCAGTGACAGCCCCAAAACATCACTGCTCTAGAGATCTGCATGGAGGAATGGGCCAACATACCAGCAACAATGTGTACCAACCTTGTGAAGACTTACAGAAAATGTTTGACCTCTGTCATTGCCAACAAAGGATATATAACAAAGTATTGAGATGAACTTTTGATATTGACCAAATACTTATTTTCCACCATAATTTGCAAATAAATTCTTTCCAAATCAGACAATGTGATTGTCTAGATTTGTTTTCTCATTTTGTCTCTCATAGTTGAGGTCTACCTATGATGACAATTACAGGCCTCTCTCATCTTTTTAAGTGGGAAAACTTGCACAATTGGTGGCTGACTAAATACTTTTTTGCCCCACTGTATATGAGAAGGACGACAATATACATTTAATAAATATTTAGAGCAGAATTTAATTGTAACTTATCACATTAAACCAAAAATATGGTTTATTTAGTAAGCGGGACTTAAACTGATCATTGGTTAATTACCTGATGGTTTCTATTTTCTACAGGTAGTTCTTGGGTTACAATGGCAACTGGAATCAGAATTTCTGTACCCAAGCAATGTAATTGTAAAATGTGACATCATGTGACTAAACCACTTAGCATCAGCAGTCTTCATTGCCGTCTTTAAGCAGGAATCGTGGATTGTTAAGTGAGGCTGTCATTGCAATTTGCAATTTCCTGCTGGCTTCTGAAAAGCAATCAATGGGGAAGCTGGTTGAATATTGCAAGTTCCAGGAAGCTTTCATGCAGGTTGACAGGCAGTTGAGTGTCATGGAGTGTGGCCAAGTGAGGGAAATGGTCAACTCTGTAACACTGTGGATGGGGGTTCTGAGGCACTGTGTAAGATAGATAGGGAAGCTGTGATGCTGCTGTGAAGGCAGGGGAAAGGACTGCCACTTCAAATAGTCACTGAATGAGTAGTCATTAATCAAGAACTACCTATACATTTTGCCATTACATTAATCCAAAATAAATCTTTTGTAGCACCTTGTTCAGTGAGGTATATGGATTTTGAAGAAAGAGTTCTAGTTCAACATAGATCAAAAATGTTGAAATAATTGATTCATGTCAAAAGTCAGATAAATACTTGGATATTATTTCAGATATCTGAATAACTAATTCCACCATTTAGACCTAAGAAAAGTAAAATAAAAACATATTTCCCTGTGCATAAATAAATTATGGAAGCTGCATTTCACATGCACTGTAATATTTAGGTACACTTATGATCCATGGCCATTTATTCAGGTACTACATTATAAGATATGTATGAATGAACTAATGTATATAATTTAAGCACTGAAGGCAAATATTTATCAACAATATATGAAAAAGACTACTGAATTTCTACACAATTATAGTCAATGATTCTATATTCTCACAATCAGATTTGATTACCATACATGGCTAGTTGCATATAACAATAGAGAAAATGTCTGTACCATTTATTATTGCCAAGAATATCACTTAAACTTTATATCATCAGGCAAAGTTGTTTTCATTTGCAGAGATGCGACTCCTCAGTGTTATTTATTTGTGCAGGCATGTGCATGCAGGCAGAAAGACACATGGTTTGCTACTTTTGGTTTTATTGCATAGCTTAAAAGTTTTTTCTACTTTTTTAAAAATTGCCTCACACTGCAGTGAAATAAGTAGTTTTTAAAAATATAAGATGGTATATCTTTTTTAAATGAAAGTAAGAATAATACCCCTTGAAACGTGAAATAAAAACAAAGCATGAAAGAAACCAGTATATTCTGCTAATTCAGAGTGGCCCTTATTCTGAACTGCTTAGTTTCCCAACTTTCATATTCATCAATTAGACAGTATTCTGAACCAATCCTTTAACCATTAGTAAAAATAGCAATACAGGAAGAATCTAAGTGATTTATTTTTTATTATAACATGCATTGCATTTTCATTTAGGTCTATTTTCACTGCTTGTAAACTGTGTAGGATCAATATTTGTCCTGAGAATAAGTAACTGTAATACTTAAGTTTTTAAAAAGCGTAAGTTTAGAATCAAGTTATACCAGTTTATTAAATTCTTTTCATGCAGTTTGGTCTATTAGTTCTATACTATCTAACTTCAGTATTCTTTGCAATTATTATTTTTTTTTGGTAGAAAGTTTCCGTAACTGATTCTAGAAAAGTATCACCTCTCCTTTTGGCATTAAAAAAAAAAGTGTTCCCGTTATATTTCCTTCTTACTCCAGCCATTTGCAAACTCACGTCCATATTCTTGTTCAGAAAACTACATTTAAATCACATCGTACATCATCCCTATTAATTGAAGCATAGACCCAACCAGGGCTGCAAGAAGGTTTTCAAAAAAGGCAAGATTTGGTGTTCAAATAAACCCAGATTCTAATACCCCCCCCAATAAATCAGTTTTAAACTATATTATTCTTATTTATTTGATACATACAATATAATGTATAGAAAAATAGATTTTTAAATAAAAACCTGGAAACCCTGATAAGCATCTGGGTTTAAAAACCCAGCACTGGCAACCCTGCACCCCACTTTGTGCCACGACCTCGGTTTACGAACGCAGTCTCTTTCTCACAACCATCCGTCCCAAGCCCGAAGACACCCCACCCCCCCACCCCCCCAAGCACGTCGGAAGCTTCCCGGGCGCTCTCATCTCTGCTCTGCTCTCAGGGGGGTTCCTCACTTGAAATGCGGGAGGAGGCGAAGAGCTTCAATCGCACCACTGCGCGTGCGTGGAGTGCAGACACAACTCGTCCGGCTTTCCCTTCAAAGGATCTGTGAAGTTCCGTAGGACAATGAGACCCTCCTTTCGTGGGAGGAATGGCGGCGGCGCCAAGCGACCCGGAAACAACACAAAAACAAGTAAGCAGTGCTCGGGTCCGTGTGGTAAGAAAGTGGTGGTGATGATTCGGTTTTAGCTAAGAGGCGAGGAGTTTGGTTCTGCGAACATGACAAAGCAGGTGGGGTGGGGAGTGGGCTCGAAGGGAATGGTCAGATTTGGGATTCTTTCCCACATTAGAAACATCCAGGTGGCCACGCAGAGATCAGATATAATAATTCAAGGAAGTTCGTAAGTGGGGAGTTGAAGCAATAGGCGCTTGCAGACCATGCTTTGAGGTACACTGCCTTTGAACATGGAAGTTCTACTTAGCTATATCACTGTTAGTAGTTTTCAAAACATCTATCCTTTACTATTCATGTCAAAAGAGAAGGTTGCAACCGACAAAGCCTGTAAATTTCACAAGTCCAAGCAGACTCTGGAAAGTGTCAAACAGGTATACAGCAAGCTTTGGGTGCCATCCATGGATTCCAGCAAGCCTATAGGTTTGAGAAGCTAAAGGGTTTTGAAAGAATGCTCAAAATCTGTGTTCAAAATCCATCATACCCCTCCACTCTTTGGCAAGCTTGAAATATCAAGAAAAGTGGGAGAGTGGGACTACTAAAACCCTGAACCTTGCAGAATTGTGTGTATTGTTCTAGATCTCTCTTTTTGAAGTTCAAGGAACATGTTTATTTCATGCAACTTTCATTTCCCTTAAAATTAGAAAATATTAATTTACTTGTTCCTATTAGTTTGATTTCCTCAACTATATCTTTCCTACAGACATGTTAGGGCAAGGCACACGTGCGCACACACACACACACTTTCCATGGGTTTTCTCAACTCTTTGAATACATAATATAGCAACAGCACTTAGATTTATATACCACTTCACAGTGCTTTACAGCCCTCTCTAAGCGGTTTACAGTGTCAGCATATTGCCCGCAACAATCCGGGTCCTCATTTTACCGACTTTGGAAGGATGGAAAGCTGAGTCAACCTTGAGCTGATGAGAGTCGAACTGCCAAACTGCTGCTAGCCGGCAATCAGTAGACGTAGCCTGCAATACTATATTCTAATCACTGCGCCACCACGGCTTAATATAATAAAAATGTGCTTGGACTTCAAAAAACAGAAATATATGAAACTTTGTGCTGGGATGTACAAAAATCATACACAACAGGAAGTTTAAAAAAATCACTGTTTGTTAAAATGTGCATATTCTTCTTACCCGGTATTTGAAAGTGGTGATAACATCAAATATTTATATTCTGCAGTCTGATATATATATGGTTGGATTGCTAGATCCTGTTGTAGCTGATCTTTATGTTGGGAGCTTTTTTATATCTCTAATAAAAGCTAATTATATATCTGAGCTTTATCTTTTCATTCTTCCACTGCAAACACCTCAGAGTTTCTAGAAAGGTATTTATTTCCATTCTCTTTCAGCTATAATTGCAAGCTATTTCTGAAAAGAACTTGCCAAGAAAATTGCAGGGATTTGTCTTAAAGAATTGGACACGATTGAACAGAAGGGGAAAAAAGGGTTGAAAGTAAAGTAACTTAAACTAATTATATATAACATCATTTTGCAGACTGAAGAAATTGAAGCTCTGTCAGCTATATATGGTGATGAATGGTGCACTGTTGATGAAGATGAGAAAATTTTTTGCATTAAGATTAGTGATTGCTCAGCACAGCCAAACTGGACTCTCAATTTGCAGGTAAGTTTATAGTTATATAATTGGGACTATACTTTGAAAGTAGACCTCATCAGAGTATAGGGTTTTTCTTTGTAGGTTTTTCTTTTTTTTCTCTAAAACAGTTTTAACGTTGGGAATAGTTGTTTCTTTTAAAAATTGCTAGTAGTGCATACAGTTCTGCAAAGAGTTGGGAAAGGGGAGAATTAAATGTTCTTTATGCTCTCAGATCTGTTTATAGAAAAACAAATTGTACTTACTTTATCGTATAGGACTGTATAGTCTAAGACTACATCTTTTTGTGTACTTTTATAATATTGCAGTATTTCAGAATTGATCTTACGGATATTTTTCCCAGCTATTTTTTTAAAGAAGATACTATTGCTGGTTGACTGTTAAAATCTTGCAGGTGATTCTGCCTCCTGAATATCCAACTTCAGCACCACCTATTTATCAACTTAAGTAAGTACATGCTTTCCAGAACGATATATCATTTTAATAATAGGCAATTCTTAACTATAATCCTCCCCAAATAATTTTGTTATGCTGTAACAGAAACTCTACAATATTTTCATTTTTTTAGCTTTCCTACCTAGCAGCCACACCTGTTTTTTTGCCAGATATCCAATAGCTGATGCTATTTAGCTTATATGTAGCTTTAATTTCTGTTTGTGGTATTTTTTTATATAATAGCTATTTTGTTTTGTTTCAGTTTTCAATAATGTTATGTTTGTGTTTTATTTTGTGCTACTTTTATTTTGGGCTGTATTATATGTTGGTTCTGTGGTTAAACTCTGCTGGCCAGTCTGTAGATTGTGAATATGTAGTATATAAAGGAACACAATGAATGAATAAAGAAATTCATATTCTTTAAAGAGTTGGGAGAAAAAGGATGCACTTATGTAGAATTGGAGGAGATCAACCCTGACTGCTCTTTAGAAGGCCAGATCCTGAAGATGAAACTCAAATACTTTGGCCACCTAATGAGAAGGAAGGACTCACTGGAGAAGAGCCTAATGTTGGGAAAGATTAAGGGCAAAAGAAGAAGGGGACGACAGAGAACGAGGTGGCTGGATGGAGTCACGGAAGCAGTAGGCGTGAGATTAAATGGACTCCAGAGGATGGTAGAGGACAGGAAGGCCTGGAGGAATGTTGTCCATGGGGTCGTGATGGGTCGGACACAACTTTGCAACTAATAACAACAAAAAATGTAGAATTGACATAGAAAAGACCTGAATAAACAGAAAAGTCTTCAACAATTGTTCAAAAAATACAATGGGCACCTCACACACCTCTCAGAGAGGTGCAGACACCAACTGAGTGCAGACACCAACTGAGAAGATGCGTACCCATATCTACATGTGTACCCATATCTCATTATCAGGGTTCTTGATTATCAGATTGATTACCAGAGTTCTTGAGAAGAGAAACAGAAGTTATGTGACAGCCCCCCCCCCCCCTTATGAAATATATTATCTGGATTAATTTCAGTCTGGAAATGGTATTAATCGCGCTAGTGAATGATTGCTGGCAAAATTTAGATGGAGGATGTGTCTCCTCTCCTTAACCTTTCAGTGACATTAAATAACATCAACTGTGATACTTTGGGGGGATTGCTTGTGAGTGTTGGGGATTGGAGACATTTTAGTGCATGGTTCTTTTGTTTTCTGAGTGGGCAGTCCTAATCAATCGTCAAATCCTTGTATAGTCCGGGGTGGGGTACTCAGGGATTGGCATTTCTATTTTTACATATGTGTGTAGTCGCAGGAAGAGGTCATCCAGTAATTCAGGATGTTGAATAATGAGTAGGTAATATAATCCAGTTTTCCTCTCTGCCTGGGCATGCAGTGGAAGATGTGTCAAGGAGACCCTTTGCTCAGCTTCAACTGGTGTGCCAGTTTGGCCTTTCCAGGATCCGCCGATAATGGTGACAGTAGTTTATGCCCCTAATCTCTTGGTTAGATTACTGCTATTCACACTCCATGGGGTTGCCCTGAAGGCAAGTTGGAAGGAGTGTGGCACTGAATGTAATTACCTGCATGGTGGTTAGAAATAATAGATTTAGTAGAATCGTATCAATTTTCTTGGAAGTGCATTGATAGCCAGTAAGCATTCGGATGCTGTTCAAAGTGCTGGTTATCCATTATGGCTTGACTTCTCATTATCCTTATTTACTACTATCTG
The DNA here is from genome assembly GCA_012654045.1 of Ptyas mucosa. Lineage (NCBI taxonomy): Eukaryota > Metazoa > Chordata > Lepidosauria > Squamata > Colubridae > Ptyas > Ptyas mucosa. The sequence goes on from WNWU01000003.1 coordinate 24,294,376, forward strand.
ATATGGATAAATTCTGTTTTCCCAACACATTTAGACCAGGGGGATCTTGTAGGTTCCTTCCCCTTAAGACATAAAGATGGTAGAAACTCCAAAGCAGACTTTCTCGGTTATAACTTCCTTTCCCTGAAATAGCATACTTCCCATGATCAGGTTGGCTCCCTCTTTACTGTCATTTTACAAGAATTCTATAACAGTGGTTTTCCAAAGAGCCTTTGGTAACGGGGTATTGCCTGACTGGAAGCAGCTGCTGATGGAGCACTGACAGTTTAGGTCAGAGTTTCTGAACTTCAGCAACTTTAAGACATGTGGACCAACTCCCAGAATTTCCCAGCCACACATCTTAAAGTTGCTGAAGTTGAGAATCACTACTTCATGCTAAGACAAGGCTAGATGTGGGAGTGTTCTTATTCTGTATTTTACTCTGTTAACACTAGGCTACTTAGAAACCTAATTACTTAAACATGGATGCTCTCCAATTCATTGGAGAACCTAGAATGAATTGGAGTGTATGCGTTTATGTAATAATTATACTCATAATAATTATGTAATAATTATACTTATTAATAACTTGCCATTATTATGGTACATAAATAGGATATGGTTTAGAAAATGCTATCAATAGAAATTGGCATGCTCATTATGTTCCAGTGCTCCTTGGATTTTACAAAAGGAATATGCAGAACTGGCAAATCATCTAGAAGAAATCTATGTGTAAGTAGTATATATTTCTATCCTGTTTTAAGGTACAGTTTTAAAAATGTACAACATTTGTATTTCTAAAAATCTAAATACTGATAATTCCAGCAGGTGGCAGTCCAATGCAAAAAGTATAATAAAACCGATATGTTTCCAAAAAATTTATATACCTAGATTTTAGACAGGGAGATTTTAGACAGGCCTCTTTTCTTTCATGATCAGAATTACTTGAAGAATTATGTTTGGGATCCAGAGATCTACATGATCAAAACGTATGTCAAGTTAAATGTCATACATTGCTGCAACAAAGTAATGCCTATTCCAAATTTCTTTTGCAAGTCCTCTTAATGTTATGTAGTGATAATTGCATGAAATAAAGAGATATTGCAGAAACTCTTGTGTTTGGGGCAGCACAACTGTGCCTTCTAAAGCTTCTAGTTAAACCCATGCTGAGCATTCTGAATAGATTCATTTTGGGAAAGCCCCTGAGGTTGAATGACATAGGTGCTGATTGGTGTTCCCCATTTGGATCATCACTGTATGTAAAAGTGATTTTCTGAGAGAAAGTTTAGGGAAAACAAAATTGGAATTTTACATGAGGTCAATTTACCAGTTGCTTTGGGGGCCTTATTCTGTGATATTAAAATATAAAAATATTTCACATTCAGTTCTTATTTCTAAATTAAGAGCTTCTTGATATATCATCTGTAATTGGCTTGTTTCAGACAGAACCTTGGTGAAAGCATTCTTTATCTGTGGGTAGAGAAGATACGTGAGGTTTTGATAGAAAAATCCCAGTCATCTGAATCGGGTAATATGCAATGTGTTGTTTGGCCACTTTATATAGCAGGAAATTGACTTATAATTGAAAATAAGTAGAAGATATTTGTGGACAAAATGAAATGTAGCAATATGAGAGCAGTGGTGAAATCTAAATTTTTTTACTACTGGTTCTGTGGGCGTGGCTTGGTTGGCGTGGTGTGTCTTGGTGAGTGTGGCAGGAGACGGATACGGCAAAATCTCCATTCCCACCCCACTCCTGGGGGAAGGATATTGCAAAATCCCCATTCCCTCCCCACTCCGGGGGGGGGGGGGGGGAAGGATATTGCAAAATCTCCATTCCCACTCCATTCTGGGACCAGCCAGAGGTGGTATTTGCCAGTTCTCCGAAATTTCCGCTATCGGTTCTCAGAACTACTCAAAATTTCCACTACCGGTTCACCAGAACCTGTCAGAACCTGCTGGATTTCACCCCTATATGAGGGGCATTATGGCAGCATAGCAAATGGATCAAACTTTTTCACTTTGAAATGTTATCTATCTTGCCTGTCCACTTACCTGTATTTTAGTTTATATATGATTTGCATAGTGTCATTTTAGTATTGACACAGGGTCATGTTTAGGTGCATGTTGTCGGTGCTGCAGTATTATATTTCAGAGAGTGAGCGGGTGAAATATGCAAGCTTTATGAATTGGATAGATCGATTGACAGACAGTCAGACAGACGAAGTGTTACATATTTCAGGTTTGATGGAAAACACATAAAGGTCAGGAAAATACTACAAGAACCTGTAAATCTTTAAATATAAAAAGTACATAAAGATGTATTGGCCAAAATAGTATGGAAATTGAATTTTTAATATTGATTTCTTTAGAGCTCTTGCCACTGAAATACTGTAAGTATTAACTGGCATTGATTTTTTTACCAGTAGGCCCAGATAATAAAAAAATTACAGAAGAAACAGATGTGGACTATGAAGAAGAATTTGCACTGGAATATGAACCTCTTCCAGATTGTACAGCTATAAAGTTGAATTTTGATCTATCTGAAAAAAAAGGTAAAGTTTCTATTGCTGTCCCATTACATTTCACTTAAACTTATATAACAATAAAGAGGAAAAGCAGCTCAAGGGATATGATAACATGAAGCCCCTATGAAGAGAATGAGATCATAGCAACAGAGAAGTTGCTCTACAGTATATTAAGACAAGTCATTGGTTCATCTAGCTTTGTAATATTAAGACAGATTGCCTTCATCATTAGGAAATGAGAGTGCTTTTTTCTTCTTCGATAATGGGATGGACATGGACCTCCTACTTCTCAAACATATGTTTTACTATTGTACAAAGGTGTGACAGGGCCATGCAATTTCCTCTTCCCTATGTCCATATGTCAGATATGAATATCTGAATTGGGGAAAGTGTTGAAATAAACACTGCTTTGGGATCTACAGCTCTGACTACATAGGATTCCAGCATACATGTGCATATACATATACTGTACATATTCATATATAGTTGCTTATATTTCCATATCTCAGATATTTGTTAAATGTGCAGTCCTTTGGATTTGATTTCTAGGAGATACTTCATAATGCACAGGGTTCTAAGCAAATATGTCAGTTTCTAAAATCTAGGTCCCAGTTGAAACAAGAAAGGAACAAATAACAGAATTCTAAGATGAAGGAATCTTAATTCCTTAACCTAGTTTTCTTGGTTCTTTGTAAATAGTACAGTGAGATATTGGTGATTAGATTATTTGGACTAAGTGTGAATTTTTACTTCTACAGTCTGTTTCTTTGTATTCTTCTATCTCAGTGTTGGCAGACCTTTTTGGCACCGAGTGCCGAAACAGGAGCACATGTGTGTGAGGGGGGCACCAGAAACCGGAAGAGCAGCTCCCCAACGCACATGCACGGGAGCGCTAAGAACTGGAAGAGCAGCTTTCCTGTGTGCATGCGCATACCGGGAAGCTAAGCTTCCAGTTTCCAGCGATCTTCTGGTTTCTGGCACACATCGGAACCCGGAAGAGCAATGAAAGATGGCTGGTGTGCCCAGACAGATGGCTCTGCATGCCACTTCTGGCATGTGTGCCATAGGCTCGCTGTTCTATCTTGTTCCCTTGTTTGAGCTAACCCATGCTTTGCATTTGGCTGAAAAACAGGATTAAAGTCTTAAAAGCAATAAACATAGAAAAGGAAAATTTTAAAGATCGATGAACATGACTAGAAATCATTGTTTGTTGTTAATATTTAAAGAGCCCAGAGATAATATTTATGAAGAAAATATTTCAAAGTTCTATTTGAATTCGGTAGAAAGTTCAGTAAGCCATCCTTGCACAAAATCTTAATTTTTCAATTTTCAGATGAAGAGTTACCTCCAATTTATCATGGAAACCCAATTACAGACCGAAGAAGCACATTTCAGGCACATTTAGCACCTGTTGTGTGCCTCAAACAGGTTAGTAAAGCCTGCTTTCAACCAATCATGTCATTATGTTATGGAATAGGTTATACTTACTGGTTCAGCATATTCACATCTATAAATTAATTGAAAAACATCAAAGAACTGCTTGATAATATTATGAATTTGCAGACCTCACTATCCCATTCAGTAATTGATTAATCTAGAAGTTCATATACGGTGGAGATTCTGATTTTATTTATTTTTGGCTCTAATGTCTGTAAACTGCAGTATGTTATGTTAGCTTTCTTTCTCAGGTTGAGTGATCTTATGGGTAAGTTGTTATGAAGAAGGATTTTCTGATTACGTGGATTTGGAAACAGGGCCATGCTGCTGCGGAAAAATAAGTACTAAATCAATGCATTATGTTGACTGATGATGTTCTGCCCCAGCTACGTACCCCAAAGAACGCAGCACACACAAAGTCCGTACAAACCTTAATTTACTAATTAAATACTACTAATGAGCTTTTTTAGTAGTTGTTCGAACACAAGTACAATAAATGAATCTTTTCTGAGCAAGGGCTGTTAATTTAAATTCATTAACAGCTGACAAGAATTCAAAGAATAATAACTCAGTTCTGAGGCACAGTATTTCAGGTAACCATAATCTTACTGTGGTTGGCAGAATGCCCAGAAACAATTTGTAGGAAAATTGATAAGAAACAAGAGCCAAATCAAACATTTTCTGGAATCAAGACGTGAAGGAATTTGAACGAAGTTGTTTCCTGCAAATTGCATCAGTCGTTGTCATCCTTCCTTAAATAGGCTAGGGGAGTGGCCAATTAGCCCCAAGCCTTACTCTCGAGGAGACCTCCTCCTGAGGAGCCATTCCTGCCTTTTCACAGCTCTGCGTGCTCGTGCATCGAGAAGAGGCTCCTTCTCTTCTTCCTCTTTACTTATGGGAGCTTCTGGAGGTTCTGAAGGCCCTGGCTGAATCCCTGCCTCTGGCATCACATCTCCTTCAGCCTCCTCATTGTCCGACTCGAATGCCAACTGCACAGGCTGCTGGCACAGCACCACACCAGCCTCCTCACTGTCGGAATCAGCTACTAACTGCACAAGCTGCTAACAGGCCACAACAGATGAACAACTGGAAGTGAAAATAGCATTTGAGTATTTTGCTTGTAACCTATGCAAATGTGTGGGAAATGTGGTATCAAGAAAGGACATCTTGATGCATTATAAATTTAGCTTACTGTCTGGCAGTATCTATACTGCTTCTTTATAGACAGGCCCATTAGTACGTGAATGGCAAATGAATGAAAGATTTAACATAGACTGAAACAAGATCAGAAAATAGCTGGAGAAGGTTGAGACGTGGATCATAGACAAGAATGATGGATAAGAAATGAGACATGAGAAAATAATTGTCTGGGATATTAAGAGGCTTAATACTACTGAAACAAATACTAAATTCCTGGACTAACTCGTGGACAAGCAAAGGAAACCAGTTAGAAACTTCTATTGTCTTGTGAAAGGTATCAGTCTGTGAATGGGCAGGATAACAAGACTGAATGAAGGAAAAAGAATAAAGAATTCTGAATGCTATGGGAGACATAGCAATGTGGCAAAGTATTCAGGAGGGCAGAGTATGACATCTACTTTAGTGTGCACCAATTCAGGTAGAACTTTTTTCCAAGTGGGCTAGTGTGTAAGATGATATATCAAAAACAAATATTTAGGCACTACCTGCTAATTAGAGAATATTATTTTCAGACAGCAACACCATGACTTTCCACCTGCTTTTTCTCCAAAACTCATCCTGGCTGCATTAGTGTAGTATCCACACTAAATCTAGGGAAAACTTCTAACTAACATCTGTGTTGCATTTTTATTACAGTAAACATTCTTTAATAGTAAGTGATTTTTGTTCTGTAATAATAGAATTACATTACCGTATTTTTTAGAGTATAAGACACACCTTTTTCCCCCCTAAAAGGGGGTGAAAATTTAGGTGTGTCTTACACACCAAATGTAGCCCTGCCCACCCACTGGCCCCCACACTTTGGCCTCTGCCTCGCAGCAGTTACCTCCTTGCAAGCAAACAGCAAGAAAAAACAGCTGCTTTCAGCTTCAGCGCAGCCTAATTAGCACAAGTTGATTGGATGGGCCTCCTGACTCTCAGCTGATTTGCTCTCCCCTGTTTTGCTCAGGACTCTGCTGCTTGTTGCAAAGAGGTAAATTGCTGAAGCAGATTTTTTTCCCCTTGTGCTGATCAAGCTATGATGAAAACGAAAATGAAAGTAAACAGCAGGCTGTTTGCTGTTTGCTGCAATGAGGCAAAATTGCTCAGAGGCAGAGGGAGATTTCTTTTTCTTCTTTTCCTCACCAAAAAAGGTAGGTGCGTCTTATACTCAGAAAAATACGGTATTTTTAATGTGGGTCCGATATCTAGACTGGATCATTATCTGTTGGTATCTAAGTTAGTTTGCATGGAAAATAACCAGTAGTGGATTTCACTTACCTTCGCTACCAGTTTGGAACTGTGAGTGCGCGTGCGCGCTTGCGGCGCTTGCGGCGCTTGCGGCGCTTCTGCGCATGCCCAGAACCTTTTGCACATGCGCAGAGCATCCGTGATGACATCCGGGTAGGTGGTTGGAGCTTCCCGTCGCCTCTACCGGTTCGCTCGAACTGGTAGAAAGCCACCACTGAAAATAACATTTTATTTGCTGAATCATAATTTTCTTTTTCCTGGTGTGTTTTTATTCAAAAAAATCAAGGTTTTAATTACAAGTGTCATCTGTATCATTAGATGTTCAGAAACTATTAGAATAGAAAGCCAGGATATAATTTTAATTAAAAACAGTTATAATTATTGTATTTCCTGTCTTGTGTCAGATACTTATTTTGGCCAAATATACAAAAATACAGTAGCCATGACAGGTAGATAGCTGGGTGGAACCAACTATATTAATAGGCAGTGTTGCAAGTTATCATTCAAAGATTTTGACAATGCCAGTTTATCTACCTCTACTAGCATGTCTTTGTGACTAAAGGATCCCATAAGATCTCACTTATGGTTATGCAGCTGTCACACAGATCAGAGAACAGCATGGGTGGGCAGATAAAATATACATACAAAGCTCCTATTGATTAGAAATGGGTGGTTCCTGGTTCTCCTCAGGTTATTTGACCTCAGTGCCCATTAGCCATAACTACTGCAATTAAGGTTTTTATTGATTAGGCTCCCCCAATATCTGGAAGACTACGGATTACCCACTTGTGGGGCCCATTTGTTTTGGGATAAGTTCCATTACACTTAAAAGTTTTTCATACGCTGCTTTTCTTCATGCACGTGTCTCATGATGTTCCAATATATTCCTCTTTACGTGTGCTGTGGAACATTTTTGTTATATACAAATGAATCTATAGGTAATTATAGCACTGTTTATTTAGCCACATTGATCTTCTTGGCCACTTGTCTTGGCCTTTTAACTAAGATCCAAGTGTAGAAAGAGAGAGAGATTGTATATAAGAAGTATTTGCTACACTTCAGCAGTGTTCTTCTCACTGACACAGTAAGAGAATTTACTTTGAAATAATGGAAACACAACAAAAATAAATATTGAAGATGTATTTTGATGACTCTAGAGGAACGACTTTTCTCTTTTGAATTAAATGCTGTTTGCTTGCCAGACATGTTTTCTCAAGCTCTCAGAGCTTTAATATTGTTTTGCTTAAAGTGGTATTAATTATGCATTGTTTATTAAAACAGTTTCTTTACACAGCCTTTATTATATAGGGAAATGTAATCTCTCTGATAAGAATAATACAGTTGTTACTATATTTGAAGGGAGACAGGAAAAAGACAACTTAAAAATTACACCTTAATTATTTATTGAAATCTTTTGCAGACAATGGAAACAAATGTGTTAGAGAAGACATATTTATTACTACAAGCTAACCCATTGGATTCTGCAATTTACTAGGCAGGATGCAAGCAAAGTTAAAATATTTCAGTCCTATACATTTTGATTTCATAGAAGAAAAGCACAACAGAATGTTGTGCTTAGCGACTTAAGTATCACTAATGGGTTAGTCATACTTAGAGCAGATTTCCTGATTTTTGTAAGTGTATTCTTAATTAGGCCTAAATCTAGATCCAACCCAACAATCTGAAGCATTAATGTTGAATATCAGATTAAATCTGCTAACTTAATTACTGCTGTTTCATATTTATCTTCAAGGATCATTTGAGTTTCTATAAATTGGATAGTGCTTTTTTGTGGCATCTGATGAGAATTTATTTGTTTTGACGACAATATTGGTAATATTATTTCTACCATTTAGTGTGGAATCTGAAAGCTGCTCTATTTTCTATGTATGTTAACACCATCAATTTATAACTTGTTTTTACATCTCTTTCCACAATTTTTTCTTCTACATTTTTGCCTGCTTGATTTCTTTATTTTATCCATAACACTTATTTAATATAATAATAAATGCCTTGCATCCTAAATTCCTACTCAATTCAGTTAAGGAGGAAAGTTACTTCTGGGCATTTGCCATCTCCCTGTTGTCTATTCTTATCATCTGTTCCTAAGAATTTACCAAATCTTAGAAGCAGAGTTCCCTAAAGGAGCAATGTTGTGATCTCTTTTCTATTGAAGGGAAGGAAGTTAGAATTCAAATTTATGTTTCTGCCCCAATTGTCAGCCAAGAGTGCTTCTCAAAAGGGCTAGAAAGTACAATCTATTCTAAGAGAAAGAGAGAGTGTTGGCTAAAATATGCATTTTATATTCTCAGATCAAAGTTGTACTTAATTGTATTCAAATATACAAGACTTAAGCATCAATAAGGAGTTTGCAAAATCTCCAAGTAAAGCGTATAAATCCTAATTATTGCCTGAAACTTTATTTTTCTTCCAAGGTGAAAAATATTCTTGCTGAGTTGTACAAAAATAAGAAAATAGCCAGTGCTACTCACAACATATATGCTTACAGGTGAGTAGCTAAGATTTGATAGTAATTATTGCAAAATAATGAAGAGGATAAAAGTCTACTAAATAATGATCTGTCTCCTGGATCTATATCTTCAGACCCAATAGAATTGCATGTGATTATTCATGGATTATGGGGGTGGGGGTTATTATTTTATTATTTTACTTTTTATTCTTTTTATTTCTTTCAAATGGCGTTTTTATGCCCTTGTAAGTTGCCTTGAGTCTCCATTTGTGAGTAGGCAGCAATATAAATTTTTACAAAGGAATTACTCATGGATTTTAGAGAATTTTATGAAAGCAGTAGCTTGATAAGCAAGTAAATGTAATATGATATAGAATCAGACACATATTTCCATTGTGATCTGGTATTGTTTTTATTTTAAGGATATACTGTGAAGACAAGCAGACTTTTTTACAAGATTGTGAAGATGATGGTGAAACAGCAGCCGGGAGTCGTCTTCTCCATCTTATGCAGGTGAAAGGAATCAATTGGTAACAAGATACTTTTCATTCTTTGTAGCCATAACATTTATGATCAGGAGATTCATAGCCATAGCATTCTAACCAGACAAACGTTTGTTAATGGGTACAGTGGCCTATTTGAGAGGATTATTTGTTATATAGAATATTTTTATCAATGGTGGGTGAAAATTCAGACAAGAGATCAGTAATTGGTATACTGAATGAAAATATTACTAATTTCCAGAATCATAAAGTGGCAATTGGTGTTTAAAGTTCTCCCGCTTATCTCTAACTTCTTCTTGCCTATGACTCATATCATTGCCTGGACAGGATTATTAATTTTAGAATGAAGTACCATATTTTTCGGAATATAAGACACACTTCCCCCCCTCTAAAAGAGGCTGAAAATTTGGGTGAGTCTTATACTCCAAGTTTTTCAAAGCTTTTTTTCAGCCCTAATGAGGTGCTAGTGAGTGAAGCGATCTTCTGCACTTCGCCTGCTTTTCTCATTGCTGCTCCCTCCAATGATCAACTGTGCTTTAGAAGCTGTTTTTCAGGTCTAACGAAGCGCTAACTAGTGAATTCGCCTGCTTTTCTCATTGCTTCTCTCTCCAACTGTGCTCTAGAAGCTGTTTTTTATCCTCAACCAGGTGCGTTTCCCCCCCCCATTTCCCCCCAAAAAACTAAGGTGCGTCTTATACTCCGAAAAATACAGTAATATCCAGCATTTCCAATAATTTCTTTGTGGACTATAAATCCATCATCGAAAACAAAATTGTAGGTTACATTATCTGAAAAAACTTAGATTGGAAAGGCAATGCTAAATTATTTTATTTTATTTTTATTTATTTTATTAAATTTATATACCGCCCTTCTCCCTGAGGGGACTCAGGGCGGTGAACAGCCATAAATAAAAAACATATATACAAAATTTAAAAGCCAAATAAAACCGAATTAAACATTGGCCCCAATATTTAAAATCCCAAATTTACAATATTAAAACCCCAAATTAAAATATTTACACTTTGAAATTTCTAAATTATTTTACAAAAGAAGGAGAAAAGGGAAGAATTAGGCCAGGCCCGCCTGGTGGAACAGGAAAGTTTTTAACTCACGGCTTTTATATGGTGAATAGGTAAGATCTAGGTTTGCTTTGCCTTGGAAGAGTACGGAAAATAAATATGAAGCATCTAGCCATCTTTTCAGTTGTTGCTGATGGTCTGACTGACAGGATAAATAGGAGTTTAAAGTTACAGGAAAGAACATTGGACTTATCATAGCTTCCTCCTTTCACCTATCAGAAAGCAGAAGCTCTGCTTTCAGAAGTTTTTGTTTAAAACTATATATCAAATTTGCATGGTGTCCGAAAATGATTTAAAACTGATTTAATGGCATCAATCACAACTGTGAAGATGGCTTGCTTCAAGTCATGGAGTCAATGCTGCAAAAGTTATGTTTTCTACAATTATGTTTTCTACAAGTAGGATAATATGGGTTAAGCTGACAATTAAGAAATGCTCGTTGTATGTAACAAAGTGAATTAGATGGTTGTAAATCATCTTCTAAATATGAATATGTATGTGATTTTTTAAAAAATATAGATCCTGAATGTCCACAATGTTTTGGTGGTGGTATCCCGCTGGTATGGTGGTATCCTTTTAGGACCAGATCGTTTCAAACACATCAACAATTGTGCCAGAAATATACTTGTGGAGCAAAATTACAGTAATCAATCTGTACGTTTTTAATAAAATATCTATAGCAGTAGCTTCCTTCTGATATGTTTCTTTTGGTATGGGTAAGGGTAAAGCTGAAATACATGCCTAATCAGTGACAAGTAGTATCCTGTAACTGAATTTATCAAAGTGTTTTTTATTTAAGAAAAAAATATGAAAACTTCCTTGCAAGTTTTTCTCATTTAAACAATTATAAACCTTTTATTACTTTTATAACCAATTTTTACCCAACACAAATAATTTTAAATAATTTATATGTATAAAACTTTCCCCAACGCATTCATGAAATAGGGATAAAGTAAGTGTAATAGAATATTAATTTTAGGTAATTAACCCTGACTATATGCTAGCAGTGTTCAGAAAAGAATGTGATCTGTGTAAAATGATAACAATTAATTAGGTATGTTTATCTGATTTTTTTAATAATTTATTTCTCTAGCAAAATTCATCTAAGCCTCTTGGAAAGAACAAAAGAATGAGAAAAGACAAGAAGAAAGCAGAACATTGACGTATTTTGCAGATTTACATAGCAGTATTTCATCTTTTGACTGTCACCACTCAGTGACTCTATATGACTTAATATTCTAAACCTTTTGTTCCAAAAGCGTGAAAACACTTTGCAGTAATAAAAACATTTTTCTTCATAAGAAAATTCAGTAATTACAGCAGTAGCAGCAGATCCAGAAGATACCTTCAATTTGTTCACTGTTTCAGCTGCCGAAAAATTAAAGTCTTTCAATATCAAAGCTTCCCTCTGAATTTAGTCTTTGTGATGACTAAATGACTAAATGAGAAAGATAGGATATTTTGATACTGTAGTATATTTTGTTCTAGACTGCTGCAACCAGGGAAGTTTTATTAATGAACCCTGCCTTAGTGCAACACTGTGAATAGCTACGTATTGATGGAGAAGCCCTTGCATTTGGGAGCAGCATGCAAAAGAAATAACACTGATATTTGCTTGCAAAAAGCAGCCAAGGAAGGGTGGATTTCCAACTATATAATTCTTACTTTGGGTGATGTGCACAGCTTATATTATCTGCCTAAATGTGTATCAGCTTTGTGATATAGGTATTTATAGTGCTGGGCTAGGACTCTGTTATCCTATGCCACAACTCTCCAATTGGCCTTGAACTGATCCTTGCTAGTCTGCACACTCATACACCAGGGGTGGGTTCTACTTACCTTTACTACCAGTTTGCATCGTGCCTGCATGCCCAGATCACCTATGATGATGTCTGGGTCAGTGGGTTGAGCCTCCCACCGATTTTACTACCGGTTCTTGCGAACCGGTCTGACTCCTGGCCATTGCCTGGATTAGTCCCTGCAGTTGTCTTCAAGGTCACCCAGCTGATTTTGTGCCTAAATTGGGACTAGAACTCAGAATCCCTTAGTTTCTAGCCTGGTGTCTTACCCCTGCACCAAACTGGCTTTCAGTGCAATCTATTTTATAACTGCAATGATTATAAAAACGGAAGTAACATACATACATACATAACATACATACATACAACATTGTAGTAAACTCCTTAGACAATAAGGCAAATGTATATCCCTCTCAAGTGACTTCATAGATTTGCCTATGTTATGTTTTTGGCAGAATTACAGAAAAAATCATCTTCTAGGAAGCTTTTCAACTTCCCATAATAGCCTCTAGCCCTAATATTCTCTACAGGCCTCCCATCTGAATATTAATGAGGTCTGTCTGCTTAGCATCTCAACCTAGACAAGATTAGCCAGGTACTCTGACCTGCTGAGATACTGAACTGTGGATTGGGCTAAAAAAAACAACAACAACCAAGGGGAATGTACACATATGTAAATAAATAGCAAGGATATGCAGCTCTTCAGATCCCATGCTGAAAATGTGTTTCAGAGTGAGGCTGGGTATCCACGTCAACCACACTTACGGGTGTCTTTCTAAAGAAGCTGCATTTTTGCTTGGCTTGCACTGTAGCTGTGCACTCTTAAGAAAAATAACCTTTTTAAGTTAAGGAGATTGCAGAGTTACTACTACTCCTGTTCAGAGATACCTTGCCCCATCCTGCTGATGCTTTCTAAACTCAATCAAGTATTTTCCTGGGGTTGCATAGCTATCATTTAGCGTCTTTAATAAGTAGGTACCACTGCCTTACAGGGTTTCAAAGTGCTTCAAATCCCTGATAAATTGCTATTGCAAAGAGCAGCAGTAATATTTAAATAAAAAGAAAATCCATTACTGTTCTTGTTAATTGGGAAGTTGTTTCTGTTATCTTACCATAATTGTAGATGCACAATGTATATCTTGAGTAAGTAGTTCAAGCAAGGGAGATCAATAGTTATTTTTACATCAGATCTGTTCTTTTAATTCTGGGGTTACCCTGAATCCCCAACTTCTGTAAAACATTCCAAAAAACAAGTGGGCATTGTGACAGTTACACAACCAAATAGGAGAGTGCTAGCCAAATAAGTCTCATGACCGCTTTTTTTAAGAAGTAAGACTGTTCCCCTTAAAGCTACAGTGCAGAATTTTCTTCCTGTGCAGGGCCGCTCTTCGGCCAAGCCGTCATGTATGATTTAGTGAGGGTGAAACAAATCAGAGAGATAAAATACCTATTTCCCTAAAAGTGAGAAGAGGCTTTAGAAAAGTAACTTTACATAAATCTTTCCTGACTATCTTCCTAAAACTGAAATTGAACTGTAGGCAATTTGCAATTGTGCTGGGGATGAATAAAATAACCCTAGTTTCTTAGCTGATGGATCTGACCTATCTTGTGGAAGGAATATTTGGACTTGAAAAAAGGAGCTTCATGGAGATTTTCTTCAAAACAGGAGAGATGTTGTTCTTGTATGGCCAATGCAACCACTTCCCTACAATCTCAAAGTATCCTCTGAGAAAATCCTACAGTTTGATGTAGCACCATTTCTTTAAAAGGGAGAAAGGTTTTCAATTTGGATTTAAGAAAACAGGAAAAATAACCAACTTGTTTTTGAAAGTAAGTGCTAACTTTTCCGCCGTAGAAGCCAAATATTTCCCCATATTTCTTGGGAATGAATGGGTTCCCAAGATGCTGATGGTGACAGAATGGGATATTTGTACCTTTAATTTAAAAAAATAAACATATGCATGGTATCATCAATAGCTGTGATTAAAAAAACACAATTTTATAGCCACCATTTGTAAAGGTCACAGAAATTGTTCCTATAGGAGCAGATTTTTTTTTAAAAAAAAGGCTATTATAGATGCAAAAACGTGCCTTCAAAGGACCATATTTATCCTAATAAAAGAAAATGATTAATTATCCAACAAATCTTACTGAATTAGAGGACACTTGCTCCATTTGCTTATCTTTAGTATGCAAAGCTGCACAAATCTGCTCTCAGACAAACAACTGCTGGGAGACCCTATAGTTATGAATCTTGCATTTATAATTCTGACTCTTGCTATGAATCAGCTATGAATCTTGCTTTTCACTTTTGGATTTACATTCTATTTAGGCCATGAACTCTTTGGGGAATGAACCAGTTTTGTAGCTATATTTTCATTTTTAGAGGAACAATTATGGAAGAACAGAGAAGATGATTAGATGATATGGATATCCAGTACTTCCAAAAAGATGCTTTACAGAGCATAGAAGTGTGAACTTGGGCCTACCTGCCATCCTTTAAAGCAGCCATACCTTTTCTTAAACCAACAGGCAGCTGCAGAAGGTTGCCCAATCTGGGGGGAAAGATATGGCTGCTTTAAAGACTTGGTGATAAGCAAAGTCAAGGGGAAGCCAGATTCATTTAACAACCATGTTACTAACTTAGCAACTGTGGTGATTCACTTAACAACTGTAGCAAGAAACATTGTAAAATGGGGGCACAACTCATTTACAAATGGCTTACTTAGCCACAGAAATTTTGGGCTCAATTTTGGTTGTAAATCAAGGACTAACTGTATTAATTATCAGGAATTATCCATTCCCAAACCGTCTTTCCTGATTAAAAAAAAATCTGATAGATGTTCAATTTTAGCACGGTGAAATGTTGTCTCTCTGTCCCATTTCTCACAGTTGCATGGCTTCCCACTAGCAATGGGTGTATCAAGCCAGCTTTACACTTGGCTAAATTCTTGGGATTGAAACAGGAACGCTCCCTAAGATTTTGATGTCTGTGTTGCAGTCATATGGGGATAAGATAGTGATTGTTATGTGCTGCTCAAGGAAGCTTCCATAGCGGCCTCCATTTTATCTCATCAACAACATCCTTGTAGCATAGCATAGGTTGGGCCAAGAATAACTAAGCCAAAGTCATTTAGAGCAG
>WNWU01000003.1:24310142-24394575 GCA_012654045.1 Ptyas mucosa
GGGGGGGGGGGGAAGAGGCTTAATTCTAGCTCTTTCAACTCCTAATTCAATACCTTTACTACTACACCACATATGCTTTTTTCCTAATAAGGAATCCACAGTTCTTCAGTCAGACCACAAATTCTAGTTCGGCTTCAATGTGGCAAACAGATTTCATTGTGATCTTAAATCTAGTTGGACAACAGGCTCTGACTTGCACAAGTATTTTGAATACAACAAACTGTACCTTCTCTTTTGTTGCAAGTTAAAAAGGGGAACTTCTTGTCACATGTGGGACTAAATAATATAAATAGCTAGAACAAACATCCAAACAGAGCTGTGATGGCTGAGCCTCATCAGCATTTTCTTCAAGTTAACTAAAAGGCAACCCACGTCAGGCACCAGCTTTGATGACCATAATTTGCATTATGGATCTAATAGTCCCAATTTCCTCATATTGATTTAGTATGAAATGAATACCTACATACCCACCCATTTCACTCTGTTTCATTTTGAAATTAATCTGTTTGCAGAGTTAGATATTATTTTTGTTTCTTGAGAACAAGGTTCAAATAATGAATAGAGACAAAGATATTGAAAGGTCTATTTTGGGTTAGATTATTAATCTTTCAAACAAATGAATATGCCCAGAGAGAGCCTAAGAAAGAGTCTGCCATCTCGTATTAACTGGCTTAGCAGACTGAATACATGAATAATTCAGTTAGGAGAGCCTTTTATTTTTTTCATGATGATGAATCACCAAGTCTCTGAAGAATTAACATTGAATCATGAAATGCTGGAAAGGGTGTCCATGTGTCCAGTTTTGATTCCTCTAGGAACTGTGGCAGTCCATCCCTACCTGCATTGATACATACCCATCATGTGATTCCTTTCTGAGATAAGAAATATTATGCAAAGGGAAGAAAGGGAATAAAAACAGGAAGCCAAAGTAATGAATGGCATGAGGTAAGAACAGGAAATTCAGCTAAAAGTAGTTTACAGCAACACTCTACTTCTCTCCACCATTCCATCTTTGCAAACCAGCTTTGCTTCACCCAAGTCCATGTACCTCTTCATACATTCCCTTTTATTCATTGGCTGCAGCAATAAGGGAACTTAAATGTGTTTTCTCTGAGTAACTTTTAGCCCCTGAGTAATTATCAACTACTACGGGATGTGGTGGCTCAGTGGCTAAGACACTGAGCTTGTTGATCAAAAGGTCTGCAGTTCAGCTGTTTGAATCCCTAGTGCTGCATAACGGGGTGAGCTCCCTTACTTGTCCCAGCTTCTGCCAACCTAGCAGTTCGAAAGCACGTAAAAAATGCAAGTAGAAAAATACCACCTTTGGTGGGAAGGTAACAATGTTCCATGCGCCTTTGGCGTTTAGTCATGTCGGCCACATGACCACAAAGGCGTCTTTGGACAGTGCTGGCTGGATCAACAGATAATACAAAAAATATATGCATGTGCGGAATCAGATCAATTAACACTGAAATTAAAAGATAAGGAAAGCTCAAAATACTTTAAGGTATGGGATAAGTGGTATAGTTAGATTAAGCAAAAAGAAAGTGGATAAGGACAATTTTGAAACCTACTTTCTTTTTTTCCCCTTTTTTTTATTCTTTAATAGTGAGTTCTAAATTTAGAAATGACAAGTTCTAGTATATTTTCATGCCTGATTTATAGAAATACTAATAATGACTTCACCGTCAGATAGATGGACGCGGGATTAGGTTAGAATAGATAAGGTATAGAAAAGAAAAAAATATATAGAAATGTAATAGAATAGAATAGAAATGAATAGTTAAATATAAGACATGTTTTATGTATATGAATATTTTATTATGGTTTTAATTGTTTTTAATGAAAGTTTGTATCAAAAAAAATGCAAGCAGAAAAATAGGGACCACCTTTGGCGAGAAGGTAACAGTGTTCCGTGTGCCTTTAGCATTTAATCATGCCGTCCACATGACTATGGAGACATCTTCGGACAGTGCTGGCTGTTCGGCTCTAAAACGGAGATGAGCACCACCCCCTAGAGTCAGGAATGACTAGCACATATGTGTGAGGGGAACCTTTACCTTTTTAATTATCAACTAACTTTTGCTGTTTCCTGGGCAGCAAAAATAGATGCTCAGTTTGGAACACAGAATATTATTTTCATAAGGATACAGGTTACATGTCATGATGGCTCAGCAGCTTGAATGTGCTGCAACCTCCGCTTGAGAAGTTTCATCTTCAATGACTCAATTTGTCCTAGGTTGAAAGGAGCAGAAATACAAACACAGTTAGTGAAAGAGTAGAGTTTCTGATACATGTACGCAACAGTGCCCCTTTTAATTTCACAATTTCAAAATTGTAACTTGCACTTCAGCACAGATATAATTATGAATTACTAGTATCTGGTGGAGTCAAGGAAACAATGTGAATGCAATAAAACATTTTTCTGTTATTTGTGTTGTCTTCCTTTCTATTCAACATAAATCTGGAAGAAATCATCTTTATCTGTTCTATTTTACCACTGACAATATCAGATTGGCTAAAATTCTGGTTTGTGTGATTTTAACTAAGAACTAGGTGGATCTACAGATTTAGTTGCACAGATGTTCTACCATGATCTTGCTGACTAGGATTTTGAAAAACGGTGTCCACCAACCCAGGATGGCATCAGGTTGGAGACGGCTAAAATTCCTTCGCGTCTTTATGCCTCCTGGGAAGACTTGGTAAAACAGAAACAGAGCTTTTCCATTTGTTCTGCAGATTTGAGCATAGGATATCCTCTAACTGCCTAGGTTCTAGTTTAATATGGCATTGACAGAATATAACTTTCTACTGGATCTTGTCATTCCAGGCACATCTATATGAGCTTATTCAATCCCTCGGTATTCAGCTATATCTGTTATTAATAAATGTGCATGCATATGCAGCATGTTAAAAATGTTATATATTATTTGTGCAACCACATCTTCTGGAAGGAACTTTAATTTCTTATTCAAGATGGGGAAATAACATCTCTCAGGGAAATTTCATGTGATGGAGAAAGTCTGTTAAGATAGTTAACATAGACTATGGGCTAAATGCTGGATATATACATTAAGCTCTGCAGTCCCAAGTTTTTGAGTTGCAAAAACCCCCAGCAACCACTAGAGTCAAATGACCATATAAGTTGAAAGAATGAATGAATGCATCAATAAATGGCAATATTCAGGTTTTCTATAGCCTACTGCTACCATCTAGTGGTTATCTGCAACACTGCAGATAAGGTATTACACTGTACTTGTTCAGTACTCAAATATTAAATGTCAAAGATATAGAATTGTATCCGCTTCTAAAATATCAGTAGACTGGAAGGATAGACAGGAGGTAACTATTGAAACCTTCTTCTGGCACATGCATTGTCTTTATAAAGATGCCTGTCTGGCTAAAATCTGAATTATTCAGCATATCCACTGGTTTTAATTTCCGGCCTTGTTATTTCAATATTGTACAATCTTGATTTATTGTAATATTCTTCCGTCTATTATTTACTCACATTTGGAATTTATTTCATAATTGCTTTAAACATTATTACTTGCTTTTGCAAGTCTTCAAACTAAATGCAGGGTGTAAAATGTTCTAAAAATATAAAATGAAAGAAATGAAACTTTAAGAGAAACAAAGAAAGAAAATAAGTTCATTCAAACGAAGGATACTTTTTCTTCTTGTAGATCCCTATCATCCTGCCTCCCCCCCCCCAAATAGCATGAGTATATCCAAAAAGCATGAGTATGAATGCTTTGCAAATGTTAGTGATGGAAAAGAACAACAGATTTCAAAGCTAGACTTTCCTGGGTTTTTTTGATAAAATACAAGCCAATAGTATGCCATGATGCCAAGTAGAATTCAGGAATCAAATTAACACATCACTTTAATGCAGTTGTGGGATTCAAGTAATTTAACAACTGGTTCTCTGCCCTAATGATTTCTTCTAACAACCAGTTCACCAAACTGCTCAGAAAGTTAACAACCGGTTCTCCCGAAGGGGTGCGAACTGGCTGAATCCCACCACTGCTTTAATGTCTCATGTACATTTCTTTGTGTTTAATGTTTTGATTAACAAGGCCACTATGGCTAGTTAAAACAAAACATGGCTTAATATGAAATATAAATTGAAGGTTGATCGTTAAACTTTAATCCTGATTTTCCTTCTCCTGAAGCAGATATGTTTCCTTGCTTTGTATACTATCTCTTTTCATTATTTCAGATAAGATGGTCAATGTTGAAGGACAAATAATGAGAATAGTTCAGACTATTACAAGAGAAGGTGGCTACTATTTACAATATTGTACACAATTTTGGACATTATTTTTACTATGTTACTTTTTTCTCATTAAGGTATAAATAGTTTTGGTGAAAGTTTTTTTTTTATTATCTCTTTGAAATGAAAATACCCTTGAATAAAAAAATATATCTTTGCTTAGCAATGATGCCTCTTACATGCTGGCATCACTCTGGCCACTAGGGGTCAATGTTGTTCCACAGTAGTCAGTACAGTTGCAGGAAGGCTGGAGGAAGGAGGGGGATCTTGGAGTCTATTGTCCAGTAGCAAATATAGAGATATCATCCTTTACAGGACGCTTGTGAATTAACAGGAATGACAAATTAATTTATACAAACAGGACACATGTATGAAGCCAGGAGTGTCATGATTTCTACCTGATAAGATACTATTGTGGGATACTAATTTTTAAGATTTGAAGGCATGGCTTAGTTGTTAATTTTTTATCAACCTTCTCATTGCAATAATATTTAGCTACTGTCAAAATCAATGAATTCTATGAAGAAAGATATTTACTACCAATAAGGACACAATTGCTATTCATCCAGCATATGAATGGAGACCCTGGTTTCTCCAATTATGTTTTGCTACATTTTCCATCATTGCTAATCATCAGTCACGTTGTTAGGTTTTGGAATTTATTCACAACTGACCAGATTCAGTCCCTTGCATCCTCAATATGCTAAGAACAATAACAATTATATTTAAACTTGCTAGGCCATAGTTTTCTTAAGTAGGAATTAAAAAGTTAATTCAGTTCATGAACCAAGCACCCTTAAAATTTAGTATGTATGCAAAACCAGCCAAACTCAGACCCCCATCTGAAGAATTAGTATCTGCATTGTGCGGCAAGTGTTCAACTCTTAGTTAATGGTGAAGATAATATTTACACTGCATGATAAAGAAGGGAGCAAGGAAATCAATGTCAGAAAATCTACAATGGAAAGAATGTAAAAAAGGGATGGTTCTTCCTATATAGAAAATGTGAATATAAAGGAGGATATAATTAGGAATAATATTTAGGGTAAAATATTAATTTTGTTTATCTCAGAGTAAATCTTTTCTACCTCACTAAACTTTATTTCTCAAAAAAAAAATTCAGAAGTTATACTAACATTTGTTCTGGGTGCTCATCCAACTAGAATTTTATTAAGGTGCCTTTATTAAGAGCCTTGGATAGTACAGTGGTCTAAAGCCCTGATATTAACATCAGCTGCCTGCAATTATTGCAGGTTCGAATCTCACCAAGGCTCAAGGTTGACTCAGCCTTCTATCCTTTCTAAGGTAGGTAAATTGAGGACCCAGTTTGTGGGGACAATAAGCTGACTTTGTATAAATATACAAAAGTATGAAGGCTATTGCTTAGCGCATTGTAAGCCGCCATGAGTTTCCGGAGAAGGGAGGCATATAAATCAAATTTTAAAAAAAAAGGTGGGAACGATTAAGATATAGTGTAAAGCTTCTGTTGTATCATCAGCCTGATGATTATATGTAGGGATTGTCGTATTTAGAATTTCTTCATTTTTCTTGGCTTTTGTTGCTTGTAGAAGTCTGTCAATGGCTTCTTTTAATTCCTTCCTTTCATTTTTTTCTGTTTCATGCAAAAAGATTTTCAAGTCAATCGTAAATTGCCTTTTCTATAATCAGATTGACTTCTAACTATTCCATTGTCTTCACAAACCATTAATCTCTTGTGGATAGCGTCAAACTTTTCCACTTTTGAGCATGTAATAATCTTTCTGCAGTTGTCATCTATAAGAACAATGTTCTGTGCAGTGGTGGGATTCAGCCAGTTTCCACCACTTCGGGAGAACCGGTTGTTAACTTTCTGAGCAGTTTGGTGAACTGGTTGTTAGAAGAAACATTAGGGCAGAGAACCGGTTGTTAAATTATTTGAATCCCACCACTGATTCCGTGACATTTTTTAGCTGTTTGTCCATTAATCCCCAAACAAAAGTCTCTGGTTTCAAGTGTACATTAGTTTTAAATTCTTCTGAATTAGTTTATTTATTTATTTGTATCCATTTCTTTTGCTTTTTTACATGTCCATCATGCATGAAAAAAGGTCCTTTCATGTTGTTCACATTTCCAGCATAGATTCCAAGTACCTTTATACATTCTAGACAATTTCCTTTGGTGACAAATACCAATGACACATCATCAAGTTCTCTTTAAGACTGGAACATAATGTAAATTTCAGTCCTTTCAACTGCTTACTTTCCCATTGATCAATTTGTATACCGTAGCCAACATTTTTAACCCATTTTATCATATATTCTTTCACTTCTGTCATAATTTTCAACAAATGTTTATACATTTTAGTTCTACTCATATCATGATTGATATTGATTCTATTTCAAAGTCAGTCTTGCATTGTTTAAACCATACAATCTTTTATCCATTTTAAACCTTTCTGATAATTGTACACAAGAAAACCAATGACAAGTATATCCTTCTGTTGTCAGATCTTCGGTTGATTTTATTTTGCAATCCCCTTGAGAATATCCTAGTACATCACGATAAGTTAACCATCTATGTTTGGTTATCATTTCTCATCTATAAAATGCTTCTTGTGCTGAGAGAGTCAATGAACTATTCTTGACTCTAAAGGCTCAACCTTCATTCATTCTGTATGAATAACTGGGGTCCCTTATGAATAACAGCCCGTATAAATAACTGGGTTCTGCCTAGGGTGGGTGAAGCATTACTTTTCCACTCCCTGCCCACACCATTCCCTTCCCCTTATTAAAAATCCTTGCATTGCAACTAGAACCTTTCTGCTTTTTCCCCATGAAGCTGATGCATCTGCTCTTCCTTATTACGAAAATTCCGTAGTCCTAGAGAAGAAGATCTGAATGAAAGAACAAATGCATTACTTTGATTACTGTAGCAAGAGGGCAAAAATAGTACTCTAAGGGGGTGGTGGTATCTGTGGAGATTCTCAGTCATCCAAGTCATGGTTGTCCCAAAGGTGCTTTCTTTCAAAAGGCCACTGGACTTTCTTGTTTTGTTTGAAGATGCTTCACTTCTCATCCAAGAAGCTTTGGTCAGAACTGAAGAAGCTTTTTGGATGAGAAGCAAAACTTCATCAAGCAAAAAAAGTGCTTTCTTTTGAAAGAAAGTATCTTTGGGACATTCGGGGTTGGGGGATGGCCTATATATTAGTGTCAAAGGAGATACCACGAGAAGAGATGTGAAGGCATTCATGTGTGCAAACATGTGGGAAAGGAAATGAAAGGAAATGAAAGTGTTTGCAGTAAGAGAGAAGAGTCCCTCAAAGGAAAAGGCAGGCATTGGCAGACTAATCCACAGAAGGAGCTGGCCAGCAAGACTGGCCTTCTCTTCTTTGCATGGATAGGAAGGGCAAGAAACAAAGGAACAACTCTTGAGGTCTGAGCCCCAGCCTGGACCCATTAACAACCTATTACAGTCTAGACTTGAGTTTCTCACATTGCCTAAAAAATAGCCAAGAACAGCATTTTGAGACAAGCAACTTTACTGCAGGATTGAATTGCTTTTAATATAAAATCTCCAACTCAATTATGGATTTCCAAAGGCAGTGTCGGGCAAGATATCTTATCTCAGACTATCCTAACCCTCCAGGAGAGTTATGAATGCAATTATCAGTTCTTGGAAAGAAAACGACCATGTAAGTAAGTGGAGATGATATGGATATTATTCCACTTAAAGGCAATGTTCAGGAAATACACTTTTGAGGAAATTTGCAAACTCTGAAATGGGTAAATCATCTGAATATCAGTAACTTACCAGATATTCCCAATGGGAATTTGAATGTCAGACAAATACAAAAGTGGGAAATCATGTGATCAATGCAATTTCCGCTAATAGGAAAAGGAGGTAAATCTAGAGAATTACTGAATACAGAAACAACAGACAGTAGCACTTTGGATTCTAGCAAATTTATCACACCATAAACTTTCTTAGACCAAAACCTTCTTGAATGGCTGTTTGAAGTCGGTTAGTTTAAAAGATGCTCATTGGTACAGGGAGTGCAAGGAAAATCTGAAAAGGTTGGGAAAAAAAAATATCAAGTTCAACATGTTAAGATTTATTAGACACAAGATGGCTTTTATCAGTGGTGGGTTGTCCCTGTTTCAGAACGGTTTGCAAGAACCGGTAGTAAAACTGGCGGGAGGCTCTGCCCACCACCCCGGATGTCATCATTGGCAATCTGCGCATGTGCAGAAGCGCGTGCGTGAGCAAAGCGAGTGCACGCGTACGATCTTGTTGTGAACCGGTAGTAAAGGTAAGTAGAACCCATCCCTGACTTTTATACAAACATCCTGGCACAATATTAGGATCTAGAAAGCTCATATCACAGGCAATAGAATTGACATGAATATATTGCAACTAATTGTTTAAAAAATGGCTGAGGCCAAGATTGAAATTTTTCTCCACTGCTTATTAATAATGTTAATGTCTGCTGTGATCATGTTAATGTTGAATTTGTACGCATGTATTCTTTTGTTTGTGCACATTTATTTTTCTGTGTGGAGCAGAAGTCTCCAAACCTGGCAATATTATGACTTGTGAACTTCAACTCCCAGAATTCCTCAGCCAGCATGGGAGGAATTCTGGGAGTTGAAGTCCACAAGTCTTAAAATTGCCAAATTTGGAGACCCCTGGTGTAGAGTCTGAATTCTTTAGAATGTACAAGCACTTTTTTGGAAAATAGAGCTTATATTTAGAAGAGCAATCTTTTTCAAATCATGTTAATGTTTATTTTGTACACATGTATTCAGGATGTTATGGCTACTATTATTAGATCTTACAGTAGTGTTACATCCATATTTATGAAATTTGAGGATTTTGTAGGATCCTGATCTCGTGTTTTTAAAGCAGTTTCTGTTAATAAATTCTTATTTTAGATTAGGATATTGTCCATATGCAGTGATGAGTTAAAGGTTGACAATGGGAAATATATTTTCAGGACAGATTAGTAATAACAGAAGAGAATACTGGTATTATTAGTGAAATAATAGATTATTATCAATAGTTCTCTGGATACATACAATACAATAGAAAAATCTATTTTCTCAGATCAGAAACCGAGTGAATTTGTGAGCTTATTTTGCATCTTCTTACTAGGCAAATAGACAAATACTGAATAAAATTAATTGCTTGGGACATCTCATATATATTCCATCTGCTGCTATGGGAATTTAAGCTTTTAAAACTTTTTAAAACTCTATGAATTTTAAGATGTGTCGGGTTTAAAAGGGGTTTTATTGTAGTACTGTTTTAATGGTAAAATTGTTCTTACCATGAATTGCTCACCTTGTTGCTCTAGGGCTCTCTTATCAATGAAAGCAGGGTAGAAATCTATAAATAAATAATTTTTGGGGGGGAGGGAGAAATCGCCTCCTACTTTCCCCAATTATATCCATTTTCTTATAATAAGGTATCATCCTGTATCCCAAGGGGAGCCCTTCTGAGCTCAAGATGACCTGGCAATATGCATTGGTCTTAGGCTGTCATCTTTGTTGGATCAAACGACTAATTGTTTGAGGCAGATGCCTCTTCTTAATGCTGCACAGTACCAAGGTGTACTGACTTTACAAGAAAATACTTAGCTTAAACAGACACCACTTGGAGACTCTGATCTGTCAGGAAGTCCCCATTTCTTCTAGTTACTCCTGCCACCCCGAGAAAAACAGCTGCATTTTCCTGAGAGTGTCATTATTTCCCGAATAATTTTAAAACCACGGTTGCAGACGGCTCTTACAAGACTCTCTTGGTGCATCCAAATGGTTGACTAGAGAGATTCGCATAACCTTAACTGTAGTGGCATGAACAACATAACCACTGTAATAATTCATTTAGAATGATGACACCTGAGACCTAATTTAAAAGTCCTCCATGAATACTGTTCTCACATTCAAGCCTCAAGGCTGCCGCAAACAGACCTGTGAAATCCGAAGAACTATAGTGAGCCTAATTGAATTGGACTCCAATGGACCATTGAGGTGGCCTGGCAGAGCTCCAGGGAATTTATATTGTCTATACTGTATCAGAATCACAGCTTGAACTGAATAACTGGTTACATTCAATCATGTTACTGTAACTCATGCTTGAGGTAAAGGAAACCTTAGCTATCAGCAAGGCTATACGGAAAACAATTTCGAATCACTTTAAACCCGGTTGGCAACTACTTTGCCAATTACAGAGCCCATTGGGAGAGGCATGTGCAAGGGCTCGGGACTAAATGATTTATGTCAAGCACCTCTGTCTCAGAGGCATATGTGGGAGCCTGCAAAGGAGGTGCTTGTGTGGCTAATTATTTCTCCTAAGAATACTTTAGCCAAGGTAATTTGTGCTTGCAGATGAGTCACAGGCAGGAGGAACAGACAAGGGGAAAACAGAGGCGGTGGTGAAATGCCTGTGCCCACAGGGAAAAAAGGGAACCGAAGAGGGCCCTCTTTGGAAACGCTAAAGCAACCGGGTAACAATGTTGAGCAAAGGCTCAAATTTGCCCCGAAAAAGGAAAAGCAAGAAGAGGAAAATGCATTTCAAGAGAGATACAGAATTTAAAATGATTTCCTGAGTAATGCCCATGACATTTCTAATTTAATGAAAAGAAGGACTAGGGGAGACATGATAGCAGTGTTCCGATATCTCACAAGCTGCCACAAAGAAGAGGGAGTCAAGCTATTCTCCAAACCACCTGAGGGTTGGACAAGAAGCAATGGGTGGAAACTAATCAAGGAGAGAAGCAACTTAGAACTAAGTTAGAACAATTAATCAATGGAACAATTTGCCTCCAGAAGTTGCGAATGCTCCAGCACTGGAAGTTTTTAAGAAGATGTTGGATAACCATTTGTCTGAAGTGGTGTAGGCTTTGCTGCCTAAGCAGGGGGATGGACTAGAAGACCTCCAAGGCAGTGGTGGTGTTCATTTGTTTTACTACCGGTTCTGTGGGCGTGGCTTTGTGGGTGTGGCAGGGGAAGGATACTGCAAAATTTCCATTCCCACCAGTTGACTCGCCACTTTTCATTCTATGGGATGGTCTGCTCATTCAAGGAAATCTTCATGGAAATGTCTTCAGTCAGCCATGAATCATAGCAGAAGCCTACTCTGGAATCAACTTCTGATAATTTTATACTATATTATGTGTAAATTACAGGCAGGACAGGCAGAGTGGTCCTATATAAAATGCATACTTCAATTAACTTGTGCTAAAATATAGGAAGGGAAAAATAATAAAACACCACTGAATGAAATGGTATACAGATTTTTGTAATATACATATATGAGTAAGGCTTTCCTCCACCCAGTTTTTAGTGATTCTGTCTCTCAAGCCATACTTTATTATAAATTATAAATTTATAACTTAACTAATTTATAATTTTTATAAATTATAAAAATAATTTATAACTCAAGCACTGGAAAAAAAATTAGATTAAATTTGGCCACAATTTAGTAACCACAATTGGGACTGACAACTTGATCGCTAAATGAAACAATTGCCGAGCGAAACCGCAACTGTGCTCACAGTCTTACTTCAGCTGTCCTTTGCTTTACAGACCTGCAAAGGTCATAAGTGTGAGGACTTATGACAAAATTATTTTTCATCACTATTGTAACTGGGAAGGATCACAAATGAGACAGCACTAAACGAGGACTACCTGTAGCCATGTTGTTATAAGATACAGCCCTAGACATAATACTTCCATCATGATAGTCTAGTCAACAAATGAAACAGAAGTTGGAAAACGTTATTGCTATATATGCTAAATCTCAAGAAAGCATAATAATATCATCTTTCCTCAGACTCTTATGGGAACATTAATTGTCAAACAGTGGATTTGCCCTGTGTAAGTGCCAGAAAGCATTTGACATCAATTTGGACTTGTCTTTTTTTTCTTCTTCTAAAGATTTAGCACAGCTGCTGGCAGCAAAATCATATCTGACCCTGAAGAATACAATTGCAATTCTGCCTCTTGGAGAAAATTGAATGTCAGATAAGCAGTGGGGGTACAAAAGCAGTTCAGGCAGTCCTGTTAAAAAGTGCAGGCACACCCAATTCATGTGGTTAACCTTAGAAAAAGAGCAGAGATTTGTGTAAGGCACAAAAGGTGATTGTTACGCCATAGATCAGAGCAAATAATCTGTGCTCACTGCCATAAAAATGTTGCGTATTCCTACCTTGAACAGCAAAACATCAGATAGAACATGAGATAGAAAAAGTTTAGTTTTACCATTTCAGCAATAGGAAAAGGTGGAGGGAAGCAGCAAAGACCTAGCAGCAAACTCAAAGTCTTTCTCTTTTCAGAAGCAGTATTACTATTAGCACCCATTTTTCATGTTGCAGTAATCCTGAACTCCAGGAAAGGTTGAACAGGCAGTCCTCGATTTACGACCACAACTCAGCCCAGCATGTCTGTTGTTAAGTGAGACAATTGTTAAGTGAGTTTTGCCCCATTTTACGACCTTTCTTGCCGCAATTGTTAAGGGAATCACTGTAGTTGTTAAGTTAGTAATCCGGTTATTAAGTGAATCTGGCTTTCCCATTGACTTTGCTTGTGAGAAGGCCGCAAAAGGAGATCACATGAGTTTGGGACACAGCAACAGTCATAAGTATGAACAGTCGCCATGTGTCTGGATTTTGATCACATGACCATGGGGATGCTACAAAGATCAAAGCTGTGAAAAACAGTCATAAGTTACATTTTTCAGTGCAGTTGTAACTTTGGTCACTAAACTAATTATTGTAAATCAAGGATTACCTATATCTAGGAGCAAGCAGAGTAGCGTTCTTGGGCTTCAAAAGCAAATAGGTCTCTTTTTAAGAAATCTGGGCAGTTTCTAATCCTGTGTTTTAGCAGTCTGAGCATTTGCAATTGAGCTAGAGTCCCAAAATGGGTAAGGACGTCTCTGCCAGGGGTGAAATGTTCCCGGTTCAGACGGGATCGCCCGATCCGGTAGCGATGGAGGCGGGTGGTTCGGAGAACTGTAACAAAAATCCTTGCCCTGCCCCCCACATGCCCAGCTGAGCTGCACAATCATCAGAGGCTTTTTTTTACTTTTAAAAACATTTTTTCTACAACCTCTTTGGCTGAAAAAATGCTTTTAAAAGTAAACAAAAAAGCCTCTGATGATCACATGGCTCAGCTGGGATCATCAAAGGCTTTTAAAAGAAAAAAACTCTTTTTTTCTTTTAAATGCCTCTAACGATCAGACAACTCAGCTTAGATCATCAGAGGCATTTAAAAGAAAAAAAAAAGGGGTTTCTCTTTTAAATGCCTCTGATGATCCAAGTTGCTTGATCGTTAGAGGCATTTAAAAGAAAAAAAAGTCTTTGCAGCTACTTCAGCTGACTGCTAGTTCAGCAGATCAGCAGATCAAACCTCACCTGCTCAAGGTTGACTCAGCCTTCCATCCTTCCGAGGTGGGTAAAATGAGGACCCAGATTGTTGGGGGCAATATACTAATGCTAATGCAATATGCTAATATGCAATATGCTATATGCTAACTTTGTAAACCGCTTAGAGAGGGCTGTAAAGCGCTATCAAGCAGTACAGAAGTCTAAATAAAAATAAAAAAAAAATTGGCCACACCCACCCAGTCACATTACCCCCCACCCCACCCCACCAAGCCACGCCCACAGAACCGGTAGTAACAAATTTTAGATTTCACCCCGGTCTCTGCCATTCCTATCTGCAGCGTATCTGTATTTATAATGTTATCAAGTTGCTGTTTATTCTGAGTCTTAAAATGTGCTCTGGTTTCGTTTGGAAGTGGGGACCAGATGGAACCCAACCTCATTGTTTATTTTGTGCAGCATCAAGCTCATTGCTACTTTTTACACACGACAAGAGCAAAGGTGATTGATGAATGTAGCACGTTGATCTTTGGGGGGATTTCACTGCCTTGCTTTCCCCCCCCGTGTTGTTTCTCAAATCTACTCCTTTGCATGACTGAGCTTTGCTGATCACAAAGCTGAGCTGATTGGAAACACATGTGGGTTACATAGCAAAGGTTACCTTTGACCTCAAGCTATTTCTCCATGGGAACATTTAATTTTCTGTAACCTAAAGAATTGTTAATGGAATGTACTTTGCTTGGGGCAAACTCCACCGACATAGATCAGATGTGTTTCATTTCAGTCTGCTCACAGAATAGGACATTGATCCATTTTGCTCTACATCTGGAATTTTTTAAATGCAGCACTGGAATTTGCTCCCCAATGACTGCTTCTAATCAAGACTTCTGAGCAAAGGAATAAAAGGTAACATATGTATGCACCCACCCACAAATCTTTCAGCTTAAGTTTCAATAAATTGGTAGTGGCTAAAAAAAAAAGGGAAAACCAGGCAAAAGAAGCTGACAGTGTGATTCCTTATAATGCCTGCATCTTATGTAAAACAATTCCACTTTAGTATATTCTTTTCCCATAAATTGCATTTGCAAACCTAATTGTAGCCTTCTTCAGACATTCAGCTGAGTCTCAAAGGGCTTCAAATTAAGAAGTGAACAGGAGGCATACATTGGTCCTGCTGCTTTCCCTAAACTGAACTTCCATACATTCAGCCAGAAGCCACAAGGAAAATTGCATTTACAGTTATTTAAATCTGAGTACAGTTTTCGAGTATGCTCCAGAATAATATTGCTTTGTTAAGGCCTAAGTTCCCATTTCAGTTCCAGCAAATGTGGCATGAACTTTCTTTAATGATTGAGATGAACACCAGAGGGGGGTGGAGAATGATGAGCAGGTGAGGACTGCTTGTCTAGATTCTTCTCAGTTTCAAATTTTCCATGTATTCACCTGAAAAACAGAAAAGGCTCTTATGCCTATGAATGTTTATGATTGCACCAGCTTTTTAATTGGTTTGGGTATGTGTATTTTATATTTGGTTTAGCAGCAAATACAAATTATATTCAAGAAAATAGAAATAGAACGACTATGGCAAATGAAAGCAAAGATAGTACCAATAATAATAGGGGCCTTGGGTGCAATCCCAAAACAACTGTTGCGCTATTTGAACTCCATTGGCATTGACAAATTCATCATCATCAGTCAATTGCAAAAAGCAACTTTACTCAGAACAGTTTATAGCCTACAATGATAGCCAATTAGCCAGCAAACATCCTTGATGGGTAGACAAAAATGCCAAATCCAGTCTGAACATCTGGCTGATTGTGTAACAAACCATAATAACACTAAAATCCCTCCAAAGGAACAGTACCTCATTATGGGATTTGGATATTGAACAATAAATAGTAGAAAGTGAAGAGACCACAGGTGTCAATGAAGAATAACAATGTGCAAAAACTGAAATTATTGAAGAACTGTAAGCACTATTGGTTAATAAAGAACAAGTTGGGAAAATCAAAGATAGAATGAAAAACTGAATCAAATTAAAAAGGAGGCTTCCCTTAAACCATCAAGTATATTTATACAGTCATAAAAATTATTCCAACTGAATAATTGACCCAAATGAACCAGCTGATGTATGCCATAGCCTATGTACAGTGGTGGGATTCAAATAATTTAACAACTGGTTCTCTGCCCTAATGACTGGCTGGGTGGGTGTGGCCATGGTGGGCTTGGCCAGGGTGTGTGACAGGCAGCGCTCGGCCTCCTGTACCGCCCTGGGAGCAAAAATGGGCTGTGGGGTGTGTGTGTTGTCTCCGCGCCCCGTTTTGGGCCTAGTAGGCCTCTCTGCAGCCTCCTGGGAGCGAAAACGGGCTGTGGGGAGGCCATGCTGCACCCCCCATGTCATGTTTTGGGCCTAGGAGGCCTCCCTGCACTTACTTTGGAGCCAAAATTCACTTGGAAGTGAGAATAAGGAAAATTCACATGGATTTGAGCAATTTGAAGAATCTGAGTTAAGGAAATTTGAAGAATAAGTAAATCAAAACTAGTCTGTGCATGAAGTATAGCTAGAAGAACAAAGGAATTGCAGATACTATAGACCATCTGAAACAAAGAGGCATAGCTATTGTAAAAAAAATCAAGTGATATTTATTTATTTACATCCTGCTTTTATTATTTTACAAATAACTCAGGGTAGAAAACATATTCCACACACCTTTCTCCTTCTATTT
This sequence comes from Ptyas mucosa, assembly GCA_012654045.1. Lineage (NCBI taxonomy): Eukaryota > Metazoa > Chordata > Lepidosauria > Squamata > Colubridae > Ptyas > Ptyas mucosa. Next base: position 24,326,509 of record WNWU01000003.1, read on the forward strand.
TCTCCACAAATACAACCCTATGAAATGGGTTGGGTTGAGAAAGAGAGTGACTAGCCCAAGGTCACCCAGCTGACTTTCATAGCTAAGGTGAGACTTGAACTCACTATCTCCCATTTTCTAGACTGGTGCCTTAATTACGAGACCAAGCTGGCTCTTTGATATGACAATCAAATAATCCTATTCCAGCAGAATTAGCAGGTTAGAGTAAATAAACATAAATTCTAGAAAACCCTTGAAAATTAAAAAAACTGACAAAGAAAAGGCCCCAAAATTTTGGACAAATATGTGGTGTCATTATAGGAATATAACATGGATTAAGCAAACGAAAATACAGTGAAAGTCCCTGGCATGTAAGACATAAGGACAACTGAGGAAATGGTATGAAAGCAATCAAAGAACATAAAGCACTGTAGCCAGATGAGTGCCATTGAGTCTGGATAAAATCACTGACAAATGTACACTTGAAATTGGCATATCAAATAAACAGAGTTTGGGAAGCACCAGAAAATGAAGAATGGTTAAAAACTGAAAAGATCTTCCTAATTCAGAAGGACAAGGAGAAGGGAAATAAGTGTGGAAACTACAGACACATAACCTGTTTGCCAACAATATATAAACTATTTATAGGCATAATTGCAAATTAAGTTTATATCTACAGTACCTGAAAAAGAATGATTTACTCCCTATAGAACACAGGTGTCAAACTTGCGGCATCATGTTGCCATCATGTGATGTTTCACAATGTTTTTTTCCTTTGCGGAGCTGGGGTGCGCGTGGCCTGCATGTGACGCATCTGGACCGCGGGCCGCCAGTTTGACACCCCTGCTATAGAACAAAAAGGAAGCTGCAAAAAACTGAAGGGAATAAAGGACCAATTATTGATTGACAAATTGGTTTTAAAAATTGTCAGTCAAGGCAGGTCTTGAAAACACCAAAGATGAAGGCTGAGAATAGAAAAGAAACAATTGAAAACCGATCTGTAAATTGGAAGAACTAGCCAATGCATAGTGAATAGTTGCAAAAGGAAAGGCTGGTAAACTCTCCCCCACCCCACGTGCAGCAGGTTAAGATCGGGAGTGCTAAAGAAAGAAACCGAAGGCTTTATTTTAGCGGGTCAAGAACAGGTTTTGCCAACTAATTGCATAAAAATGAAAATTCAATATGTAGCAAACAACAGCAAGTGCTGTCTTTGTAGAGAAAAGGATAAAAGCATTGACAATTTGATCGGTGGCTGCAGTGAAAATTCACAAACTGACTACAAGCAAAGTCATAATTGAGTTTCCATAATTATTCATTGGAAACTTTGCTAGAGGTTTGGATTTGAATGTAATAAAAACTACCTAGACCAGGGGTCAGCAACCTGTGGCTTTGGAGCCACATGTGGCTCACCCCTCTGTTGCGCTCAAAATATGCATCACAACCACCAATGTGCGACACCTGCCGGCATGTGATTTGTTGAGCTTTTCAACCCCTGGTAGGCCAACCATGTATAAATTCCAAGAAAAAAAAAGTTTCAGAAGAAAACAAACATTTAATTCAACTACATATGCTAGTTTTGTGGCTGCTCAAGAAATAGTCAAGCATGGGAAGGGTTTTGTGGCTCCCAGTGTTTTCTTTTCTGTGGGAAACGGGTCCAAATGGCTCTTTGAGTGTTTAAAGTTGCAGACCACTGACCTAGACTATGGGTCTTTAACCTTGGCAACTTTAAGCCTGGCGGACTTCAACTCCCAGAATTCCCCAGCCAGCAAAGCTGGCTGGGGAATTCTGGAAGTTGAAGTCCGCCAGGCTAAAAGATGCCAAGGTTGGAGACCCCTGACCTAGACCATCAAGTTGAGAAGGTTTTGGAAAATGAGAGGGTTAAGATCCTATGGGATTTTAAGATCCAAAATGATAGGCATCTTGTTCATAACATGCCTGATATAGAAAAAAAGATTGATGTTGCTATTCTGGGTGATGTTAGGATTGAGGAAAAATGATTTGAAAAAAATCACGAAATACTGGGACTTGGAGATTGAAGTTAAAACACTTATGGAAAAAGAAATCCATTGTTATACCAATCATGATTAGATTAGATTAGTAATACCTAAAGCACTTCCTTGATATCTGGAAATATTGAATTTATCAGATCTAAACATACTAAATTTACAAAAATACCATTCTGTTTGGAACTGCTTATATTTTGATGATACCTTAATAATTCTTAGATCCTTGGTTAGGACTTGAATTATTAAGTTCCCACCAGTTTTAGACTGTCAATCTAACTAGAGTTTACCCACAGATAATAATAGGATTCTGAGGATTTCATCTAAGGTAAAATCAGATGTCCTTGCACTCATGGAAATTGCAGATTCCTATTCAGGATACTTATAAACAACAGTAAAAAAAATGATCAGTAATTCTTTGAAAATTCCCATAATCAATATGAAACACACCAGGTTTATTTATTTGTGCTTTGATACTTTCCATATCCAGTCATTGTATGCCAAAATGACTATGCAATTGCTGATTAGTTATTCAAATTCATGTAATTGAGCTGTTTTGGCAGGTCAATCTTTTTTTTTTTAATCCATGATTTTTTAAAATTAATGACTCATTTTGTCAGTTAATTTTTCCCCCACTGCATTTTTGAAGTTGTGATTCTCTAAAAGGGTAAGTTTTCTCTTTAAACAACTGGAAAGTTTTCCTACAACCATTGAATGACATGTTAATAGCTACTGTCCACAAATGATGAAGATATCATTGATTTAGTAAAATATTTAATAGTGTCTATAAGTTATGAAAGTGTTTATTTCAACCTACTGAGATTTTCTGAAAAATGTCAAGCAAGATATGAGGTAACAGATAGATAGTATCAATCTTGAGAAATAGATTCATGCAACAAAATAACTGCAGAATGCTTGCAATATAAATACATTACATTTATATATATAGTACTAGAGTTAGCTGTACAGTCAATTGCAGATCAGTGACGCTTTCAAATGCTTTTCCAGACAGAGCTGAAACCTTGCATACAGCAACAGGAGAAAAGCTTATTACTCTCTCTCTCTCTCCAAAAAAACTTTCCAGCAGATTTTTCTCTTTGATTCCCTGCAGTATAAACCAAATTATGGCAAATGAGATTCTGATCTTGCAGCTCTTATGCAAGGAAGGTCTCTCTCTTTCTCTTATTTGATTCTAGGCAAGTATGATGGTGCCGAGTAGTGACGCGGAAGAAGCTGAATTAAATTGGTAGCCTGGGGTGTTCCAATTATTCAGGTGACTTTAGGGAACTCAGTACCAGATTTCTATATTAAAAGGTGAAGATCTCACCTGTGTAAATAATGAAGGGAGCGATTAAATTTTGTTCCAGCAGAGACCTTGCCGCTCAGAGATCTTGTTAATGGCAGTTGAACTGGTAAATAATTTATCAAAGTCCATAGTGAATAAATATATACTTCCATCCACACAACTTTATCCAGGTCCCCAATCGGGCAATAAATCGTTTTATTTCCTTCTGTCCTTGTTCTCCCCCTTCTCTTCTTTTTCTTCTTCTTCTTCTTCTTCTTTTTTCTCCCCCTTCCTTTTTACATCATGAGATTATTAAATTATTCAGGACATTCTTTCTAGCTTTCAGTAGGTGCGTAATTTTAAACTGATTTCTAAAGCTTTGTGCTCCAGATTTAATAGAGCTTCGTCTTATAAAAATCTATAGCAGTCTATGGAATATGGCTTCCTATTAACCTGTGGCTGAAACCTTTTAAAGTAACAGAATTGGTGGCTCAACCTACACAGATTTTTTTAGTCTTCAGCATGCAGTGGGGAGAATTTTTCAATTATTTATGCCTGTTAAAGTCAAGCTGATAGGCCGTTTAGACTATTTCTGATGCATGGAACAATGAGGTATTACTCGTGTTTAAGCAGGAAATATGTCAGGTTCACAGAAAAAGTTGCTGCAGAACTATGGTATATATTCAACAAAGTGTATGTGTGTATGTGAACTGAAGCAGGAACAGCAACCTATGGTCCTGGATACTGATCAGAACAAATTATACACATACAAAGAACTGTTTTGTAATAAGAACAGACAGCAGGAAGGGATGCAGGTAGCCTCAGAGGAGCAAGAATGAATGAGAAATTCAGTCAATCAAAAGATTTATATGCATTTATTCAGTTCACATCTCCCAAAGTTGGAGGTGAATCGGAATGCTTGCATATACCCCAAATCACACTGAATGTGGTGATGCATTTCACAGCTAAAGATAACAACAATAGAGGGGGAAAATATTAAGACACATGCACAAAATTATATCTATATGTATTATACATATGATTCCAAAATTTGTTAAGGGACCATCCTTTAATTTAATGTAGCTTAGAATAAATTCTAGGTCTATAAGATAGGCTTTTGTACAGTCAGGCTAGTCATTCATCTTTAGTCCAACATTGTCTACTCTGACTAAAAGCATTATCTTGGAGTTTCAGTTCAAACCAAGGATTGGCACTAAAACCATCTATAAACTTCCATTGCTTTATGTGTCTTCTTGCATTCCAACCCCTGACCGATCTTGCTTTGGCTTGGAAACTTACCAGGATCAGGTCCTTGGATGGGAAACATCCAGGAAATTCTGGGGCTGTAAGATCATCTGAAAAGCCAAAAAATATCATAGGGAAAGGCAATGGGAAGTTGCTTTCGTACTGCTGCCAAGCAATACATGGAATGGCCTATGAAGTCATATAAAAATGGCATTTGTGGGGAAGGAGACGGCTGAAAACATCAAGATGCCCCGAATCACCCCATAGGGGAGATAGGTGGCATAAAAATGTAATAAATAAATAAATAAGTGAAAATGGGATTTTCACCTGCACAACCAAAACCCCAAACTTTTTTTTTTAAAAAAAGCAAGGTGTGTTTAAAAAGGGGCAGGACTTTAATTGCACAATCATGGCTGCTATCTGGATATTTTTTGATGCCCTGGGAATGTCCTGCACAAGGAGTTTGTTTACCTTCTTTATACCATTGCCCGGTTTTCTAAAAAGCCAAGGCAAAAATAACCAGATTAACAGCATATCAACTCTCTGCAACTGACATACCTAAAAACGAAGATATTTAATAATTAAAATAAGAATCCTAGTGATGGTCTTAACTTTTATGCACAGCTGACCTCTATGTTAAGTATGGGAATAGTTACAAAAGCATCAATTTATCATCATTACTTGAAGGATTGCCTTTTCCCAAGAGTCTCTATTCATCCAACCTGATCTAGCAGAATGAGCATTCTTCAGATCTATTTCAACATCTCCCCTATATGCCGCTATGGAGCATTGCATGCCAAAACAACCAGACATAAAGATAGCCCCCCCCCCCCGTGCCATCACTCTGCTGAACACTTAATTCCCACAGCACTCTCATTTCTCATCTTTTTTCATTTTCTCATCTTTCCTACTATCTTCTCCTATTAGTTTCATATGATTTATCAATTGTTGTAACTTATGATTAATGATAGTAACTATGATTTATTACTTGCTGTTTATATGTACACTGTGAGCTTATGCATCGGAGACAAATTCCTTGTGTGTCCAATCACACTTGGCCAATAAAGAATTCTATTCTATTTTGTTCTGTTCTGTTCTGTTCTGTTCTGTTCTGTTCCTGTTCCTGTTCCTGTTCCTGTTCCTGTTCCTGTTCCTGTCCCTGTCCCTGTCCCTGTTCCATTCAAAATATTTGGCAATGTTCCCTGGCCTTCGATGGTGAATGTGTCAAAGGCCCCATTTCAGGGGTGAAATCCAGCAGGTTCTAACAGGTTCTGGAGAACCGGTAGCGGAAATTTTGAGTAGTTCAGAGAACTGGCAAATACCACCTCTGGCTGGCCCCAGAATGGGACGGGAATGGAGATTTTGCAATATCCTTCCCCTGCCACGCCCACCAAGCCACGCCCACAGAACCGGTAGGGGAAAACAATTGAATTTCACCCCTGCCCCATTTCCTGGCTGTATTGCTAACTGACCAAGTATCTCAGTTACTATGTATATTTATTTTTGGTGTTTTTATTGTTTTAAAAAAGTTTTAGTGTTTTAATTATATTTTTTGAATTGTAAGTCACCCAGGATCACTGGCTATGTAAATTGAATACACAAATAAATAAATAAATCCGGGCATAACACTTCTACTTATATAAACTGCATATACAAACATTGTGCTTCCTGTATCTTTTATTATGTTATGTTTGTGACTATACAAAGTAATTAAGGAAACTTGGATACTTCCATAAGCTATGTGTGAGTTTGGGACCCTACACTGAAAATCCTAATTTTGAATCCCAAAACTTTGTCTTGAGACACAGAAAAGTCTTTTCAATTGACAGGTTAAACCATTAGGTTGGATGCATCTACTACCTTTTAGCAAGACATTGTTTCTCTCCTTTCTTTATCAATATACAAGCTCCGGATAAATGGAATTTCCTTTGGCACCTTGCTCTAAAGCTTCATCCGCTTCCAGCTGTATTGAGATTAGCACAAAATCTAGGAGTTGCAATTGCATTGTATCTGAAGAACACCAATTTACAGGAATAATGGATTATCTCCACTGATCCAAGGATGTAAAATGCTACTTTGATTGGACAACAGAAGGCATGCATGCTTAGAGACTGTTTTGAGTAGACTATCCTGCAATTGCCAGAAGGCATGTAGTTCTTGTTCTGAGAACTGCTAAGATAAATATTTTGATTGTAAAATTGAAGTATATGCCTTGTTTTCACCTAAGAAAATTATGTTTCTGTACTGTATTCTAGAGATCAAAAGTTTACTGTAGTTTGACAAGAACAAAACTGAACCATAGGTTTGCACATTACATTGTCATTTAGTTCATTTGACATTGATCAGTAAAATGCAATTCATGAATTGTTAGTTCAGTTATTTTACTATTAGTTATTTTATTTTGTTAATGCATCTCCTCTCCCTATTGTTGTATTGTTGAAGTAATGAGTCTTGCCTGTGGTTTGTTCATGAAAGGGGAAAAGATTGTTTGAAGCTTATTTTGCTAAGTAAGTGCAAGGAAGAATTGGTTGGACCTTGGAATGACAACTGGATCAGGGACTTGATCCAAAGAAGAAGAAAGAAGGATGGTGGGAAAATTAGGTGGAAATGACTGTAGGGGATTGCTACTTTGCATTCTGCCTAGACGTTAAATGTACTATGAGTTTGTTCTCATTGTTTTTAATTGCTGTTTTCCTGGTTTCTGGGTAATTGCAGTAAAACCCATATTGACTTCCATACCTACAAACCAGGTTAGATTCTGCCTGCAGGGTATGGTTAAAAATAATTCAAGATGGCAGATTTGCCTTAAGACTGAGCATGGCAATATCAGAAACATTTGAAAAAAAAAAGTCTTCTCTTCACTCAATATTTGGTTCATACCAGTGGTGGGATTCAACATTTTTTACTACCGGTTCTGTGGGCTTGGCAGGGTGGGCGTGACAGGGGAAGGATACTGTAAAATCTCCATTCCCTCCCCACTCCAGCGGAAAGTTATTGCAAAATCCCCATTTCCTCCCGATCAGCTGGGACTCGGGAGGCAGAGAATAGATGGAGGCGACCAGTCAGAGGTGATATTTACCGGTTCTCCGAACTACTCAAAATGTTCGCTGCCAGTTCTCCAGAACTGGTCAGAACCTGCTGAATACCACCTCTGGTTCATACTAAACACGCATGTCAGAGCTAGGTTCAAACAAGTCTCACAATTCCATGTTTCAGAATTTCTTTAATGTAATTGTTTAACTGTAACCATCTGATTCTGATTTTAGAACAGAAATAGATTTGGCATCCCTAGTAGATTACTATATCAGGAATGAGAAGGAAAGAATTCACCCTACCTGGTTTCATTAAACTCTGAGTCAAGGTATCTCTTTGTTTTACCTTATGAAGAAGGGTCTTGGTGGGCAGGGTGTCGGATTGTCAATTTTTCCTGGAATATTACTTTCTCAAGCTGGTTTTGGGAATATCTTCTTGACATCCTCTTCAATGATGGATCACCTGGCTTAATCCCGCCCTGACAAAAACTAAAATGGTAGTTAAAAAGGCCATGTATGTGTATACGGTCACTCTATATCAGTGATATATTATTTCCCTTTCTAGGTCTTTTCCATACAATTACAAGGAAGCTGGTGATACTAAGAACTGGAAATTTATAGTGATGGTGGCTGGAGGAAGACTGAGAAACTGAAGCTTAATTGAGAGAAACCAGAAATGCTTTGGATATTGATGATACATGTAGGTGATTTTTGGGGGGACATAGTGTTGGCCCATTTCTCCCACTCATCACAAACTTAGGTGTTTTGCCAATGGGAGTAGATGGGTGAGTAAGATGAAATTGTTCAGAGGAGAAGAGAAGCAGAGCAGCTGTTGTTTCTTTCAACCAGAAAACCCTGGTTTATTGGTTTTTGTTTTTAATGTTGAGAGGCTGCTATAGTGGACATAAATTGAGTATCTACCAAAAAGGACAGTGGGTCGTCACCCCCTCCCTTTGTTTGTTCTACAGAGTAACTGAATCATTGGGATTTTTTTTTCTCTCTTTCCTTTTCCTTTTCCTTTTCGGCATAGCTTGCAAAACTTAACAATGTTTTATTTGAAGGAGATGAAAAAGTGTCCCTTATTGTTTGTTTCTCTTTTCTCTCCTGGGGAAGTTGATGGGCATTCCTATATTGTCTGAGCACTCAGAAACAATTTCTGTCGAATGCAGCAAAACTCACTCCCAATTAATTCAATCTGTTGATGAATCAGCAAAATGATCAGAATGATACAACTAAAAATTCATTTATTTTCCATTTATTGAATCAAATGTATTATTTGCTTTAAGGAATCATTTTTTAAAATTTTTGTTCCCTAGAGCAGGAGGCATATGTGGCTGTTATACCTGTTAAACTCATTAAATCCAAATTTATGGAATTTGCATGATTGATTGATTGAATGAAAATACATCCTTCTGTGATCTCAAGATTCTCATTAGGGTACAAGGAAAACAAACAAACAAACAAACAAACATCCATGGTATGATTAAACATTATAAAGAAAGAATAAAAAAACAACAATCTGATAATTAATAACATCACAAAAGCAAACATAAAAAACAAAAATTAAATACGGTGGTACCTTGATACTCAACTGCTTTGAAACTCATCATACAGTATTTGGTACTCAACACATTTTAACATGAAAATGTACTGGTACTTATTGTTTGTTTGGTACTCAATGCATAAGCTAGACTTGTCAGTGTTCGCTGCCTTATGGGAAAAATTTGTTTGGTAGTCATCATTTTGGGTACCCATTGTGCCTCCTGGAACCAATTAATGATGAGTAATCAGGTATTGTATGGTACAGTAGGTGAAAATCACCAGAGTGCTCTCTAGAAAAAACAAAACAAAACAGTTTTTAACAATTTCTGAAAGCCATCAAGGAAAGGGCTAGCCTTATCTGCATCAGGAGACTGTTTCATAACCCTAGCATAGCCACTGAGAAAAAAGCATCTTCTAATCTTGGCTCCTTTTCCATCCCTGCAGTATGGGGCCCTGAGGCATCCCTCCCTCAGTGCTCTAGGACAGTGTTTCTCTACCTTGGCAACTTCAAGCATGCTGACTGGGGAATTCTGGGAGTTGAGGTCCATACATCTTAACGTTGCCAAGATTTAGAAATGCTGATCTACCATAATAGGTCTTGCATCTACAGGTTGCAGGAGTTGGCTCCTGTAAATCAGAAAAGCTGGACAAAGGCCCTTCTCCCCCAGCCCATGTGTCATTCAATGGGTCATTTTTAAAGGTGACTGCGGGATGATTTTACTTTCAGATTTTCAAGATTGATACTTTAGCTTTACTAGGTAGACCAAACAGGAAGCACAACCAGATAAGCTTACTCTACTTTATTGTAAAGTTACTTTAACAGTGTCTTGCAATCTGAAAGTACAATTCTCCTTTACAGCCTAATAACTTAGAGAAGGTCCTTCCTGAGCTTCTTGATAACTTAGAGAAGGTCCCTCCTGAGTTCCCGTATTTTTCTTTAGCATTTAATTGAAATGTAAGAAGTTTGGGAATCTGCAGGCCACGGGAGAGGTTAGTTTTTACAGTGGAAGATACGATACTCACCTATCCCTCCTGACCATTTTGTCATTAAGTAAGTATGCAAGAGCATCCCAATTGATTTTCTGCATTTGTTTGGAATTTTCCTCTTCTTTAAAAAAAGTGTAAGACAAATTATTGTTGGGGATTTAAAAAAAAAAGTTTTTTTCTCCCTGGAACTAAATAGGTTTCCTAAATAATAAACGCTTGGTGAATGAAACAAAATGCGAAACCATGTCACGTTCTTCCTTGCGAATCTAGCCTGGCTCCTCAAACTCTGTAGAGTTGCTGGAATTCTATTCCAGCAGGGCAGAGGAGGCAGATAGGTGTGGCAAATATCAGAGGTGGATTTCAATTTATGTCACTTTTCTTGCGCACATTCTGTGATGCTGTTGTCCAGGAATATTCTTCTTAGCTTTCTTTTTATAGTGACATAAAGACTATCCCCGCCAGAACAAGGGTATCAGATCATTGTACCATCAGACTGGTATTTTTTTCAGAGTGTGGCCAGGAGTTTGGCTTGTGGAAGAGAAGACAGGATCTAATCTACTCGATCAGCATCTATAATTTGAAAGGAGACCTTTCTAGCTACTTAAGGAATCATGTATACTGTCTTCACTTAGAGCCGGATTTATTGATGACCTTGTGTGCCAATGGGTCATCTCCAGTAAAACTGCAGCTAATGGATTACAGAAGTGGAGGAGTGGAGATAGGCATTATTAAGGCTGGATTTTGTAATTAATTTTTCAAGTTAATTAAAATGTCCAAAAGCACAATAAAACTGCAGGAAAAAAAAATCTGGCAAGGGAATGGCAGCCTGTCTGATTAATGCAAGTCAACTGTCTTTTGAGGGTAATAGTAATAATGATGAGATTATGGATATGGAAGAAGCAGCTAAAGAGATGTGAGATGCATGTGGAATACAAACTGTGTCCTAGTTACTATTTTATGGTGCACAATGGATCTTATTAAGGAGGAATAGCAGTAAGAATTACCACTGAATTGCTCCATAAAAGTATTGTGTAATTAACAGTGCTGCACTAGCAGCTGGAGCACTACCTCCCATTGATATTCCATATCCTCAATTTACTTTCAGTCTTTAACTAAAATATGTGAGTTTTCACTACAATTGCAGACAGATTGAAAAATATGTTGAATTTTTAGTTAATGGTAACACTTCAGGAAAAAAGGAGATGCTATACTTCTTATGTGAAATATTATGCCCTGGTGAACAAATCAAAATGCTTCTGTTAGGTGATGAAATCAGAGGAAAATTTCTTGCTGGTTTTTATATATGTAGGATCTGTCAAATGAGGCATTCATGAATGATGCAAGATAATTGATGACTGATGTGTTCTCCTCTTTCATGTTTCCTACTTCATGATTATTCTTGGGTCAACAGTATGGAATTGATTCTGTTTATTTAATTTATTTATAGTGCATACTTGTACTGCTGGAAGTCTTCTAAAAGTTTGGAGGAAGTGGCTAATTAGTCCATAGTCTGACCCAGTGATCAGCAATTTTAGTCATCACTTCCTTCATTTAACACAACTACTTTGAAACTGTTGACATATTGAGAGGGGCTGACACAAAGAACTTAACTGATTACCCAGAAATTAAAAGTGAAAGTTAGCTAGGCAGGGAAAGGCTTATACGCCTTTCTTAGCATCTATGAATATATAACTGTCACATAATGTAAGGGATTGCTGTGCACGTGGATAATAATAATGATGAAAATGATGATTGTAGAACAGTGTTTTTCAACCTCAGAATTTTAAAATCTGTGAACTTCCAGAATGCTGGAAATTGAAGTTGAAATCCATCTTAAAGTTGCTGAGAAGTTGCCCAGTGTTAAGAAACACTGGGACTAAAATTAAATGACTTGGTACTAAGGGTTTTGTTTTTGTTTTTTGGAACTGAATAAAATTTGTGCTCTTCTGACACAAAAGCCATTTGTAGCCATGATTACATAAGCTTTCATTATCTGAGCAGTACTGCTTAGAGTATAAGGTGGGCCATGATATTGTTGCTATTGTTAAAGGATTGGGAGTTGAAAATCTACAGCAAATCACCCTCATCCATCCATTTTTATGCCACTGTCCATATACTATAATCATCTCCAAGTGATGAGCAAATAATGAACTATAGCGGTTTAGTAGGAGAGTATTAACAGCAGCAGAAGTTGAACAATTGGGAAGGTTCAGGACAAAGACGTGATTGATTGAATATAATTTAAATGCAAATTTAAGTAATTAAAATCAATTATGCCCTGTTAATATTATTCCCCATTCTGAAGCTCTAGAAGCTTCACCCAAAGTTCAAGAGTTGTATATGATGAATGCAAAGGAAAGGAGACAATCTAACTCAGCTCTGAGAGGACCTTTGGCAAAAGAAAAAAGTAAAGCTCATCAAACCTCATGGATCTCTGTTCACTTACTTGTCCCAGTAGCCAGCTGAACAGCATGATTAGCTGGCTAGCAGAAAGCAAATAACTGATTTTCTGGTGTCATTAACTGCAGGAACCAAGTGACCAGATTCTCCCTGTCAATTTCTTACTAATCAGCTCTCATATACGAACCAGATCAGAGGTGGGTTTCAGCAGGTTCTGACCAGTTCTGGAGAACCGGTAGCAGAAATTTTCAGTAGTTCAGAGAACTGGTAAATACCATCTGTGACTGGCCCTGCTCCATCTATTCTCTGCCCCCCAAGTCCCAGGGAGGAAATGGGGATTTTGCAGTAACCTTCCCCTAGAGTAGGGTGGGAATGGAGATTTTACAGTATCCTTCCCCTGGAGTGGGGTGGGAATGGAGATTTTATAGTATCCTTCCCCTGCCACGCCCACCAAGCCACGCCCACCAAGCCACACCCATCATGCCATGCCCACCAAGCCATGCAACGCCCACCAAGTCTTACCCACAGAACTGGTAGTAAACATTTTTGAAACCGACCACTGGACCAGATCACTGATTCTGTGTCATTAATGGTAGCAGAATCATTAATCTGCAGTGGATGCTGGGAATAAGAAGGAAGACTCATTGCTCTCCTCTTTCTGCCAGTAAATGTACAATATCACTGGGAAGGAGCAAGTTGTGACTGTGTTTGAGAATGTATGAAGGATGCAACATGTATTTAAATAGGCTGCTGTGTTAATCTCAAGCTGGAAATTGCCTGTCCAAGAGTAAAACCAAAGCAGCCATAGAGCTTTTCCATGCTATTCTGCTGCATAAAGTGTGATTTTATTCTCAGAGAGGATAGACTCAGAGTCAAATTAATGGTGGGATTCAGCCGGTTCAGGCTGGTTCCTCCCCTACCCACCCTGCCTCTTCCAGGAGTCCCCATGGCCCATTTTCGCTCCCAGGAGGCTTCAGGGAGGCCTCCTACACCCAAAATGGGGCACAGGGTGGTGGTGCAGCACACCCCCCCATGGCCCATTTTCGCTCCCAGGAGGCTTCAGGGAGGCCTCCTAGGCACAAAACAGGGCGCTTGGGGGGGTGCAGTGCGGCCTCCCCACAGCCTGTTTTTGCTCCCAGGGGCATGCAGGAGGCCTGTCACACCTCCTGGCCACGCCCACCATGGCCATGCCCACCCAGCCAGTCATTAGGGCAGAAAACCAGTTGTTAAATTATTTGAATCCCAGTACTGAGTCAAATGAAGTGTTATTAGTCATTAAGCCTAAATTAATGGAAAGTAATAAACAGAGGAACAAGATACAATTAGGCTTTCAATTTCTACGAAAAAGAGCGAATGGAACTTTTCTGTTAGTAGATTTTCTTAGATTCCTTAGAGAAGCTTCCTCCACGTAGCTGCCTTTGAATGTGTAAACTTATTTATCACAACACATCTTTAAAACCCTGGATTGATTTGTATTTACGCAATATGGGAACATTAGAAGTGCTATGGCTCAAGTGTGCCTCTGAAATTGGCAGATATTGTCTGAAGAATGTATTTGTTTAGATTGAAAAGATATGCTAAATTCTTTGTTAAGCAGTGGAAGTAGTGTGTTTAATCTCTGCGTTTGAAGAGGTACTTTTAGAAAACTGTGTTTAGAAACAAACATATTCCGAAGGGAATACTGAGAACATTGGCTTATTTCTTATCTGACGTGAGGCAATTTCAATCAGACATAAAATTCCCCAAACCACTCAATTTATCAAGAAAAAAGTCCAAGTACTTCCAAAAGGCTGGAGGTTTTTTTTCATTTATTCTGCCCCAAACTCCTGTCACCTGTAGGATGCTCTGGACCTGCCCAAATCAACCAAAAGGTAATCCACTTCTTTGTACAGTATTGCTATTTTGAAAGGGTATACTGTATTTTCTGGCGTATAAGACTACTTTTTAACACAGGAAAATCCTCTCAAAAGTCGGGGGTCATCTTATACGCCGTGTATAAGCCTACCGATGCTCCGACTTCCCCAGCTGACCCCCAGTGATGGCGAGCCCCAGCTGTCTGAGGAAGTCGGAGCATCGGTAATATCCACCTGGATGCCTGGGACGGTGGGGGAAGCTCCGTGCAGCAATCAGCTGGGTCCAGCATTCAATGGCATGCAGCCTTGACGAGATCGGCACAGCTTCCCAAATCTGAGTTGCCAGTGGTGACCGATGACGCTACGGGAGCGCCAACAACATTGAGGGGTAGTCTTATACGGCGAGTATAGCCCAAACCCTATATTTTAATAGGAAAAGTAGGGAGTTGTCTTATACGCCAGAAAATACGGTAATATAATTGCATTCTCTGCTTGGGCTATTCAAATATCTGCCTAGTCAAGCCAGGTAATTGAGAGAGAACCAGAGACTGTAGCCAAAGAGACCTACACAATTGAGAAAATTGTGCTGGGAGAGAGTAATCACTATTCCAGAGCAAACCTCCCAATTGAGAAAAATCACTAATAAAGAACTGGCTGTGGAGCTTTTTATTAGTTAATTCTAGTGGCTGTACTAGACAATCTAACTGGCTAGGAGGTCATCCGGGGTGGGCTTCAAAAATTTTAGCAAGGGTTTCTCTGCCTGGTTGCTGGATGGGTGTGGCCTTAGTGGGCATGGCCAAGTTGGCATCCTGCGCCAAGGTGGAGGTGTTTTTGCTTTGCCCGGGCTCTGGAGGCTTTCATCAAGCCTCCGGGAGGGCAAAAACGGCCTTCCCAGGCTCCAGAGGCCCTCCAGGACCATTTCCGGCCTTCCCAAACTTTTGGTACGCCTGTTTTTTGCCCCCCCCAAGCCTCCGTGCACGCCCTGCACTTACCAAAACGGGCAGCGTGGGGCAGTGGTGAAATGTAAAATTTGTTACTACTGATTCTGTGGGCTTGGTGGGGAGTAATGTGACTGAGTGGGCATGGCCAGCTATTTTTTTTTTAAGTTTTAAAACCATTTCTTCTACAACCTATTCGGCCGAAGAGGTGGTAGAAAAAATGCTTTTAAAAATAAAAAAAAAGCCTCTGATGATCGCGTGGCTCAGCTGGGCATGGGGGGGGGGCAGGGATTTTTGCTACCGGTTCTCCGAACCATCTGCCACCATCGCTACCGCATCAGGCGATCCAGTCCGAACCGAGAGTATTTCACCCCTGGCGTGGAGACTCCTGGGATGGGTGGGGCAGCATGGACAGGGCCAGCCAGGAGTGGGATTTGGGAGTTCTCTGAACTGCACAGAATCTTAGCTAGAGGTTCTCCTGAACCTCTATGAACCCATGGCAGCCTACCCCTGAGGTCATCTATGAGCTTTCCTCATTTGCACCTAAAAATGGTGCAAATGTGTGTTGGTTACATCTTTTTTGGGTGGTGCTCCTGTGATATTGCCTTGACCTTGTCCCAGTCCATGAGTGAGAAAGATGTAAGTTAGCTGTATGGATACTAAAATTGTATTTCCCTCCTTGTCCCCGATTCTATCCGAAATTAAGGGTTTACAGGGTCGTAAAAAGGAAGGTTTATTTTTTATTCTACACCACTCAAAAGCAGCTTCAAAATGTGAGATCTTTGCTATTCATTACTTTATGGGAAGCCAGATGACACAATGACTTGAAAGAGAGGCAGGACAGGGATCAACAATGGAGAAAGAAGATTTTATAGTGGCACACTTTTCTATCAGTTAAAGAATTAATAAATACTACAACAACAAGTGGAGAAAAACTCCAGGAATGACACTTCCTTCCGAAATAGAACCTTGCAATCTCTGCCAAATCCTCTACATCAGGGGTGTCAAACTCGCAGCCTGCAGGCTGGATGCGTCACACACTGGCCATGCCCACCCCAGTTTAGTGAAGGGAAAAAATGTCGTGTTACGTCATGTGATGCTGCGAGTTTGACACCCCTGCTCTACATAATCTTTCTAGATCTGAGGTTTACTTTTAAAGACTGCACAGAAACATATATTCCTTTCTCATGTTCACCTGCTAAAGTTTCGGTATAAAGTTTATATACATATACAGTATTATTTTGAGATTTAAATATCTATTATATATAGCAGGTATACGTTGCCAGATTAAAGTGACTTTGTTTAAATTAGAAACTGTTTCAAAAGCTTCTTCTTGGTGTATAGCTCAGTCTTTGTTGACTTGTCTTTCAGATACTGTATGTTGAACTGCATATCCCATCTACATGGCCAGTTAGAGATTTGGAGGGTTGAGAAAGAGTATATCAAATCAGGATTGGCTTCTGTAGTTTAAAAAACAAAACCTAAAGTTATAGAAAACGTTCCCATCCATCAACAGAGGATCCTGCTCCCTCCCTAACTTTCTGAAACCCTCTAGAGTTAAGAACTAAAGGACAGAATCAATTTTGAAGAAGTTAAGTGGGACAGTCTTTGGAAAACATAATTCCCTTTCTCAATAGAGGGACATCTGGTCCCATTAGCTGAAGTTTCACAAAATCTCCCAATGGTCTTCATAAAATGCAGCAATTTTTAGAAAAAAAACCCCCTGCAGTTGAGTATGCTAGTTGCTCCAGCCATACGATATGTGCGCCTGTGTCAGTCTTAGACATTCTGTAAACAGGGCACACTCTTAACTTGATAGCATCTTCCTAGATGGGAAAAGATAGATGGCGATCAATTTATTTTATTTACAAAGAAATGACTCTGTCCTGCTTTCATTCTTTATTTCATTATTTATTGAGTAAGATAATAGCTTATGGTACATACACAGAGCCAGCTGTTTGCAGGATGCCAAGAGCAGGTGGTCGGGGAGGCCTCTGATGAATTGCAAAAGACACTTACCAGCTGCTCTCTCTGTGTGAAATGAGCAAACCTGCAAAATCTTTATTTTCAATTGGATTGTACTTTTAAATAAGCAAGGGAGACAGCCAGGATAACTACAAACCATGACCAACAGCCCACAAAAACGGTGCGCAAACACAGGTGATTAGTGTATCTGTATTTTGAAACACCGCAAGGCTAACAAGTCTAAACTTGTCAATAGGAAGGGGAGCCTGGATGCAGAGTGAGGAGGTGTGACAATGCAATATGGCAGCTGGGATCTTGTTAAGACTTAATGGCTTCAGTGGAATCCTCACAATTCCCCTACATTCTTCTCAGCAACCATTTTCACTTATAAACCAGAAGGCTGGGCTGAGAACTTCCTCCTTTGCATTTATGGAGGGTGCTTTTGTGTGTTGCCGCACCAGGGCACAATCCTTGAGCGCTCCCCGTCTTCTCAAATGGTCACTGATGAGATGCAAGTATAATGGGTAACAAAGACAGACATTAATAAGGTAAGATAAGAGAAGGGAGGTTTATTAATTTTTCAAGTAAAGTTAGGATGCCCAAGGGCACCATAAAGCCGCAAAGAATCTAGTGAGGGATGAGGGAGGCCTAGCTGATTAATGCAAGTCAGCTATCCTCAGAGGGTGATAGCAATAATGATGAGATTATGGAGGAACCTGCTGAAGACAAATGAGATGCATGTAGAATAAAAACTAAGTGTCCTAGTTACTCTTTTGGAGTGCATGATGGATTTTATTAAGGAGGAACAGCAGTATAAATGATTGCTGCTGATTGAAAATCCAAAGCAGAAAACTCACATGGCATTGCCGGCATCAATTCATTTCAGACCGTGGGCATACGAGACATTATCGCGTGTGACAATTCCTGTATGCTGCTAGTATTATCCATTTAAAGATCAGGATAGATCAGTCTTGAATGTTGTATTTTCCTTTATTAGATGACCTACACAACTAAGCTTGCAGGATCTACTGCATGTCCCTCATAACCTCTAATAATTCTCTTTCTCAGATTCAGATCGGGTCTAACTCAGCTTATATTTTAAATGGTACAAGAGGAACACAACAGGTTCTGAGGAAGCTGAAAATTTGCAGAACTGCAAAATATATTTAGTGCATGGGGGAAGGGGGAAGGTAAGAAGGATGACCATTCCATATAGTTAGATGGAGATGGAATAAGGACAATGGCCATGAAAAATTGATTCTTTTTTCCTGGTTCTGCTAGTCCTTGATGTTGTAGTCAAAGGCCAAATGCTGTTCTTATTACACGTTGGCAATCTAAAGGGTTCAAAGATTCTATATTTATAGTTTTTAAATGAAAAGAGAAGATTAATGGACTGAAATAAGACCCCACCTCATTCCTGTGTGCATCTTGTTCCCTTCCTTGCCATCTTTAACTTTTAAGTCATTTTAATGTTAATATTATTTAATGTTTTAATGTTCTCTCATGTTATTCTTATTTGGTTGTAAGCCACCTAAAGTCACCTCAAGGCAAGATGTGTGACATATAAATTCAATTAAAAAATAAATAAATAAATAAAGTGCTTTGAAGTTGCAAGTTGATACGTTTTATTTGGAAAGGATTAATTGAGAAAGCAGACACATGTTGGGGGAATGGTGCAGTTGGAACATCCTGTGTATCTTTTTGTATTCATGAAATTTACATCACATAAATAATTCTGATTCACCTCTTCAGACCACTTTAGCAACCAATGCGGCCAGCCACCATTTTATAAGTATATCCTATCTCTATGGTAACATCAGAAACAAATTACATTTGGGATCTCATTTTGTGATTTCTCTGAAAGATGTTATAAAACTGAAATGGTAGAATGCCATTTCCTCTGTGGTTGCTAGAGGGTTGTTTGTTTGATTTTTTTTTAAATAAAACTTTCCAAATAAGTCTTAGAGACAAAGAAATTTCACATAAATACTGGACATAGAGAGGTCTGGGCTGAATTCTTCTCTTAAAAAATATCTGTAAATAAGATTATGATTACAGCCATAACATATTGTCTTTTACTTATGTTTCATTGTATTTGCTTTTTATTAACTGTCTTACTTAGAGAAAAATAATGCCATTGCCAAGTCAGCATTTCCATAAACCATTTTGTATTTCTTCTATTTATGTCATAAATCCCATGCCAGATCTTCACTTTGCATGCAGATGTCTTAACACTAATTCTGTAGATTAAGCAAATCAACGTCACTGCTAGATATAAAGAATAAAGATGAACTGATTTCTAAAGTATTTTATGATGCTTCCTAATTATTTCATAGAGCTTTTAAGGTTTTTGTTGGTTCAATTTTAGGCTTTGAAATACAATTTCAGAAGAGACGCTTTTAATAATATCCTATCCATGTAATCATAAAATATTTAAAAATAAATTATATACTTCTGCCTATTTTTCTCTGCAGAAACATTTATTTTTACATACTTCCGTTACCCATACATTTGGTCACTAATTATTTCATAATGTATTCTCCAACATCTTTGATTTGAGACCTTAAAATGGCTGACACACTTTCCTACAGCTAATCTTCAAAAAGCTTCCTCTGATCCATATTTTAAATATATAATTACCAGATAGGCTAACATTTCTGCATTATTAGCATGTTTTACATATTTATGCAACTGACAGTAATGACTTCATTTTTAGAATTTCCTTTCTATTTATTTGCATGACAGAGTGTGCCCTATCACATCAGGCTTCTATGATCCTCATTTCTCAGCCAGATAAAGCCATAATTCTAGACTTCTGGGATTTTGTACTCTATATTAATGACTCAAATACTGTCACTTATTCCTCCGTTGGAAGGTTTTAAAAATAGAGAAAATGATCTGGAAACAAAGTAAAAAAAGAAAGGACAGAAAAATCAAACCAACCCAAAATAACATCCCTGAAAGGTTGCCTGTGTACAGTGTCTCTGATTCCCACCAGCAGATGTTTGGGGCATTCAATTCCCATCAGAACAGCTGCAGAAATGTAGACTCACACCTGGGTTTGTGACACGGCTGCATCATTACCCACCAACAGCAAAACAGCCATATGCCTTGGATTCATTTTAGGGGCCGAACTTAAAGTTTGGGCTCCTGAATATTCTTGCTTAACAACCAGGTACTTGCCATTTACAGAGGGAGTTCATGAATGTGATAACAGAGCTATTGCTGTCAGAGATCATCAGTGCCTTTTGGTTTAATAGCCCCAAGAAAATGCAAATTCTGTTGGGCAAGAGCATGTGAGCATTGCTATAATTTTTCAGGAAACAGGTATCTGCAAGAATGCGAAGAAACAGCTACAGAAGGGATCCTAGTGTTGAGATCTTGAGTATGGAAAACAAGAACATGAAAGAAAGTGTTAGGAGATAGCACTTTCATTACTGAATGGAGTTTCATACATCCTAGAAGACATCTGATATCAGAAGCAAATGTACTCAAAAAGGCAAAATCTTATTCTCAATATAAAGTGCCATATTTTATGACTAGGTTTGATGAATCAATATGTTCATTTCAATATCTCAGTTCTTCCACATGTGATTAGTTTGTCCTGATCTCTCTCTCTCTCTCTCTCTCTCTCTCTCTCTCACACACACACACACACACACACACACCCCTCTTTATTTTGCTATAAAGTTCTTGGCACATTTGCGGTTTTGTTTGCAAAAACTGTTAGGTTAGGAAATTGGTAAACAATTCCTGTTATGTCCTTATAAGGACATCCGGCCGGGGATTGGTTAATCCTCCGGGCGGGAAAGTTAAACCGCTGTCATTGGACGGCTGGTCTGCCGGAGCGCTATAAAAAGGGCTCCGGCAGCACAGCCGTTCGTCTGTTCTGACTTAGTTAAGAGCTGAATAAAACTTGTTGAACAGACCCCGCTGGTCTTGTCTTCTTTCCTGCGCCTGATCTAACACTGGCGACGAAGGATTTGAAAAGAACCGCCACGCGGAGCTAAGTCACTCATCGAGAATTTCTCACTGAGCTGAAGTCACTGAAGATGGAGGCGTCACAAGCCGCGATGGCTCCGATCTCCAAATTCGACCCCAGAGTGGAGAAATGGACCTCCTATCTGGTTCGTTTCCGCCAGTTTCTGCGGGGAAACAACTATCAAGACCTCTCCGATGAACGGAAACGAGCCCTGTTCCTAGCGCATTGCGGCTCCGAGGTGCTGGAGATGGCCATCGACCTCGTGTCCCCAAGGAACATCGAGGAGATGTCTTGGGCCGATCTGCAAGACGTGCTGAAGGAGCACTACGCTCCCACTGGAACTCCCATTGCCAACAGATTCACCTTTCAACAAAGGAATCAGTTGGAAGGGGAGACCATCAAGGACTTTGTGGCAGCTCTGCGGCAACTCGCATCAAACTGCGAGTTTGACAACGTTGAGAACGCCATCAGAGACCGCATTGTCTTCGGCATGAGGGACATTGGACTGCAACGTAAGTTCCTCAGCCGAAAGAAGATTGCGTTGAAAGACGTCGTTGAGGAGGCAATCGCAGCCGAGATCTCAGAAAAGGCGGCTGCCGCCATGAGTAGGGCTAAAGGGGTGCACAAATTGCACCGCCAACCCAAGAGCTCGTCTGAGGAGTCGTCTGCCAGCTCCTGCTCCGACGACGAAATGGCCGTTCACAAGGTTTCCCGCCAAAACCGTCGCGAGCGCAAACAAGATGGCGCCCGGATCGAGCCCTGCGGCAGCTGCAAGGGAAGCCATGCCAGAGCCAAGTGCCGTTGGAGAGACGCTGTCTGCCGACGCTGCAACAAGCGGGGGCACATCGCTGAAGCCTGCAGGGCCGAAGCACCTACCCCGGGTCCGTTTCCCCCCGGCTGGGGCGAGAAACGGCAAGACAACCAGAGACCATCCAAACGGTCCTCTGCCAGGTCTCAGCAACGGGGCGGCGGCTACGCGGCGGTCAGAACCGAGCAGCTGTCCTCCGGCATCCACACCATTGACGATGCGGCCGCAAAGTTCCATGCCACCGTAATCGTGGAAGGAACACCCTGTTCTATGGAGGTTGATTCGGGATCGAACTACTCCATCATGGACTGGCACCAGTTAAAGCGCCTGAAACCGGGCATCTCGAAGAAAGACCTCAAGCCCCTACGGGCCCGTCTTGTCGATTTCGGCGGCAACCCTGTTGAGATCCTGGGGAGGACTTCGCTCCGGGTCACCTACCACGGCTTCCAGGGCGTCCTACCCATCACTGTCGTGGGGCGAAACCGCCCGAGCCTGCTGGGGATGGAGTGGTTCGAGCCATTGGGGCTGTCTATCAGCGGGATCCATCAAATTCGTAGGGACGAACTCGACGCCATCATCGAAGAGTTCAAGGAAGTCTTCGATGGTAAGCTGGGGAAATTTGTGGGGAAACCCATTTCCTTCAATTTGGACAAAAATGTCACCCCAATTAGGCTTAAGCCCCGCAGGGTTCCGTTCGCCCTGAGGCCCAAGGTCGACGCCCAGATAGATAAGCTTGTCGCCCAGGGGGTCCTGGAACCGATCGATCATGCTGCATGGGAGACCCCCATTGTGACCCCGATGAAGCATGATGGGTCTGTGCGCATCTGCGCCGACTATAAGTGTTCCATAAATAAGGCCCTCCAGCAGAGCGCATATCCGGTTCCAGTGGTGCAACATCTGCTGCACTCACTTGGGAGCGGATCAATATTCGCAAAATTGGACCTGGCCCAAGCTTACCAGCAATTGCCAGTGGATGAAAAAACTGCGGAGGCACAAACCATTGTCACGCATAGAGGGGCATTTAAATGCACGCGCCTCCAATTTGGGGTCAGCGCAGCCCCAGGTATTTTTCAATCATTTATGGAACGCCTTCTTCAAGGCATTCCAGGGGCGGTCCCTTACTTCGATGATGTCTTGATCTCCGGCCACTCCAAAACCCAACTACTTGAGCGACTGCGCATGGTTTTGCAGCGGTTCAAGGAGAAGGGTTTGAGAGTCAGGAGGGACAAGTGCATCATCGGGGTCCAGGAAGTCGAGTTCCTGGGTTATCTCATTGATAAGAACGGCATTCACCCCACTAAATCTAAGGTTAGGGCTATCCATGAAGCTCCAGCCCCCCAAAACAAGACGGAGCTTCAGGCGTTTCTGGGACTACTGAATTTTTACAGTGTTTTCCTGAAACAGAAAGCCTCCGTGGCTGAACCGCTCCATCGCTTGCTGGGGAAGGCGGTTTCCTGGAGGTGGGGGAAGGAAGAGGACGCAGCATTCAGAGCTGTCAAGAACCTGCTTTCTTCCGAGAGTGTCCTCATCCAATACCACGAGACGCTCCCCCTGCTATTGACTTGCGACGCATCCCCCTATGGCGTCGGAGCAGTCCTCAGCCATCAATTCCCGGACGGGAAGGAAGCCCCCATCGCCTATTTCTCGAAGACGCTGTCCAGCGCCGAGAGAAATTACAGCCAATTGGACAAAGAGGCCCTGGCCATCGTTGCTGGCGTCAAGCGCTTCCACGAGTACCTATACGGACGGAGGTTCACGGTCATCACAGACCACAAGCCCCTGTTGGGCCTTCTGTCGGGAAGCAAGCCCACACCTAACTATTCATCGCCTAGGATGACACGCTGGGCAATTTTTTTGGCCGGGTACTCTTACGAACTTTGCCACAGGCCCGGCAGTAACATCTGCAACGCTGACGCCTTGAGCAGATGCCCGTCAAAGGACTTAGTGGAGGACCCTGCCCCCACCCTGGGACTGCATCACATCGATGGCGACCTGGCTTGCCCAGTCACATCCGCAGACGTCGCGGCACTAACCCAGAAAGACCGGACTTTGAAGCAAGTGATGTCTTGGGTGCTGCGCGGCTGGCCTGCGGAACCGTTGACCGACGATTTCAAGCCGTTCGCAAAGAGGCAGCAGGAACTGTCAACCATGAAGGGCTGCCTGCTGTGGGGTGACAGGGTTGTGGTTCCCCAGGCTTTGCGCATAAAGACATTGGAAACTTTGCACAAGGGGCACCCTGGCATCGTGCGCATGAAGGGACTGGCACGGAGCTACGTCTGGTGGCCATCACTGGACAAAGACATTGAGAACTGGGTCTCCAGATGTGATCCGTGCCAAGAAGTCCGCCCCGCCCCTCCGCAAACGCCTGTTGCGGAATGGGAAACACCGAGCAACCCGTGGGCGCGAATACACATAGACTTTGCGGGCCCGATGCAAGGGAAGTTCCTGCTAATAGTGGTGGACGCCTTTTCCAAGTGGCTTGAGGTCATCCCCCTGGCATCCATCACTACTGAAGTCACCATTAGAGCCCTCCGGCGGCTGTTCGCTACCCACGGGCTGCCGGACGTCCTTGTTTCCGACAACGGCCCGCAGCTGACCTCGAAACCAATGGAGGAGTTCCTGGCCAGTTTGGGCATTCGCCATGCCCTCTCTGCCCCCTACAGACCGGCTGGCAACGGACAAGCTGAGAGGATGGTGAGGTTCACCAAAGAAGCCCTTGCCAGGATGGGACCGGGCGATTGGCAAGAGAAGATCGACAACTTTCTCTTGATACAGCATATTACGCCGCATGCCACCACTAGAAAGAGCCCGGCCGAAATGCTGATGGGCAGGAAGCTGAGGTCACCCCTGGACCGACTTCACCCCCTGTACCACTCTGAGGTCACCGCAACCGCGAGCCGCCCCCTCCGAGCCTTCTCTGCAGGAGATCCGGTTTTCGCGCTTAATTTCCACGGCCTGCCGAAATGGCTTAAGGGGAGAATCGAGAGCACAACCGGCCCGAAGTCCTACACCATTGAACTGCAAGATGGAGTGGTCTGTAGACGTCACATCGACCAACTCCGGAAGCGGTGGGAAGGGGATGGCGAAAACCACCCTGACGAGGTAGGACAACAACACCCCTACAAGGCAGGCCAAAACCACCCCGACGAGGTAGGACGACAACACCCCTACAAGGCAGGCCAAAACCACCCCGACGAGGTAGGACAACAACACCCCTACAGGGCAGGCCAAAACCACCCCGTCGAGGTAGGGCAACGCCACCCTGGCAGGGCAGGACAACACCACCCTTGTGAGGTAGCCCTGCAACACCCAGTCGAGGAAGGGCCGTACCACCCCAACATGACCGGCCAGCCAGCAGACCAGCTACCGTACTGCAACTGCCGAGTAGACAGGGGACTCCACGGCAACGAAAACTCACGCCTCCCCGGCAAGGCAGCCCAACGCCACCCCGACGGCAGGGAACTCCAGGGAACGCCAGTAGACCGGGACATGCCCAACCGAGAGGGCCAACAACAACCCGGTGAGGGAGGCCTACGACACCCCTGCATGCAAGAACTACACCGCCCGTCTGAAATCTTCCGTCCAGCTGACCCCCGTCCCAAGCAACAACGACCCGACCAGGTCGACCTGCACCACCCAGACAGGGTCGACCAGCACAAGTCTAAAAGATACGGACAATTTGCAAAAAATATAAATAACCCAAGGGACTTACCGGCCTACGACGATCAGTACCCAGGACAGGGAAGAGACCAACCGGACCAGCAGATATATTCCAACAGCGGGTCGGGAGGCGGCACACCGGAGCCGGTACCTGCAACGACCACTTCGCAGCCCAGCAGCAAGGCCGGAGGCGCACGGACAAGGCCGGCACCTTCAACGACCCAGCGGCAGGCATCCCAGGGGCGAGGGTCGGAGGACACCGGAGCAGCCACCTTCCAGACGGACGACGGAGAACAGAATGAACTGCGCAGGTCGAGCAGGGCTTCCAGACGTCCCGCCTACCTGCGTGACTACGTTTGTTGATCGACACGAGCTGAACCATGTTTCATCTAGGGGGGGAGGAGTGTTATGTCCTTATAAGGACATCCGGCCGGGGATTGGTTAATCCTCCGGGCGGGAAAGTTAAACCGCTGTCATTGGACGGCTGGTCTGCCGGAGCGCTATAAAAAGGGCTCCGGCAGCACAGCCGTTCGTCTGTTCTGACTTAGTTAAGAGCTGAATAAAACTTGTTGAACAGACCCCGCTGGTCTTGTCTTCTTTCCTGCGCCTGATCTAACAATTCCCCTAATGCATTTTTGTACACACACACACACACACACACACACATACATATACATATACGTGTGTGTGTGTGTGTGTGTGTATGCATTTTTGTGCAGCTGCCTCACTAAGTCCAAATTTTACTAACGAAATTTCAATTTGTGTCTTAGATGAAGATGTGGAATTGAATAAGTTTCATGCAAATGAAAAGAAAGATTTCCCCACCTCTATTGAGAGCAGGGTATTACCTTGGATGAACCTTCACTATATGTCCTTTTGAATTTTATCAGAATTAGGCCACCCCAATATAATTGTATGTATTTATTGTTTTGGAAAATTAGTGAAGGATATACTCACTGGGATTTGGTTATGTAGATACTTAAAGCTAGCTTTAAACTAACTCTTTAAGGTAACTGAATGGCAAATATAGTATTTATTTGACATCCCATTTATGGTCACCATGGGTGAAAAAAATGAAATGGCAAATAGTGGGGGGATATTTTGCTATAAACAAACAAATTAGTGAAAACTTGCTGTTTTCATAACTCAGGATTGGCATAGTGTTTTTGATTAAGGCAAAAGTTTACTAGAAGTTTGGTGAAAGTTTAGTAAGAGCCAGCAGAGGGCAGCACTCCACCTTTTTCCAAACATGTATTATGTCAGTATTTCTCAAATTTTACAACTTTAAATGTGTGGACTTCAATTCCCAGAATCCCCCATCCTCCATGCATGATATGCACCCAAATTTGCACTGCTAACTGAATCAGCCTTTCTCTTTTTACCTTTCTGTTGTGTGTAGACATGCATAAAATAATTAACTCCAACATGGTACCTCTAAGTGCATTGAAGCATTCATCACCTGCAGGAAACGGTTGTTAATAACCAACTTGTACTTGGGCTATGTAGTTCAGTGCAACTGGAGATCTTAGGAAAACTCTTGAGGATACCTTTCTGAGGATTCTCAAATATCTGCATGTTTGTATCATGCCTTCTCTCCTTCCCTCCCCCCTCCTGTATGATTTACTTTTCCACTGGTTCTTATTTGCAAATATCAGAACTGCTTCTATACAATTAATTCTTGTTAAATGCTTGCTTGCAAAAAGTTTGTCATACACCATTCAGTGACTGGATGTTAGTAGGACTGTTCTCTGCTCAGTGCTCTTATATATTGTGGCATGAATGGATAAGTGTTTTATATTTCTATAGTATGTGCAACTTTGTTTTTTTATTGTTTAGATTAGAGCGTCAACGTAATCCAGATACTTTGTAGTTTTTCTCGCATTCTTCTAGGATAATATAGATGATGAGCAGGTAAATTCAGTATATTTTAGCTGATTTCCCCTTCCTGAAATCAGGTTTGAATGCTAATTCATGGCTTTTGTTCCTTTGACTGATAGTTGGTGCCAGAATCACTATGTTCTGTTTTTCAGCTTTTTAGTCCCAGGTTAGCTGTCAGGAGGAGTGTTATTCTGTAAGCATGGAGGGCCAAAGCAGATCTCTTTGTTCTTTTATAAAGACCATAATTGTTATACTATTTTACTGGAAAGGAAAGAGTGTTGCTATACTATGCAAACTCCTTTGCTGAACTGCTTTTAAAGTTTTCGGAATGAATTATCCCTGGTAGAAGAGAACATAACTAAGGTAGGATATTGTCATCCAGATATCTCATGAAATTATTGTAGTGGACCATAGTCTGGGCACATTAAAAAGTCTGATGAGAAGTAACTTATCACTGTATTTTTCTTGGAAGCTTGAAATAATTTAAGTGAACATCTAAAATAGAACACAATGAAGACATGAGAAAAAATCAATAGCATTGCATAAAGATGAGGTCTATAAAACTCAGTGAGACACACCCAGGAGAATTCTTGTATTTTAAGTATCTTCGCAGCCGTCCATAAATGACACTTGTTAACAATTAATAATGCAATTAGTAATGAAGACATCTTGCGAAGACATTTGGAGTTATTTACTAATGTTAAATAATAGCATCATTAGAACGAATAGGATTGCCATGACTATATTTTAAACATCTTTCTAAAAGCTTTGCCCTCCATTTCAAGGGGCGCCATTCAAAGTATAAATCAGTATTCAAAATGATCAAGAGGATCAATATTTTCTCTTCAAAGCAGCTAAACTAATCTCTTAGAATATAATGCTGAGTTATTTCAATATTTCAGATTTTCACACACACCTCTAATTACTGGGCTGTTGACTTGAATGGATAAAAATCAATGAAGGAAAAAAATACTCAACAGGATATACAGCAAGAAGAAAATGCTGTCTGATATGTGTGTTTGTGTGTGTATAGTTGAAATGAATATTCTACAGCTGAGCTTCACAGCATCTTAAAATGATCCTGAGTCTGAGGATAGAATACATGGAACGGATTTGTATTCTCTCTCTGTGGATTTATGTTACATGTCAACCTAAGAATATAGCATTATTCTAACATGTAATAAAGGCTAATGTTGATGGGTGTTATTTCTGGAGTTGGGACCAGGGGTGGTATTCACTTACCTTCACTACTGGTTTGAAAATGTGAGCGCCCGTGCGTCATCTCTGTGTATGCACAGGGTCTTCTGTGCATGCACAGAGCATCAAAAACAGGATGTGATGAGGTCCAGGCAGGTGGGCAGAGCCTCCTGCAACCTCCGCTACCAGTTCGCCCGAACCGAATAGAACTGGCTGATTACCACCACTGGTTGGGATGAGACATAATTTATTTGTAAAACTCATCAACATCTGATACTGTGATATCTACTAACTGGATGACTTTAAAAGGGGGGTTGATATATTGATGGAGGGCAGGCCTACCAAAGAGTATTGGTCTTGACACCACAAGGTTCTTTGTGACTGTGAGGCAGCAACACCTTCAGATTCTACTTGCAGGGGAAGACTAGCAAGAGAGGGCTACCTCTCTATCTTTTCCTTGTGTGAAGCACAGAAACATCTGGTTGACCACTGTGAGAAATAAAATTAGGATGGGCCTCAGCCTAATTCTACAGGGTTATGATTATGTTCTTCTGATTCCATATCAGCAGGAATTGTAGAAGAACAAGGCTAACAGAGTTTGGGTTGGGTTGGGTTTAGAATTCATCTTAACTTTGGGAGGCATTGGATGCAGATATTATTTTTCTGATATAATATCTTAAGGTTTTATATCAGAAAAATAATATCTGCATCCAATGCCTCCCAATTTATTACAGATGTGTAATAAACTTTTTCAAAGTGGAATATGACTTGCAAAAGCAGCTGCGTTTGCCTGTAAGAGAGGACAACTTATGGGCCATAACCTACATGTCGTTCCACTCCCATTTATGCAGCCTTTGTTTTTCAAGATGGCTCATTCATTCATTACCCTGTGTTTTATTAAGATACAACAACCAACATAACAAATGGAAAGGGATCTGAAAATATAATTTACAAAGACTTATTTCATTATAGCTGCTTTGAAAAATCAGCTTTAGATCAAGTTACTATTTGTTTTATTCCTTAAAGCTATCAGGATTTGCAAAGTGAAGGGAATCTGAGAACATCCTTCCTTTACCAGGCTAGGGACTCAGACTGGTCTGCCTGTTGTCTATACCTCATAGTAAAGAAGGGTGCCAACTTCACATAAAAGCAGCCTATTTCCTACAATTGGTGTTTTGGCCAAACTATTAAGGTTCCACTTGGAGCTGATTTGAAGTACAGTTTAGAAAGTGAGATAACAACACAAATGATTGCAAGGATTATTCTGATTCCAGAACTGCTGAGGCGCTTCTTTTTCATTTTTCTCCCAAGAATTAGCTTTTACTTTTCTCAGAATGCAAGTCTCCAATTATTTTATCATGGACATCTTTATCTTGCTTGTCTCCAAATCTGTCCTACAGTGACAATGTCCCAGGGCAATTCTTAACATATCAAAGTATTTTTGCAATTGGATTAAAAAGGAAATGAGCGAGCACTATGTGTTAATTTACACGAAGAAGTAGTATTCTTCATTAAATGTGCAATTAACTTGTTTCCTGTATTTTTCTGAAATGTGTTAGAAAGATAGAATTTAATATCAATGCTGAGTTTAGTTTTCACTACTCAGTTGCACTGGGCTGCTACTGACCCCTTTATGTAATCAGGAATTGATTAATTTTGCATTTTCTGCATTTTGTGCATTAAAGGTGGTTAGTTTGGGGTGACTTATGGTTTTATTTATTTATCTATTTATTTAATTTTTAGGACCCCCAAACTTTTAACTATCACTGAGTTTAGAGAGACTTTTTATTTGGTCTATAGAAATGTCTGAAAAATGATTGAAAAGGATGAGAAATATACAAAAATTCAAGATTGCCAGATTTATGTGATGTTTTTGACACTAGATTGTACCACTTCAAATTGTAATGTTATTCATTTATTCATGTTTCTGAACCACCCATCTCCCTCAAAGGGCATTTATTCTAAAGATACAAAACCAACAAATTAGATAATTCAATTTACTATATAGAATGTTAAAGAAAGAACAGGCATAAAGAGGCGCTGTTTATTCAAAATGGATGTTCTAGAACATCAGTAATAAAATACATGCCAACATTCTTAAAATCATAATACATCTAATATACAAATGTGTCATATAATGTGAAGTTGAAATACACACACACAAGCAAATATAATCTGTATAGATTCTTCCATATATTGAAATGTCAAATATATGTTGGTTATAATCATATTTTGTATTTTGAACACAGTTAAATTTTATTTCAAATCATTATTACATTGGAAAATTTTCACAAACATAATACTTATAATAACATCACACTATCCCAATGTTATAATATCTACTAAATGAACTGTTTCTGACACTGATGGGGCCCAAGACTATTGAAGTATCTATATCAAAGCTATGTATAATGAAATTTTCATTTTTAGGTTTGGAAAACTAGGAATCATAGTTAAGAAAAATAGCAGAGACTATGCATTTAGGGTGCAGTTCTGTGGTCTCTCAGTGTAAATCTTCCCATCCAAGACTCACTATGTAAGAGTCTTATTGATTATGAACGGAAGGACATTTGTAACAAATACTAACAATACCAATAATGTTGAAAAGAAACAGGAGCAGGGGTGGGATTCAGCTGGTTTGGACTGGTCCCGGCAAACCGGATGTTAATTTTAATCTGGTTCACTGAACCGGTTGTTCCAAGGACTGGCAGACCCCACCCACCCTGCCCCTCCCCTCCTAGGAGTCTCCACGTGGCCCATTTTGGATGCCAGGTAAGTGCAGAGTGTGCACAGAGGCTCTGGGAGGGCAAAAAATGGGCCTACCAGAAGTCCAGAAATGGGTCTGTTTCTGGCCTCTGGAGGGCCTCCAGTGCCCGGGAGAGGCCATTTTCACCCTCCTGGAAGCTCCAGGAAAGATTCCAGAGCCTAGGGAGGGTGAAAAATGGGCCTACTGGAAGTACTGGAAGTCCGGAAACAGGCCGATTTCCAGCCTCTGGAGGGCCAGAAATGGATCTGTTTCTGGCCTCTGGAGGGCCTCCAGTGCCAGGGGAAGGCCATTTTTGCCCTCCTGGAGGCTCCAGGAAAGCCTCCAGAGGCTGGGGAGGGCAATAAGGCCCCCACCGGCCGTGGTGCATGAGGCCGAGTAGGCCACACCCCCATGGCCACACCCACCCAGCAACCGGACAGCAAACCGGTTGCTGAAATTTTTCAATCCCACTCCGGAACAGGCAGGAGTGTCATATATGGGATGAACAATTCTGTATACTGCCTTCCTCCAGTTAGAATAAGTGTACTCATTGAACATTGCTACTATGAAGTCTACATTGGTTCCCACTAGACGTCTGGTGCAATTCAGGAGGCTGGTTATCAACTATAAAGCCCTACATAGGAACAGGGTCAGGCTGTTTCGTAATAATCAGAATGCTGATCATCTTCTAGTACCAGATGCGGAATACTAGACAGGGATTGCTTGTCCTGATGTTCTTTGATTGCAGCACCAGAACTGACAAGATCTCTTCCATTAAGGAATATCATCTTGCTGCACCCAGAAATAATGTATTCTCTCTAGCAGGATCTGCCCTGTAGATTAGCATCTCTTCAGAGATCTGGATGGCCCTGACCTGTTAGCCTACTTAGATAAAGTTAAAGCCCTGGCATTTGGTCCAGAAGGTTGAATAAGCTCTGCTGATTGAGTTTATTTTTCTTTTCTGTAATGGGGATGATTTTCTATTGATGTTTTGGTTTGTTAATTTTGCTTGCTGGCTTTAATCTTTGTATGCAGCCTGAGATGGGTGGCTAAATAAATATTAAATAAATAAACTCCAAGGAGTGAAGTCCTCCAGGACCGAGTATTTCCATTCATTCCTGAGAAATTGTTTCCTCTAAGTACTACTTCTTTATAATATTATAATTTTATGTTAATTTTTATTAACTAATTAACCAGTTAATAAAAGGTAAAGTGCAAAGCAAGAATACTTCAGCTACTAATTATAAAACTCTTTCCAGCACATGCAGAAATATTAATTTATTTCCAATTTACACGTACCTTTTTATGTTAATGAAAGTTTGCTTCAATATTTTCTCACTTCATAGTGCTGTTTGTTTAATACATGAAAACATTTACAGAAAAGTGTTGCTTACACTGATTATTCCATGACACTACTGCATATCTAAATTCTCATTCACTATACGCTCTATGTGAACACCTTTTAGCATCAAGACTGCCTGTAGATTTTGGCAAAAATCAAGACTGAGATCATGACACAGTGCAGAATAGATATGTTCTGGTTTAGATCCATGCAAATTGATCAAGCTCATATTTAAATGAAACAGCTTAGTAATAAATATTGCACTAATATTTCATTTCAATAGCATTCTATGAGATGTGCAAAGAAAAGATGTACCCAGTTAGAAGTCTGAAGAGCTTTTGTGTTACATTAGCAAGCTTTGGTCCCCTTAGTATAATAATATAAAGATGGCATATGCAGGATAGAATGAGTGTTTTTAATAACTTTCCTAAATGTTCAATTAACAACCATGTATCACCCAAATTAGATATTGAAATGATTGAAGGGGGATTTTTTTTTTTGCTGCTCTGTAATATTCAAGACAAAATTGTTGCACAGATTTGACACTCAGGTTCTTTATCTATTTATTTATTTTTTTAAAAAGCCAAACTAAACAAAAAAAAGCACCCCAGTTTAGGGTATTAAGATTCAATCTTATATTAAATGTTAGAATAACAGTGCAAGTCTTTCAAAAGATTCCCTAAACATAGAATTGGTATATAAAAGAATGCCAATGGACAGATAATAACTGATGCAAAAGAGATAAAAAAAGATGGAAGGAACGTACTGAAATATATTCCTTCCATCTTTTTATACAGTACAGCAGAGATTTCAACACCCAAGATACATATTCCCTACTTAGAAGAACTCTAGTACTGGAAGATGAAGTTGAGCATTCTGATCATTACCAAGTCAGAATGCTATAAGAACTGATGGAAAACCCACAGAGATATGGTAAGCAATAGAAGAAGAATCAGTAAATGTTCTAGCCAAGCTATGCCAATAAATCTGGAGAATGACAAGTGGCCAGTATATTAAGGTAAAGGTAAAGGACTCCCTGTGGATTTTACTCTGCTAGTTGTAGCTGACTTTAGGAGGTGGTACTCATCTCCATTTCTAGGCCACTGAGCCAGCACTGTCTGAAGACATTTCCATGGTCTAGTGGCCTGAATGACACCATGCTGCAGCACAGAGCATGTGGCAAAACACAGAATGTTGTTACTTTCCCACTGAAGTGGTACCTTTTTATCTACTTGCATTTACATGATTTTAAACTATTAGGTCGGCAGGAGCTGAGGCAAGTGATGGGAGCTCACTCTATTATATGCGAGTAGGGCTCGAAGAGCTGGAGTATAGATCTTCAGCAACTTTTAAACCACTGAACCACCATGCCTTGGACAATAGATTGGAAGAGGTCAATCTATAGATTGGAAGAAGTCAATCTATATTCCAATAGATTGGAAGAGGTCAATCTATATTATTCCAAGAATAATACATTCTAATTCCAAAAAAATAACAATTAACTCTGCAAACTATCATACAATACAATACAATACATTCTAGGACCAACACTTTTCATACTATACCTAAATGACCTTTGCAATCATATTATAAGCAATTGCGTTCTCTTCACCGATGATGTAAAAATATTTAACACCACCAACAATGCTGCTACCCTTCAAAAAGACCTTGACTTTGTGTCAGAATGGTCAAACAATTGGCAACTCCAAATCTCAACCAACAAATGCTCTGTCTTACACATTGGCAAAAAGAACCAGAACACAAAATATAAGTTGAGTGGACACAACATTGTAGATGACCCTCACTCTGTCAAAGACCTTGAAGTACTCATATCTGATGAGTTAGGGTTAGGGCCCTAACCCAAAGGCCACTGTAACAACATCGCCAAAAAGGCATTAAGACTTGTAAACCTAATCTTGCGTAGCTTATTCTCTGGTAATATCACATACTAACCAGAGCGTACAAAACATTTGCTAGACCAATTCTCAAATATTGCTCATCTGTCTGGACCCCGGACTGCATATTGGACATTAATACAATTGAACATGTCCAGAAATATTTCACAAGAAGAGTCCTCCACTCCTCTGCTTGCGACAAAATACCTTATGCCACCAGACTTGAAATTCTGGGCTTAAAAACTTAGAACTACGCCGCCTTTGGTATGACCTAAGTGTAGCTCATAAAATTATCTGCTATAATGTCCTACCTGTCAATGACTACTTCAGCTTCAACCACAACAATACACGAACACACAATAGATACAAACTTAAAGTGAACTGCTTCAAACTCGATTGCAGAAAATATGACTTCAGGAACAGAATGGTCAATGCCGGGAATGCACTACCTGACTCTGTGGTTTCATCCCAAACCCCACAAAATTTTAACCTAAGACTGTCTACTGTTGACCTCACCCCATTCCTAAGAGGTCGTTAAGGGGCGTGCATAAAAGCACCAGCGTGCCTACCATCCCTGTCCTAATGTTTCCTCTATTCGTATCTATTTTACGTACTCAATTCATGCTTATATATATTACCTAATATGTTATTGACAAATAAAATTAAATTAAAAAGTAAATAAAGTATCTTCGTAATAATTTCACTTATTAGCAAAATATTGTTTAGGATTATCCAATGCAGATTAGAGCCCCACATAGAAAAGGAGATACCAGATGTTCGAACTGGCTTTAGAAAAGCTGAAAAACATGAGAAACTATTTTTCTGATACATGCTGGATAATCGAGAAAGCCAAAGAATATCCCAAAGAAGTCATTATGTACTTTATTTATTATATAAAGTGTTTTGATTGCATTCATCATGTCAAGCTATGGAATAATTTTAGAAAAATGAGAATCCCAGAACATTTCATTGTCCTCATGAGAAACCTATATGCACATCAGAAAGCCACAGAAAGGATAGAATATCGGGAAAACTAACTCCAGTTTGGCAAAGGAGTGTAAAAGGCTGTATATTCTCTCCCTTTATTTATTCAATTTATATTCTGAATTAAGAGAAGCTGGATTGGGAGAAGATGAGCATAGTTTTAAAACTTGAGGAAAAAGATAGTCAGATACCAGGACGTGTCTATATACATACAAATATCAGAATAATGCAAGCAATGGAATCCCTGTGGCATTCAATGGAAGCAAAATTTCGACTTTGGAGAAGAGGATAGGAAGAGTATTGATACTTTCGAACTTTGGTGTTGGAGAAGACTCTTCAGAATACTGTTGGCAGCCAAGAAAACAAAGATGGATTATCAAATAATCAACCCAGAATTCTCACTCAAGGTAGAAATGACTAGGTTCATATTATCTACTTATTTAATTTGAACATTGGGTCTTATATGAAGACCTAATTCTCTATATGAAGCTCTAATTCTGGAAAAAATGGAAGGAAACAGTAGAAGAAGACCAGCAGCAGGTTGGAAGGATTCAGTTACTATGATTATGGGTGGACCATTGCAAGACCTAAAAGATGGGTTAGGGACAAATTGTCTCAGAGAAAATCTATGTAGCTGTTAAGAGTCGACACTGACTTGATGGCATAATCAGGTTAGAAAAAGACAATTGCTCCTTAGCCTTGGAACACATATCATTTTTTTTTCTCCATAGCAATCTATTTTATTAGAGAACCGCAACCCCAAGATCCAAATAAGCTTTTAGCCGCTTATACCAAAACACTGTAAAACTATTTGATTCAGATTTTTCTTCTAAATACAAGAAAATGTGCACAAAGATGAGATCTTTTAATCAAATCCCTGGCAAATCTTTTTTTATTTTCCTGCCACATTTGAAATGTTTTGGTACCTTGTGACAGAAGGGTCTGTAGGTTTTTTAGTGCGTCTAACATTTCTAATAATTAAAGGACCACTGAATTTAATGTTATGTAACTCTCAAAGGTATATGCTGGAAAACAAGAAGAATAAATCAATTTAGAAAACTATTCAAGATGACTGACACTTATAAGGCATATTTTCAGAACAGGATCATAAAATAGGACCAAAACAGTTTCCTTCTTTCTCAGAAAGGAAGAGGAAGTAGGACAAATGATATCTATGTATCTTTAGACCAGTAAATACAAAATATGAAATTAATAATTCACCTTAGTACAAATGTTCCAGTCCCAGTTAAAAGATAGAAATCATAAGGAGAGGGTACCATCTAGTGGATAAATAGTACAATTATTTCTGTGGCATTTAACCTCTCTAGTGTCTTTAGTATGCAAATCTCTATGGCACATTGGTACAGAAAAGAGCATAGCATCCTCTCATGCATGTCAGATGAAACCACTGATGACTTCTTCGTGAAGCAAATTTTTCAATGCCTTTGTCCTGTTATGTGCAGTGAAGATATGCTATATACTGATTCTTATAACATAGGAGATACATTCTATTTACAACTCAGTGATTTCCTGAGATCTGACAACGAGATACAAGCAGATTAAAAAAAAAATCCAGTGAATGTATTACAAGGCTGCTTGATGTGAGTACAATGATGAATGCAGGGAACTATGATCAGATGAAGATGTGAAATCTGTAAGATTTAAGGACAGAATAGAACTTCTTTCCCTAAACTGATACCTTCCAGATGCACTGGAAGAGTTTGGGAAGCCCTGAACTAACATCCCAACTGGGTGAGGGTACAAATACTCTTTCCCCAGTATACAGCAATACTTCCTTCTCTGAATTTAAAAGAAATAAAGGGAATTACTCAGTCCCTCCCAATGGGCTATCTTCATAGCAGAATGAATGCTTCACCTTTTTTCCTGACTTCCCTGCTATTCTTCCCCTCTCTCCATTTAATTTTACAGGTAGTATCAATGATTCTTTTCCTCCCTCCCTCCCTCCTTCCCTCCCTCCCTCCCTCTGTCCCTCCCGCCATCCCTCCCTCCCTCCCTAGAGTTTATCTATGACGGCTTACAGTAATTTTAAAATTACTGTAAAAGTAAAAAAAAAAAAGTGATGATATATTGCCATAATAGTTCTGGGTTGTACTCATTCTTTATAGACCTGGAACTGTGGGTATTTAGATCTGTACTCACTGCTACAATGAAATGTGTTTACTGCCCAATTGTGTTAGATCATAACTCCCATATTTGTAGACCAATTTGATAATTATCTGGGAATTATGGGAAGGACATCAATTTGGAAAGCACTGATTCAGAAGAATGCTAATACGTTATAAGCTTGTGTTTTGCTTGTTTACCTTAAACAGACTTTTAACAAATGGTCCATTTTGAAGCAAATCATTGGTGTCAGGCAATTATTGTTTCAGAAGTCTTTTGAAGAAATGTTAGGTAAATGAGTGTGCTGCGTTGGGAATTCCCAATACATCTGAATGGCACCAGGCTCAGAAGAGTCATAAACCAGAAACTTACAAGGTAAGAAGCCCTAGAGGAGTTGAACAATTCCTGGTGACTCGTTGGCCATGCAGTTTTCTTAGTAACATTAGTTGACATTGCTTTTTTCTGTCTTTTTTTAAATTTCCCCATGCAGCCTACAACTCAGGTATTTGCTTATCCAGATATGGTATTTGCTTATCCAGATATAAACCTAATGGTATTTGGTATTTGCTTATCCAGATATGAACCTAATGGTTCAGCTGGGTTCTGCCACTATTGTGTGTGTGTGTGTGTGCGTGTGTGTGTGTGTGTGTGTGAGAGAGAGAGAGAGAGAGAGGGGGGGGGAGAGAGAGAGAGAGAAGGGAGAGAGATGGTACCGGTATATGTCTATAGGTCTTTCTCTCTATATATCATCTATCATCTATCATCTATCTACTATCTATATGTCAATTCGCAAAGCATCCCTGGCCTGCTCTCGAGTTGCCATTGGCAAGGAGGATGGGAAAATGAACTCTTCAGCTGTGGCGAGGCAGCACATCAGTCAAAACAAAAGCACATTCCAGACATATCTCTGTCAAGGCCGTCTCCACGGTTACCCACAGTAGCTGGAGGGGTGTGATCTCTACAACCCACGAAATTGCTTCATTGGAGAATGTGACTGATGACACACCTTGGGGGGGGCGGTTAGGGGGAAACAGGGTCAGAGCTGGAACATAAATTATGTGAGGTCAGAATTGGCTTCACTTCACAGATTTGGAATGTGCCGACATGAAGCTCCTAATAAATAACTGAATTTCTTTTGAAGTTGACTCCGAGGCTCATGATTTAA
Source organism: Ptyas mucosa (assembly GCA_012654045.1). Lineage (NCBI taxonomy): Eukaryota > Metazoa > Chordata > Lepidosauria > Squamata > Colubridae > Ptyas > Ptyas mucosa. The sequence continues at coordinate 24,365,519 of WNWU01000003.1, forward strand.
TTATGGCATCAGTTGGAACCCTGATAGCAAGCCAATTCTCACAAAACTAATCAAAATAACCGGGACTCCTGAGCCCCGGGCTCTCCAGTCGCTCCCTGACCCCTGGGGTGCATGGAGAGAAAATCAAGCTACCATTGCAGAGGGCGGACTATCAGAAGAGAGCCTGCTCCAGGCGACCCAGATAGTGGCAGAACTTGCCTCCACCCAGGGACTTCCAGGACCCAGCAGCTCAATCATAACTGGAATGCAGCCCTCCTTGACCATCAAAGCCGAGACACCCGCCCCAGCGACCAAAGCAAAAAGGGATGAGTATTGGTGGAAAAAAATCCCTAAAGCAGCTGAGGTTGAGTTCCTCCACCCTAGCTCCCAAGGCTGGGGAAGGCCCCTGAGCGAGCTAGGAAGAGTGGAATGGATGTGGGACTGGGCTAAGGTGACCAGATTTTAACATTGGTAAAGAGGGACACCTGTGGGTGTGGCTTATTTTGTGGGCGTGGCTTGGAGGTCATGTGACTGGGTGGGCATGGCTAGCTGGTCATGTGACCGGGTGGCCATGGCTATGTGTATAGGGACTACTCAGAGGGCTGAAAAAAGTCATTTCTGACAGGTCCTCGCACTTTTGACTGGTCCTCACACTTATGACCATCCTCACATTTATGCCCGTGCAGCATTCTTAACAACCATGTCATTCATTTCACAACTGCTTCTCTTCACTATGGTGATAAGATAGGGCAAAAAATGTAAAATGTGAGGACAGTCGTAAGTTCGAGGACTGGTCACAAGTGCAAGGACCAGTCAAAAATAACTTTTTCAGCCCTCTGAGTAGTCCCTGTGCACAAAAGGACTACCCAGAGGGCTGAAAAAAGTCATTTCTGACAGGTCCTTGCACTTTTGACCAGTCTTCGCACTTATGACTGGTCATCATTTATGCACATTGCAGCATTCTTAAAAACGGTGTCACTCATTTCACAACTGCTTCTCTTCACCATGGTGACAAGATAGGGCAAAAATGTAAAATGTGAGGACAGTCGTAAGTTCGAGGACTGGTCACAAGTGCGAGGACCAGTCAAAAATAACTTTTTCAGCCCTCTGAGTAGTCCATGTGCATAAAAGGATACAGCAATAGAGAGGGATGAAGGAAGGGAAATTAGAGTAGGAGTGAGGTTAAGAGAGGGAGGAAGAGAGGAGGAGAAGAAGAAAGGAAGAGGAAGTAGGAAGGAGAAGAAGAGGGGGGGAAGAGAAAGTAAGAAGGAAAGAAAAGAGAGAGGTGGTAGGTTTGAGGAGAAAGATTGCTGTACAGTAAAAAAGATGAAAGGGAAGAAAACCAACCCCAAACAAATATAAAGATATTAAGATAAATAATGAATTGTTAAACTTTAAAGAATAAAAGAGAACAAATATGAATAAATAGCAATAATTAGAAACACACATACAAACATACAATGTATTTTCTTTGAACAGAGTATTTGGTTGGTTCACAAATTTAAACAGGGTTTAGTCATTTCACTTAAATTTACAATTTCTGTATTTCCTTTTTGCCATATTTATTCCTCATCTATTTTTTAAAAAACCAATATTACCCTTCATCCTCATCTCTAATCTTAATCAATTTTTCCCTTCTATTCTATATTATACCCCTTCCCATTGTCATCTATTTTTATATCCATCCTCACATTGATTAATTATGTAATATTACAGTTGGTTAATACAAATTCAACATTTTAATATAAATCAATTAGTTATATAACTATCTTTTTTGTATATTAATCAATATGAATATGAATATTCCAATTATTTCCATGCAATCCAATTTCTTACAAATCAATTAATTATATTTACCAATAATAATAAACCAAATAATTTCCCCCAATATTCTTCCAAACCACAACTTAACCATTTCTGCTTTCAACACAATATACAATTAATAGTATCTCAATTATTACAATTCCCTAGTTAAATAGAACTTTTTTTTCTTTTGTGTTTTAAAATCTTGAACTCCCCTCTTTTGCCATTTGCATAAATTTCCCATTGTTTGCACCTACCTTTTTTGATGAGGAAAAAGAAAACTGCCTTTCCAACGTTGCTAGCAAACAGCAAAGGCAACACACTGCTTAGTTTTGGTTTCGGTTTCAGTTTAAATTGCACAAAGAGAAGAAAAAACTAGAGGGAAAAAAACTGTTTAAATTCTTGCTGCGGGGCTTCAAAGGGCCGCCTATGTTTTTTTTTAACACTGATCAGCTGTAGGGCGGGCCTTTGAAGCCCCGGGGCAAGAATTTAAACAGGTTTTTTTTCCCTCTAGCCATCAGCTGGGACTCAGGAGGCAGCAATAGATTGGGAGTGGGCGGGGTAAGCAAACCCCGTTCTCCCGCCGTTCCCTAGCTTGTCCTGCATTCCTTCCAAAAATCGGGACTTTTTAAAAATGCAGCGGGACGCGGGACAAATCGTTGAAAATCGGGACTGCCAAAAGTGGGACGTCTGGTCACCCTAGACTGGGCACAAGCCAGGCTCCCAAAGCCCCTGAGGGAACCCTTGGGGAGATCCACAGAGCAGCTGAGGGAGGAATTTGACCAAGCCACTCTTCATGATGGTCGGAACCCTGACACTATATCTCTCTGAAATATACCGAAAACAATTTATTTAGCTGGATTATAGTTCTTAACTGAGTTGTCCAATTATTTATTGTTCAGCAACATTTAAGCTGTATTTAAACAAAATCAGAAACGAGGAAGCAAATGGAGCTAAAAAGACCTTATATTATCAGATATGCTTCAATTTCCCCTTGCTAGTTAAAACACTATTATTTCAGGAACAGCTAAAAAGCACGGTTGGTGCCATCAATCCTGCATATCTGGAGAGCAATTTAGACAGAATTAATTTAGGCTTGTAGAAGAAGGGGAGAAGTAGCTCCTCTTTAAAAAAGAGTCATGCCTTTCAGATCTTCTCTAGACAAACTCATGTGGTATTAATTCCAGTTGCATATGGAAAAAGACTTTGCATCTTGAACACCATAAAGAGAATTTATATATCTTTGGATCTTTTCTCAGGCACAATATTGTACAAAGGAAATAGCTCATGCTTTCTGACTTGAATAGTGAAATATTGACAAACATGGTTCTTTTGTTGCGGTATTACTATACTGAAAAATAATTACTGTGATTTGAGAACTTAAAAGTCAGAAAAGATTTTTTTCTATTTTCTCTTAATAAAATAGTCAATTTATTTAGAAGGTTATAATACTGAAATCAATTAAGTCGTAAACTTAGTTCTTCCCACTGAGTTGAGCAATAATGTAATTTGTTGAGTTTCATTTACAGTTGTATGGTGAACTCAGTTTTGCCATTTATAATAAGCACAGGCTGATTATTTTCACATCAACAAAAAAGTAATGCCACCCCCTCCAGAAACCCCACATGCAATGGACTGGCATAGAGTTTGCATGTGCTAATTTACACACATATTTCTAAAGTTAGAATGATTATAATCTAAATAGATGCCAACTGTCATAGTTGAGACTTACTATAGACTAACGTGTGACACATCTGATCAGCCTGCTGTTCAGGGACTATTTGGAGATATACCCCCTTAAGACTTTAGCTCCCTCTTCAAAGGGTTTGCTTCAGTCTCTTAGTTGTATTTGGGATGCACATTCTTTCAAACAGAATTCTATCAAACTCAGGAATAACCACTAACAAAGGAAATATGGCCAAATAAATGTGCTCAAGTTCGCAGCCATGCCAAATAATGAAGACAGATGCATGATAACTCAACTCTCACTGACATTCTTTCTAAGAACTTTCTAAGGTTCTAAGTAAAAACCTAATGGTCACTCGGGGATATGAGTTTATTTTGAGAGTTAACTCTGTGAGATGTCTGAATGGATAAAATTAAACTTTCCAAGTTGCGGTATACGATATTTGAAAATAGTTAAGCTGTTCAACAGAATTAGTCAAAAATGAATACAATTTCAACAAGGATGATGATTTCTTAATTGCAGAGCTGAACCAATAACCTGAGAAAAAGGAGAATCAATATAAGATTAGTTTTGAAAGGGGTTTGAAAAAGGAGTTACAATAGGGACATTGTGATTAAAAAAAGAGAAATAAAGTATAGCCAAGTTCATCTATTCCATCCAAATTTCAACTTTCTCCCTCTACAAGTCTAGACAAAGAGTCTAAGTAGGACCTATAGGAAGCAGACTGTGGTCTTGATTGTACAGGACCAACGAAGCTTTATTTCTCTCCAAATATTGAAGTCTACAATTCCAGGGGTGAAATACTCCCTGTTCGGACCAGATCCCCCGATCCGGTAGCGATGGCAGTGCTAGCGATGGCGGAGAACTGGTAGCAAAAATCCCTGCGCCACCCCCCTCATGCCCAGCTGAAAAAATGCTTTTAAAAGTAAAAAAAAAAGCCTCTGATGATCTCGCGGCTCAGCTGGGATCGTCAGAGGCTTCTAAAAGCATTTTTTTCTGCAACCTCTTTGGCTGAAGACATTGCAGAAAAAATGCTTTTAAAAATTAAAAAAAAAAGTTGGCCATGCCCATCCAGTCACATTATCCCCCCAAACCACGCCCACAGAACCGGTAGTAACAAATTTTAGATTTCACCCCTGTACAATTCCTATCATTTCTTGTATTGAACGTGTAGATTGGGACCACTAAACCTAAGCTGGAGTTCAACAAGATAAATAACAATTTAGAATAAGTCAGGTTGACTTTCCAGTTTTTTCCACACAATTAACCTTCATATATCCTTCATGGTTTCTTACTACCATTATGGCTTGTTCTCTCAATGCTGAATGCAGCAGGAGAGCAATTAATACATGAAGAGTGTACTCTTCAGTGTTGACTAATGAGGTGGTGGGGAACTCAGTCAGAAACCTTTTGCAGGTAGCACTCCAAACAAATCTGCCATGGATTTTATGGGGGTAAAATGGTGCAGTACACCAACTGAAACTCTTTTGAAGCACAAATAGTCAAAAACAAATACAGTCCACTACTATGAGTCTGTCTTTGTTCAAAAATTCCCTAAAGTATATACATGTGAGAAAGTTGTGTAGAAAAAAATTGTAAACATAGTAGTATTGTGTTTTAAAAGAGGCAGTACCTTACCTTACCTTAGACTTAGAGAATGTTGCCTATAAATCTACATAGATTAATGGCAGCTGTGAAGAGCCACAAACAAAAAGTAGCTGACCTAATAAGTACAAAAAAATCCTACAACATTCACAGAAATGGGATTAAGAATTATTTTCACATTTCTAGCTGCAGCCTCTGTCTGTCTGAGTCATCATGGAGATGTCACAAAGTGAGTACACACACACACACACACACACAAATACATACAGATAGTAATACAAACAAACACAAAGAAAGAAGTCATCCCATACGGCTGCTTTCTATGTACTTCAGACACCGAATAGGAAATATATTCCATCGGTATTCTTCTATTGACAAGACATCTAGCAAGATAATCACTTTTGCCTTTCAGAGTTCTCATTATTTCAACAGATCTTGTAGAAAATATTCCAACTCCAAAGATTGTTATATAAAACATTAGGAATTGCCCTTTGATAAACAAACATAGCTTTTGCTATATGTTTGTAGAGTAATAGTGACATCCTGTGGCCAGTTTTGATTAGTCCAGGAACTGGACATTCTGCAAGATTTTAAATAAATAAATAAATAAATAAGCATCATCTGTTTTCATTGCCAAGATATAAATGGGCTTGCAGTAGGGAAAAATGACCGGAAATAAAAGATCAATCAATATTTCCAGTTCAACATGAACGTTCAAAAGTTAAATTCAACTGTAATTAAGAATCTTGAAGAAAAGACAAAAATTATCTAGCACATATAGTATTATGATTCATGTAGGATAGCTAATATAATTCAGAACTTCTGTGAGAATGAAGTTATTCTTAATTGTAAAATGCCATTACTGGAAAAGATTGAAATTTGTCTTTTACATAATTTCTAGCAGACACTCATAAACTGTTGGCAACATAGTCTGCTGTTCGGTTGCTTTATATCAAAGGTAACAAACTAAACAATAAAAATTGAGTAAAATCCAGGATAGGCATAAAAATATACCATTTTATCTTTTATTTAAAATAAGGATCTTTTTAAAAAGACAATTAGACATTAATTTGTCAAACGGCATGTATCTATTGGAGAACTAAGATGGTTAGAAGCTTGGAAACCAGCTCTTATGAAGAAAAATGGAAGGAACTGAGTATGCTTAGCCAGGAGAAAAGATCAGTGAAGGGCAGTAAGAAAGGTTTCATCTCAGGGACAATGGGGCAAATTTATTTTTCATTTCAAATTACAAGTTTCAGAACTTCTTGAAGCACAATTGTTGGCCTTGTGTATGAAAAGGTATAGGAGATTTCAAGTAGAAGGTGAGTGAGAACCCACTCAAATATAGATATGCTATATTTTATTGCACAAAATAGCCACTGAGATCCTTTTCTCTCTTTTTAGTATTCTACATGAAGATACTTTATATTGAGTAAAGTTAATGACCCGTATAACCAAACAATGTCTATCATCTGGGAAGTAAGACAAGTTAGGTTTTTATATGCTGGAATACTCTTTGTTCAACACTTCCGATGTCAGTTGGAAAAAGACTGTTTTACTTCAATTAATCAGTTTACCCAAATTCTCCGACTATGATATCCTGTTTTGTGAGAGCCTTTAACTGGAGATGTCAATTTTGCATGCAGTGAGCAAATTCTATACTTAAATTTATATGCTTAAGTAAAACCCAACACTTAAAAAAAACCCCAAATACAACATTATAATTACCAGTTTTATAAAAATCAAATGAAAAGAATCTTACATACATGCATACACACGAGCACTTTATAGATCCATTATTTGGACTGACTTAAGCATGGTTAGAGAAAACTGTTGAAAACCAAGGGACTATTATCAATCTATGAATTAAAAGGGTGTAGTCAAGGACCTCTTTCCATACCTCCACCCCTATATTTTCCTCTTTATGATTTGATAGATAGATTAGAGAAAAGTAATGGACTGACATTATGTTTCATGGATGAACAGGCATTTAATCCTATGGTTTTTTTTAGATCCATGGAAAATCTCTTCAACAAATTTGACACCTACAGTTGTAGTGGAGGAGAACAGAACAAAGGGAAGTATGCAGAGAAGTGTGCCTGGGTAACATTGTTCAGATGGATTCAATATGAATATATATTTCCACAATTTAGAATTGTCCATAGCGATTTATTTTGGGAAACTGTCAGAAGCACTAGGAAATTTCACTTTGTCCAAGATTAGTATAGATCGAAATTGGAGGACAAAAGGCATCTTAAGTGTTAGTCACCGTAAGGCAGATGCTAGGTTTATAAAATAGACTGTCTATTTTATGGATAGGCTGGGGTGAAAAACAATAACAAAGTCCAATCTCAAACCGATCCATGCCTTTCCACAAAGTTTGCTCTGATTGTCAAGCTGCAAACTTCAGCACCTACGTCTTCTAGCAACTCTCCCATGCCCCGAGAGCCCATCACAGCAAGAAAACAGCTTGTTAAACATCAGCTGAGACAGAAGGTTTGTCTCTTTGGAATGCTACTTATTCTATGCTTGAACGGTCTTGCAACAGCAGGAACTTGAGCACGTCTTTGTATACAAAAGACAGGTCTGGTTGAATTTAAATTGGCATTCATTGAGTGGAATGCATTTCGGCCAACCTTCTCATTCTCCCCTGGGATGACATTGTTTATAGTAACTGGGAATTTGATATTGCCGTATTTCTAATACTTATCCCTCTCGCTTAATGCACAGTTTGAGAGAAATCGGGACAGTTTTGCTCTGAAATTAATAAGAATGCTTCTGGGGAAGGAAAAAAGAAAAAAGAAAGAAGATAGCCTCCTTGTCTGTTAAGAAGAAAAGATTGCCGCTGTCCTATACAGTATAGCGAAACCCCAGGAAGCAAACTTGATGCACTGGAAAGTCGTTCGTTATAAACAAATTCATAACACTCTGATCTACTTGTTCAACATTTTGCTCCTCTTCTAGAACAGCCTATCGATTGATATACCTCAGGGAAGAAATGCCTCCAACTCATTCTAAATAAGCTCCTAAAGAAAATATCAGCTTCAGGGAAGGAGAGAGAGAAAAAACAATACAAGAAAAAAGAAAGAAAAAAGAGCAATGGCAACAAGAATGGTTAATCTTTCATTTCACGGAACATCTGGATGGAGCCAGGCAGGTTTAACCCCCTGAGTGAAAGGAGAATTTAGCACCAAAGAGTAACCATGCAAGGACTGTGCTGTTAATCTGACGACAACAGAGAATTTTGTGTTACACATTTATTGGGCCATATGGATATCAGTTGGCACCTGCCGAGAGTACTGGAGGGAATTTTATCTACTGGAGACAATGCTACCATGGGGGCTGACAATGTAATTTCATTTAGAGTCTTGCCTCTTTAGGATGTGATAGGGGCTCTTCCTCATATAGAGTAATGAAATGTGTGTACATATGATTTGTTAAATTTTGCATATTGGCTTAACAGTGTACAAATGCTTTTCCAAACAAAACATGAAATACATAAAATATTATGTGATAAAGAACAGATTTTCAAAGTGATGCAGTGACTTTTTTTTTTAAAAAAGTGGTTAAAAATAGTGCCATTAATAATTTCATACAGATGCTTCTTGCAGACGATTTGCAAAGGGCGAAATGGTTCCTTCCATGAATTTTGCACACCTTGAATATCACTGTTGTATAAAACCTGCCAGTGGCTCTGAAGTGATAAAATCAGAACTTTCTGCTTTGTGTGGCTTGTTGGATGAAGAATAAAGAATATTGATAGCATCAATATATGAGCAAATGCAATGGGATAAATTAAGTTTATTGAAGTGAAAACAGTCTCTTAACTCAATCAATCAGAATAGAGCTGGAAAGGACCTTGGTGGTCTTCTAGTCCAACCCCCTTCTCAAGTGGGAGACCCTATCATTTCAGACTAGTGGCTGTCCAGACTTTTCTTAAACACTCCCAGTGATGAAGCACCTACAACTTCTAAGGCAAGCTGTTTCACTGGTTAATTGTCCTCACTGTTAGGAAGTTTCCCCTTAAGTCCAGGTTGCTTCTCTCCTTGATTAGTTTCCATCCATTGTTTCCACTTTCTAACTAGCCTTCAGGATGAGAAAAAGTTGTTAAGGTTGTATCACCTTAACTCAATGAACTAAAATGAAAAATTAAGAGAAACTGAAATTGACAAATTCAAGTCTCCTTTCAATGAAATGGAAATGAAAAATTAATCAGATTAAGTCTAATCAGTATTATTCTAATGGAAAATTCTAACCTTTTATATAAGTGTAATATAATCTGTGTTACACACATGCATGTAATGAGGACATGATCTATGGCTCCAAAATACCACACTATTAAGCATTCTCTAATTCTGGAATTTAATGTCCGGTTACGTCGCTGTTTCTCTTCACCAGCTCCCAAGACCACCACTTTACAAGGACATGAAGATAATCCCCTCCCCCAGCCCCAAATGTCAGCTTTAAATGTCTGTCATTCAAAAGACTGAAATGGCAAACAGTCCATCCGAGGTCCCTGAAGGGAGGAAACTTTGTGGTATCGCTTCTGAACTTAAGCATGCAATCAAGAAAGCAGTGCAGATAAAATCGATCCCCAGACATTTCAAATGAAATATGCAAGGTTTAACAAAATTCCTTGAACAACTTCAGCTTGGAAGAATTGGGAGGAAATGTTATCACTTTTGTTTTCCTGATACCTATATTAATCATTTAAATGGACTGGATTTAATTTTTTTTTGAAAAAATGTTTTCCTAATCCTATAGAAGAGCTGCACTATATTTATGTAGGTATGATAACTATTTATAATATAAGAAAGGATCTTTGTATCATAATAAATAATTAGAGTTTGGAAATGTACAATCCAGGGTCTTGACAGTATTCAGGCCCAGGCATGTAAAGTATAGTGTGTGAATGTGAATGTGTGAGTGGATGTATGAATGCCCTATGGACTTAATCAAAAGGTTTGTTCATAACAAGTTCAATAGTTGCTATTTGCTGTTAGATACTCAGCTTCATTAAATCTAAAAGTTTCATTTTTGTTTCCTGTTAGTGTACCTAAATCTATAACGGCTGACATAGCTGTTCCCTAAGAGACATAAAACAGGTCTTGACCACTTGTGGTCATTAAGGATCCCATAGTATATTTTGAGTAAAATATCTACTCAATTCTGCTTCCTGATTTCTCTTTCTTCCTTCTTAATGCAACGTATTTTTGGATACTGGTCACAGTAGTCTGTTACATAGGTATTACTGGTACATCTGTTTTCATTCTAGTTAAAAGTCCAAAGTAAAAAATCCTTATTTTACAAAACATAAATAATTATCCCATTTGTGTTATACTATATTAATATTCTATTAGGAAAAAACAAATCTCTTATTTCCCATTCTTGGATGGCAACCAATAGATACTGCTCTGCAATTAGCTTACATTTTCCCCACTTTAAAATATATCCACTGGTGCTACAATTTAGCTAATCATTGCTAGTTGAAATGAATGGAGAAGAAGAACTGGCTGCAACTAGGAATGTTGGTTTTGAATGCCAGATAAAGTTCTGAATGTTAAAATCTGCTATAATAGATTTGGTACATCAGACATCTTACCAACCATTATGTTTAAAGCAAATGTTCAAACATAAAGTTTTATTTTCATCCAAGAAAACTTACTTCTGCCTTCATCAACTTTGTCCTTACTAGATGAACTAGAGTCAGTCTCTATAAGCATAGCTACCTCATTGGAGAAGGTGTTATAAATTAGACCTTAAACTTCTCCCTTTGAGGAAACAGTTGGAATATTAATTAGCTAATTCTATCTGGTTTGTGGAACCTGTACGCCCTGTGCCTCTTTTTCTTGTAGGAGCAGAATACCAATAATATGTTCATCTTAAAGTAGTCATACATTTAGTAGGTTACAAAATTGCTATCCATCCCTTTGCTATCTGGGATGAGGCATAAGTACATTAGTTTGGTCTTCTGTACTTAGTATTGGAGCAAACCAAGGGAATGTCAGTGGATCAATTTTATGTAATATGTTGATGAAGATTCTCGGTCATCTGGAGGTCCCTGGAGGTTGAAACATCTCAAACTAACAACTAAAATCAGTCCAACTGCAATGACTCAACCTTCAGATGACTTTGTGTAATGTTTCACATCAAATACCTTTGATAACAAGTCATGTTATTGTTAAGTATCATTAAAAAAATCAGGTGTGTGCTGGAATTCTACTATAAACAAGAAGGTGGAGAAGAAAAGCTGGTTATTTGATGGGGCTGTTTTAGATGAAATATAAGGAGCCTTTAAAGCAGAAAGTTTTCTAACGGGTGTATACACATTTTTTTCTTTATGGTAGCCTTTCTCTGTCTCCCTCCATCTCTGCCCTCATATCCCATTCATAAAACATGTATGCAATTCACTTTTTCTTCACTAAAATTTGAATGTTAGTCTACCCCAAACTGCCTTATATCACTCTTCATCTATTCCCAGTTTCCATTCTCTGCAAATATTCCCCTTGCATTGAAGATCTTGATGTCATGTAGCTAGTTGGTATTTTTGTGTGTGTGGATGCATTGCATATTCTACTGTTGTTGTATGGATATCATTATTGCAATTGACAATGAATGTCAATTCCTTCCCTCACCTCTCTTGTGGTGTTTCCAAAGAAGCTTCCATGCTGTCAGAGGTGCATTTAGCATATTCCTTCAAATTCTGAAACAGATTTGAGACAGTCTAGTTTAAGTGGTGCAACACATGCTTTGTTTCCTGTTGTATGAAGTTTGTCTTCTTATTGTAACAGGATCTGAAATCATTGGTTTTGAGTATCATTTGTATGACTTTATACCAATTTATGGTAATTATTCCAGAAAATGGCTCATTACCATCTCATTGTCTAATATTTTATTTATTTTATTTTTATTTATTTTTATTTGATTTATATGCCGCCCTTCTCTGGAGACTCAGGGCGGCTTACAGTGTGTTAAGCAATAGCCTTCATACTTTTGTATATTTATACAAAGTCAGCTTATTGCCCCCACAATCTGGGTCCTCATTTTACCCACCTTAGAAAGGATGGAAGGCTGAGTCAACCTTGAGCCTGGTGAGATTCGAACTTGCAGTAATTGCAAGCAGCAGATGTTAATAGATGTTAATAACAGGGTGCTTTAAACCACTGTACTACAGGCTCTGTGTATATTTGCTAATATAATATATTTTCTCGTGTGTGTGTGTGGCCATAGTCTACCCCTTTCCTCTGTTTGAGGGTTTGAGGATGTCAAGAAGCATCCTGGCACTAAACCTGCAAGCTCTTCCCAGGCATTTGGAGCAATGTATCTCTTCTTCTTACAAGGGGACAACACCTCATGATGAAAAGCCAGCATGCTTGGACTGCCTGTGGGCTCAGGGCCAGGAAGAAGCCCAGGAAGAGCTGCCCTTCAAAGAGGAGGAAGTTGAGCATCTTAATTCTGCTCAGGTCACCTTAGGTGATATTTATTTTGAAATAATACAGCTTTTAAAAGATGCACCACATGTCTTGATTAGTATCAAGCTCTTGGTAACAAAAAACATGTCTTTTTAATGTATTTTATTGAAAGGGAAAAGGAATTATAGGGGAATTAGGTTGTAGATATTTTGCAGACTGGGTTTTTGAACACTGAAAGTGAAGATCATGTGACCGCAGCACAGCAGCCGCCGGTAATACTGAAGCTACTACAACATTCCCAAATGTCATCCCCTCAGGAGTCATGGGGCCCACGTTTTAGACATATTGTATAAATTTGTCCATTTGAGTTATTTTTGTTCATAAATTCTTGCTCTATGATGCACTGTTTCACTCAGATAAAGGTCGTGATAATGATGGTTTTAATAGTGAATACATTGGAGCAATTAGAGCAAAGCTACAAGCAGAAACTCATGGTCAGTTATAAGCTGCATTGAAGCATAAGCTGCATCAAATCAGAAGCTCATTGAGATGTTACCAGTGGTGGGTTGCCCCCGGTTCGGACCAGTTCTATAGAACCAGTAGTAAAACAGGCAGGAGGCTCCGCCCACTGACCCTGATGTCATCAGAAGCGATCTGCGCATGCACAGAAGCTTCTGCACATGCTAAGAAGCAAGGCGTTTGTGCAAGCGAAGCGAGCTCGCGCGTGAGATCCGGTAGTAAAGGTAAGTAGAACCCACACCTGGATGTTATAGATACTGAGAACATGTTATAACATTTTCCTTTAATCTGAAATTTGTTTGCAGTTAATCTTGCTAAAGTTTTTCCAATTACACATTTATTTATTTATTTATTTATTCATTCATTCATTCATTCATTCATTCATTCATTCATTCATTCAAACTTTTATACCGCCCTTCTCCTTTCGGACTCAGGGCGGTGAACAGCCAGAATAAAACAGTTGTACATAAAAGTTAAAATAGTTTTAAAATAGATTATATAAAGTTTGGCCCATTAATTTAAAATATTCCAATTTAAGGTCAATATCAATTTAAAACCAAGATAAAATCAGGCCAGCCTGGCTAACTGAAAAAGGTGAGTTTTCAGGGCCCGACAAAAAGTCCAGAGGTCTGGGATCACTCGTATCTCTGGGGGTAGATCGTTCCAGAGGGTGGGTGCCACCACAGAGAAGGCTCTCCCCCTGGGGGTCACCAGCCGGCATTGTCTGGCTGACGGCACCCTGAGGAGGCCCTCTCTGTGGGAGCGAACTGGCCGGTGGGAGGCAATTGGTGGCAGAAAGCGGTCCCGTAAATACCCCGGCCCTAGGCTCCTAGGGCCTAAACTAACTGCTGCATTCAATTGCTTTAGCTATACTCTGCATAATCCAGACATACTATATTTAAATTATAAAGAATTACAGCTTCTGCTGTTACTTTCAGTCTAACATAGAGAAACATTTGGCAGTAATCAGAAACTATATTGAAGAATTCCTGCAATGTTGAACTGTTCCATCTATATAAAAAAATATGAAGCATTCATCAATATCTCTTGCAGCAATATTGGAATATAATTGAGATACAGTAAAGAGACTTCCATAACAATCTCCCATCAATAAGAATTCTTTCAAGTCAGGAAGATTTCTGATGACCTCATGGATACATCCATTGTTTTTTTCTTGACAATGGTACAGAAATAACTTGCAGAATCTTATTCCAGGATATTTTTTTTAAGACTGTATTCCAAGTACAGATCTGGAATTCATCAAAGCTTTTCAAATACTAAACTGGCCTGACTTTGCTAATCTTACAAGTTCAGACAAGGCCATTTGCTGAAACCAATGAGAAGTGCTTAAAATTAAATCAACGAGGAGAAGGCACTGAGTGAATATTGGAAACTATGATTCCATTCAAAGAGTTTTATATCTACTATTCCATATTAAATAGTTTTTGCTTGGGAGGCTGAAAGGGATGTATCCAGAGTGGTGAGACAAAGAGATAAAGTTCACCATGCCACCTTTTTGGAATACCCTCTTTTGCAGAACAAACTATTAAAAATTAAGTGTTTCTCAGCTGGTCCTCAGAAATTCTTTTTCTTCTTGCAGAGAACTGACTTGGCTGTTAGTCTATTGACATGTCACAGTAGAGCTGTGTAGGCCTCATGCCAGAGTAAAACTATGACACCAGACTTAAATTTTTATTCATTTTACACAGTAATAGTTATTAAACTGTGTTGGATAGATAAGTAATGAAAAAATTGCCAAGTTATTTTCTTCACATAAAATTAGCCAATTTGCCTCTGTATGTGGGTGGCTTTGTGAAGAACTGCTAAGCAATCTCATTCAAGTGATTAACCTCTTAGTTAATAAAAGCAACAATTTCGTGAGTATAAATAATATAATAAAGGGAACATTCATATCAGAGTAATATAGCTTGCACTATCTTCTGGTTTTCTCTTTAATTGGTAAATAATTCATCAAACTCTGAAATGAATTGTACTCCCACCCACATTTCTTTATCCAATTATCATGAAATAGGGAAACATGCTTTGCCGACTGATGCAAAAAAAAGAAGAGAAGATTAGCATATTATTCCAATAGCTTTTCTAAGTAAAGTCTCCCTTGAGTTGTGCTCAAGTCTTGGTGACTTCATGAGCACATCCATATAGTTTTCTTGGCAATACTCTAGAACAGGGGTGGGGAACGATGACCCCTTTATGACTTGTGGACTTCAACTCCCAGAATTCCTGAGTCAGCATGGGATCAGTTATACCACAAGTCATAAAAGAGCCATTGTTCCCCACCTCTGCTACAGAAGGAGTTTGCCATTATTTTGTTCCATTTGTTCCATTTTTCTTTTAATTCCCCTGTCCAGCATACAGCTTTTCTGCATTTGGCTAAATCAGCATTTCTATGGTAGGTATTTTACCATAGAAATGCATGAATTTATTTTTATATTACTATTGCTTTCCTTTCTTTTTTCCTATGAAATACATTGATTAAGATTGTAATTATAGAAGGTATTCTTTGTATGGCTTTCATGTTATTAGTAATGTGATGTAATACAGCTCTATCAAATTAGCAAGGTTACCTTGTTACCTTGTTAACCATTTTCCCCACAGCAGTTTTCTATAAGCAACACTTGGGGGGAGGGGGTATAGAAAAGAGTCAGAAAGGCTGCCATTTTGATTTTTTAAAAATGAAATGCTTTTTTGAATTATGCAGCTTTAGCATGGCTGCCACTGTAAGAACCAGATTATTCTGCACTCTCAGGATGTCATTATAATAAGCAAAAATTGTATATCGGTACAAAATACAGTTTGACAGATCATTTCTTGAACAGCTCAACTACTTCAACAAGAAATGAAGGAAAGGAAGGTTTTCTTGCCTTATGAATGAATGATCAACACAGGGGACCATCTTTTGTTGGTCCCAAAGGCCATGTAAAAGCTTTCATCTGCACACATGTGTCCCCATTGATTTAAGGGGTGAAATCCAGCAGGTTCTAACAGGTTCTGGAGAACCAGTAGTGGAAATTTTGAGTAGTTTGGAGAACTGGCAAATACCACCTCTGGCTGGCCCCAGTGTGGGGTGGGAATGGAGATTTTGCAATATCCTTCCCCCAGGAGTGGAGAGGGAATGGAAATTTTGCAATATCCTTCCCCTGGAGTGGGATGGGAATGGAGATTTTGCAATATCCTTCTCCTGCCACACCCACCAAGTCACACCATGCCTACCAAGCCACGCCCACAGAACTGGTAGTAAAAATTTTTGGATTTCACCACTGTTTAAGGGACATTGATATTAATATATATTTAAAACATGTAATAGTATGTGGGAATAATCTTAGGGAAAAGAGATGTTGCCTATGAAATGATCAGATAAGCCAGGACATAGCCCATCAAAGGAAAAGAAACTCAGAATGGAACTTCCTAACTTCTCAGACTGTAAAAATGATGGCAGAAGGTGTGTACTATCTGACTTGCAAGATTCCTTTAATGTAGACTTATAATAAATAAAGTAGAATAACCTCATCTGGTCATGATTCCTGTCTGTTCTATCTGGGAAGGCTGATCAAACATGACTGAGCTAATCAATATCATCACAAGCATGATCATCATTATCTTCTCTTCCTTCTGTTGTTGTTGTCATCTTTAGTGCAGTTGATGGAAGTTCTGTTGAATACTTATTAATTCAGGAGTAAGTCCTGAGTGTGTTATCCTAGTAGGTTTACCACTGGAAAAAGGCTGCAAAGTAAATCATTTTGACCAGGGCTCCCTGTCTTTTAAATGCTTCTATGTACTTTGCAATGCTGATCTTTTCAGATTGTTGTTTTAATTTAGTAACAATAGTTGCATTTATGTTTTTAGGTATCAGGGGACAACATGCTTTGAAACACGATATAGAGCATAGAAGAAAACAACTAACCAGTGAAATGAATTAATAGTCATGGCTATATGTTTTAGTTTCCTTTTCAGTCAAAATCAAATCAAATTGAAATAGTTGTACATAATGCTATCACTCAGAAAATGATGATATGAAATTTAATCAAATATGTGTGTGTGTGTGTGTGTGTGTGTGTGCAAGTAGGTTAAAACAACTGTTAACTTCAAGTTTTTAATCTAAAAATATAAAGCTAATAGCATCCTCCTCATATGTCAGATGATATCTGGTAAACAGATCTAGGAACATAATAAAAGTATTAAATATTATTAGACTAGTGATAAAATGGTGAATTTGGCAGTGCTGCCTGAAAGCACATCCCAGAGGAGTTCGTTCAACTCTTTTATGGCTTTCTCTCAGGTCAAACTCACTGCATTAAAATACTGCAAATATTTACCATGTATCACATGAATTTCATGAAAATGTGTATTGAGACTGGATCCTTTTATCAAGATAATCTGCTACATAAAGCAGCATTTTCTAAAGTGCGATATTGTTCTTAAAAGTACCAATTGTCTTTTAAACTAAGTGCAAATTAAGGATTAAAAGTACCATGTATATAGAGTCAAAATATAATCTCCAAACTCTTCCTTATGTTTATTTGTGTTAGATGTTGGTCAAAATTCTTTAACTTATGGGTTTTGTAACATACCTTCCCTATCTGACTGGGTGGGATAGGCCAACGTAATGGGTAGAAGACAGGTCTGCATGTAACCTGGCCCCAATTTATTCTTTCACCTCTCTTTTAACTCTTTTAAATTCCCAAATCCATAAATCATCAATTCATTTTTTCTTCTTTCAACAAAAAGTCCTTATAAAGTTTCCAGTCTTTCAAAAGAATCTGTATCCTTTTTTCTCTGACCATAATGTCCAAACTCTCCACAGAAATCCAATCTTTCTTATTGGAGAGTCTATAAAGAGACACCCAGTTTCAAGTTTTACTTTAAAAGAAGGCTGCTTGAGAATTATTTAGTTATTTCGCTTGTGATATCCTGTACAGGGAGGAAAACTTTTCCTTAAAAGTAGCACTGAACCGCCAAAACACCATTGTTTACATTCTGGCAAAACATTCTATTCAACAGAGTATTTTTAACCAGCTCTGTGCTATAAACCTCAGAGAGTTATACTACCATAAAACATCAACAATCTTCAATTTTTCTTTAAGTGGAAGAAGAACAAAATAAAAACCAAAATCGTAAAGCTGCAATGAGTAAATCTGAAGCTTGGAGAAATGGCTAGGGCTAAAATAAAAGGGTGCTAATTTATGGCCATTGTATACTTGTATACTTTGCCATTGACCCTTCCAACCTGCATCCTTTGTTAGTGAGAGAGCTTGTGCATGTTGTGTTGGGTGAGGGGGGGGGGGCGAGATGACAGCATCCCACCTGAACTGTCTAGTCTTTCAAATACCTACCTACACTCCATGAGATAAAAATCTTGCAACTTGCCAGGTTTGTGTTCCTTAACACATTGATCACTACTAGGCTGCAGCCTGAGGTGTTTGTCAGGTAGCATGGCATGGGAAGTGGCCAAGATGTGAGGAAGCAGATGGCTTGGAGCT
Source organism: Ptyas mucosa (assembly GCA_012654045.1). Lineage (NCBI taxonomy): Eukaryota > Metazoa > Chordata > Lepidosauria > Squamata > Colubridae > Ptyas > Ptyas mucosa. Next base: position 24,384,022 of record WNWU01000003.1, read on the forward strand.
ATTCTCTTTGGCAGTGCAGATTCTTTCTTCTTTTCAGCAATATTGGTGGGAGAGCTGATCTGCTTCCTAAATAGAATTTAAAGATATATCAGATGTACTAGTCCTATCTTCTAACTATACATGATTAAATTCCTGCCATGCTGGGAGAACTGCTGTCATTTTCCATGGTGCTCAGTCTCAGAGGGGAAACTACCAAAACATAGGAAAAATGGTATAAAGATGCCAGATGCACGCTCAGCTTCCCTGGACCTTTTGACCATGTTTACTTGATAGAGCACAGCGCCAGTGATATTCTCCTTGCTTCATCTACTACCATATTGATGAATCCACCTTGTGTAGGCTGTGCTGGTATCTACAGCCATTATGTCCCTGCACATTCACAAAACACAGGCAGCAGCTGCTAACTTTGCTACGGAAACCTGATGTGGCATCATGTAAAATCTGGCAGGTCTGAAAATATGTATGTATGTATGTATGTATGTATGTATGTATGTATGTATGTATGAACAAGTACAAGGAAACAAGTAACTGTATAGACATAGACATGGACACATGAAAAAAATTGGCACAAATAAAAGGATATAAATAGGCAAAACATTGCCATAAACACATAGAATGATTACATATAAATGGGCACAGTAGGGCAGGGATGGTAGGCACGCTGGTGCACTTATGCATGCCCCCTTAGGGACCTCTTAAGAAACATGAAAGGTCCACGGTAGACAGTTTAAGGTAAAAGGTATGGGGATTAGCGAGACTAACAACAGGATCAGGTAGAGTGTTCCAGACATTTACTACTCTATTGCAGAAGTCATATTTCCTACAATCAAGATTAGAGCAAATTACATTGAGTTTGAATCTATTGATAGCCCTTGTGTTATTACAGTTGAAATTAAAGTACTCATTTACAGGTAGGATGTATCTACCTATATATGGGCAGGAGGCTGCTGTTTCAAATCTCATAGATTTATTTCCCTCTTCTGGTAGCGATCATTAATTGAAAAAAGGCTTGGTCCATACACAAAGTAATATCCACATGCCTTGGGGTAGTGGTTGAAATAAATTAAGAGGAAAACCCAGTTTTGCCTCTATATTTTGATACTGGCTGGCTAGTAAACAGCAAGTAATGTGTATCTCCAAAGAATTATGGAGAGATGCCGTAACACACTTCTTATTTTACCTGAACATTGGACATGATATCTATAGTCATGCAAGTAATCACACAATCTATCACGCTTGCTACTGGAAAGTGGTTATTACAGTTCCATTGCTATAATATTAAAATCAATAGGAGGGAAAATTTCTGTAGAAGCTCTGAAGCTGGTGACCAAACTGATCATACTCTTTTGCTCCACTCACAGTTCCATCCTGTTGTTGGTGGGATATGTTTGGCTCATATTCTACTAGAATATTCAGCAGAATATTCCATTAATATATTTTTCATGAGGTCTCCTAGCTTGCCTCTTGAAGCCAGCAGAACTTGACCAGGAATGGGCCAAGGGTGGTACTAACCTCCACTACCGGTTCACAATGGGAGTGCACGTGGGCGTGCTTGCTTTGCTCACACGGGCACGCACTTCTGCGCATGCACAGATTGTTCATGATAATGTCCAGGTGGATGGACAGAGTCTCCCGTCGCTGTTACTACTGGTTTGCAAGAACCTGTTACTACTGGTTTGCAAGAACCTGGAGCAACCCACCACTGGAATGGGCCCTAAATTTCTATTTTTTTGTATATTAAGAGTCATTCTAATTAAAAATACAATAATTTTTGGTCAGCATAGTTTTGCTAGTTGTTGCAAAAAGTGTGCTAAGGACAACTAGTAGAGTACTTTGCCAATTGGACAAATTTAATTATCTCCCTATCCTCTTAACTAGAGATAACATCATTAAACATCAAAATAAAAATGTTATTCTCTTAAAAATAAAATTTGAACATAGTAACAGCCTATTTGCTGTAAAGTGATAGAAAGGAGATAATAAGTGTGATATGATTTAATGACCACTTTTAGGTCATTCTAGTCCTCCCTCTAAGACTGTCTGAATTCAAAGCTTGATAAATCAAAGTCGGCTATGTTACCCAGCTGACAAGTCAAATCTTTAGTCAAAAATGTTAAAAGATATTAATTGACCATCAGAGAAAGCCCATACAGTCTTATAATTGAAATAGGAGAAGCCTATTAAAATGAATAAACAAATTAATTGAAGATGTTACACCAAGACTATGGAGTTTGTGTAAGTGCATCAAGCTTTGCATTAAACTTAAGCAAACATCCGAGTGTTTGTCTTTAACTTATTAAGAAAAAAACGGCCTTAATATAAATTTTAGTCACTCTGTAGAACTGGATCAGCAGCTCCTTGGGCAGTTTGAGCTTTCTGAGTTGGTGCAGAAAGAACATTTTTTGTTGTGATTTTTTGATTACGTTTTTGATGTTAGTGGTCCATTTTAGAACTTGCGATATGGTTGAAGCTAGAAATTTTGAAGGTCTCTACTGTTGATACTGTGTTGTCTAGTATTGTGAGACGTGGAAGTATGGAAGGGTTTCTCCTAAAGTCTACCACCATTTCTACGGTTTTGAGTGTGTTCAGTTCCAGGTTGTTCCAGTCACACCACGAGGCTAGTTGTTCAACCTCCCATCTGTATGCGGATTTATCATTGTCTCGAATGAGACCGATCACTGTTGTGTCATCTGCGAACTTCAGCAGTTTAACAGATGGATCGTTAGATATGCAGTCATTGGTATACAGAGAGAAGAGAAGTGGGGACAGCACACAGCCTTGGGGGCCCCCTGTGCTAATTGTGCAGGTATCTGATGCGATTCTGCTTAGAAAAAAATTCCGCTACCGGTTCTCCAATTTACAAGTGTGTTCAGGTACCTGTAGCTGGTTTAGCTTAGTTAGAAGTGTGTCTGGAATGATGGTATTGAATGCTGAACTAAAGTCGACAAAGAGGACCCTTGCGTAGGTCTTTGGAGATTCAAGATGTTGTAGGATGTAGTGCAGAGCCATATTAACAGCTTCATCTGTTGATCTATTTGCTCAGTATGCAAATTGCAAGGGGTCTAACAGCGGATCCGTGATGTTAAAATTTATATTGTGTTATGATTGCAAAGAGAATTTTTATGAAATGATGGTTTGGTGGTACATGATGCCTGAAAAATTATATAGAATGTATGAATGTGCTTCAAATGTATGTTGTATATGTGAAGAATATGAAAGGACATTTTATCATGCTTAGTGGAGATGTAAAACAAAAAACCTGAAAATTTTTGGATTCAAATATAATACCTCTTTTTAGGATTAATAGATAAACAGAAAAAAATGGAAGATTATTTCAATAAATGATTACTGTGGTGAGATTACCATATGCACAGAAATGGAAAGATTCAACATTAGCCACAATGAAGAAATGACTGGTGAAATGGACAGATTTTGCCAAAATGGATAAATAAACCTCTTTGATTAGAAAAAACAACAACATTATTTACGGTCATTGGTGACTGGAAGTGTCATATGGTCTTTCTGTGTGAAAAAAAAAGAGAATTATGGTTTTGATGATTAGACAGTATAGTTTATAGAAAGAAGAGCAATAGGATGCAACTTTATAGAGACAGATTAAAATATAATTGTACTTTTAATTACTGTACTGAATCTAGGAAGCTATTAATCTATATATTTTTTCTTTGTTTTCTATTTTTCTTCAACTTTGTTCTTTTCTTGAACTTTTTGCTTTCTCTTTTCTCTTCCCTACTTTATATTACTTTATATTAGATTTATCTTTTTGTTTAATTGCTTTAAGAAAAATTATATCAAAACAATTATGGATGTCAAAAATAAATAGAGTGATGCCTTTTGCCTTCTTGGATATTTCTGGCCCCATTGATGTTCAGATAAAGGAGAGAAGGAGAGAAATGCTAAGTGCTCTATGATCTAATTAGAAATACAATTTACTTGTATTTATTCAAGCCATTGAGCTTCCTCAATATACACAGGAGACCTCACCAGCTCTCACATCAAATTCAGAAGATCACAGACAGTTTTACTTTCTGACTCATGGCTCTGTCTCAGGAGCTGCATCAGTCAGAAGTGCAACTGAGAATGCGACAGTTCATTGGCAGCATAGCTGGGCAAATGCATGGGTTTAATTGCCATCCAGTCTTCTGGAAACCAAGTTAATATTGCCCTACATTGGGGGCAATGGCAGGAAAAGCTCTAATGTTTTTAGCAGCAATCACTTGAGTATGGAACAGTGAGCTGAATCTGGCCCATGGATATACAATGAATTGTTCTGAAGTCTGAAGTTTGCTTACTTCTCAGGGTGAGGAGAATGATCTCAATGTCTCAAAGGTAGCCAAGGTAAATGAAGGGCTTCACTATAAAAAGTGTGGCAAAATTGAAACATTTGAGGCAGCCTTAAAAAGAAATTCTCCATAATGAGTTTGCGGTGAGTCAGCTGCAGAACAAAAAGGTATGAAGATGCTATTTTGCATACCGTGTTTCCTCGAAAATAAGACAGGGTCTTTTGAACCCCGAAATAAGGGCTTGGCCTTATTATCGGGGTGGGTGGGTGTGTCTTATTTTTTTTTGGGGGGGAAAGCAGCACCGCCACAAGCTTCATCATATTGGCATAGCTGGCGTCCTGCCACTCACGGCTGTGCCGGTATGTTGAACCTCACAGCAGTGCTGCTGTTCGTGCATGCAACGGCACAAGCCTTGCAGAGTCCTGCTCCATGAGGCGGTGGCGGTGGCGCGATGAGTCTCACAAAGACTCATTTTTGACAGGTGGGGTGGGCAAGAAGCGGGATGCGCATCTTACCTTTCAAGCTCCATTGCATTCCTCGCCGTTGTGTCCAGGGAAACATGTTGTAAAAAAACCCCTCGCAAGTTCAAGCAAACTTCTTGAACTCGTGAGAAGTTTTTTTTAACAATGTGTTTCCCTGGGTACAACGGCGAGGAACGTGACGGAGCTTGAAAGGTAAGATGCGCATCCCACTTCTTGCCTGCCCCACTTGCCATCCCTAAACTGCATCCCTAAAGGGGGCGGATGGCTAAGCAAGGGGCAGGAACCCTGCCATGCCCGGCGAGGTGGGGGGAGAGGAGACGGCAAGGGGAACCACATCTCATTTCATGCGTATCACTTCTCCCCTGCCCACCTGTCGGAAATGAGTCTTTGTGAGACTCATTGTGCTTCAGCCACTGCCTCGTGGAGCAGAACTCTACAAGGCTTGTGCTTTTACATGTATGAACAGCAGCACTGCCATGAGGTTCGACATACCGGCGCAGCTGTGAGTGGCAGGACGCCAGCTGTGCCGGTATAATGAAGCTTGGAGCGGTGCTTGCAGAGTCCTGCTCCACAAGGCAGTGGTGGCAGCAGGACATGTCAGGGCAGCAGCGACCAGCCACTTGGCCAGCGCAAAGAAAAGGGAAGGGAGGGCATGCCCCTTCCCCTCCATCCTCACCTCCTCACCTTGTGTTGTTTGCACAGCAAGCAACCGGAGGAAATGGAGAGACCGGCTGCACTTGCATATAAGTAGTTGGTGGGGGGGGGGGCTTTTAACTCTTGTGCTGAAAAGCCCAATTGGCTTATTATTCGGAGTGGTCTTAGTTTTGGGGAAATACAGTAATATCTGCTAAAATGGAGTGGACAATCCATGACAGTCCAGATCTTGTTGAACTTTCATAACCAGATGTTCTAGGAAGGCTGGCCAGTGCTGAAGGTTCCTAGGAATTATATTTAGTAACATTCTTGTTTTGATACTACATAAAAAAGCAACCTCCATGCTGGTGCTTTCCAGGTGGATGGCTGCAAATCCCATAATTTCCTAACAGCACGGTAGTGTCATGATTTTCTTTTATGAATTTTTATTTGAATTTTTGGTACAAGGGGGTAATCATGATCAGTTGCCTCAGATTGGGATGATAAACTCCAAACCTACAATATTTGGAAAAGGAAAAAGAATCTACTTATTATTTTAAGTCCTTGAATATATGGAGGACCAAAGGAGGACTAATTAAGTAGCATTTGGTTCATTTATAAATTAGATACACAAATGAACCTTCTTGTTAGTATCCTCTTTGTAGCTTCATTTTCTGCAGATAGAAATATTTATTGGTTGAACAGAGTACTAGCAATTTAATAGTTTTTCTTTCATATAAATAATTTTTTTCTTTCTTGGTTATTATGATTTTCATCTTAACTCTATAAAATTAAAGAAAAAGCTGAAGCGGCCATCAAGTTGAAATTGACTCCAGCCAGGTAATCATATTGGGAGCAGTCTAGAAGTGGTCTGTCACAGTTGTCTTTTGGAATGCTTTCTGATATCCCAATCTCGCCTCCAGCAACTTTATTTTTTAGTGACTTTTCAAACAGATCTGTTTTTGCTAATTTCTGATCCTAGGCAGAATTGATCAGGTACTACTAGTTTCTAAAAATATCCTAGATTCAAGTTGAGTCCTACTGACTAGAAGAGTGCTAGGAATAGTTTGTCTTTTCTTCCAGAATGTTCTTTCAACTTTCCCACCTAGCCAACAGTTCTGGAATACCCAGTTGTTCCCAACATCAGCTATGATTCTTCCTTAGCTTTCAGAGATTAGCCAAGGTCATTAGTATCTTGCCACGTATTGAGGCGTATAATATATCCTTAATAAAGTCTTTGAAAACCAAGTTCTCCCTCAGTTGAATTCAATTAAAATATTACGTAATAATTGTGCTCTTTGATTTCAGATACACAAATATCCAGTTTAGTTTAATTGGCTGTCACAAAACATAAAACCAGTTCTCATTAACGAAAGCTGAAGTCTTCAGAAAACCTAAGATTGTTGCAATTGTTACTATGACACAGGTGGGTTGTGCAGAGCTCCTGCAATCTCTCCATTTGTTTTATTAGCATTATCAATCCTTAGAATGTTTATCATTCATGCTGTGTTTTTATGTAATGCTTAGAGGGAAAGTATTGCAATTATAATCCAAAATTACAATTCATTTATTTCAAAGACTCAATATATCACACACATAAAAACAAGAATCAGATATCAAAATCAGATATTAAATTTGCCTCTTATCTGCTCTTAGCAATACTACCAATGGGGAACAGGCAGCTGTTATCTGCTGCCAGTACATCTTTATATGCACTACTCACATTCCATTGCATCATGTCAGATTTGATAGGACATAATGCAATGTGACTAATTTAATCAGATGTGAAAAGCACTAGAGCAACTTGTCAAGAGAGAAATTGTGAAGAGGAAAAAATAAACCAGGGCTGGATTATTTTTCTCAATTGAAAGATTACTTTTTTTACATTTGGATATTTCTGTGTTGACCTTCTGTTCAAGGGCATGTAGCAAGGGATTTGGCATCCAAAGACAATGACACATAATATTAAGTCATGGATAGCAGATCACTCCATTTTGGGAGAGACACCTCCCTTCACGTGATTCATTTTCAACAAAGGTTGCTGTGTGGAATATAACAGAATAACAGAGTTGGAAGGGACCTTGGAGGTCTTCTAGTCCAACCCCTGCCCAAGCAGGAGACCCATTTCAGAAAAATGGCTGTCCAATCTCTTCTTAAGAACCTTCACTGGAGCAAACAAAACTTCTGGAGACAAGCCATTCCACTGGTTAATTGTTCTCATTGTCAAGAAATTGTTCTCATTGCCAGGAAAGTTCTAGGTTGGTTCTGTCTTTGATTAGTTTCTATGCATTGATTCTTGTCCTGCCTTCGGGTGCTTTGGAGAATAAGCTGACCTACTCTTATATACTAAAATATACAATATACTTACTTTATTTTTTACTTCTGATTATATATTAGTGTCTCTTACTTCTGATTATATATCAGTGTCTGATTATATATCATATCACCTATGCCAGTGTCTCTCAACCACAGCAATCTTAAGAAGTGTGGACTTCATTTCCCAGAAATTCCCCAGCCAACATAGATTGACATTTCTAGAAATAATAGGAAATAATTTTCTGTACAGTCTGCAGGAAATTGCACTGCATTGCATTGCATTGCATATTCAGATAGGGCATGATTCTTAAGATCAGAGAATTGTGTTGTTTAAGAATTTTAGACCTCTTCTGTACAGCATTTGGTGTTACAGTAAAATCATGGATAATGGTATTTTGGCTATGTTGTTAGGAAGTTTGATTTGCTTGCATGGTGTCATTCTTTTATTTATTTAAGTGGATTGAGAATCAGGCGACTATGGTAGCATGTAATTTTTGAAATAAACAAACGAACAGGTATGGATCCCATTCCTCCTCAAGGCAAGGAGTGAGAGAAGCCAGCCATTTCCATAGGAGTGTGGCAAACACAGAAATGGCTAGCTTCTTCATTTCCACATTTTACTTCCTGGGAGGACAAGTTTGAGAAACATCCTTCTTTAATTTGACCATCTAGAGTGGGGAGATTCTACTGAAAGCAGATGGTCTAGAGCAGGGATGTCAAACTTGATTTCATTGAGGGCTGGATCAGCATTGTAGTTGTCCTCCAGGGGTCAGGCTGACTGGGCGGACCTGCCAGGATTGTGTGGGCTGGGCCTGTGTGTGTGTGTGCAGGCACTGCCTCCTGTGCACATTCATGCTGGGATGGGATGGGCTGGGCCGAAGTGACGTGGGCCAGCCCCTTACCGTTTCCAGATGGCTGCGTGGACCAGATCCAACCACATCTTGGGCTGGATCCCTCCTGTGGACCTTGAATTTGACACTCCTGGTCTAGAAAGTAGCATTGTGACCTAAACCATGTGGACCTTGCCAGCCTTGAATTGGGCAAAGAAACTGTATAGTAACTGTATAGGGCATGGGGTCTTCTCTCTTACCTCTTCTACCATCTCCAGCATAGACCGTCTCCATCAGTCCCTCAGGTTTTAAGGCCCTTCCAGAAGGCCAAGAAGGGGGTGGGTCTCATCTTACCAGGATGTTCGAAAGTGGGGTGGGGGTGGGAGGAAAACCAGGAAAGTATCTTCTCCTAAACCCCATTATCTGAAGTTGTTTGACAGAATTTTACATGAAGGATTCTCTACAATTCTGCCCCACTACTTTCTTTTTTTCCTAAAGAGGGAATTTGAATGCTGGGTAGTAGTTATCTAAAATGGCTGGATTTGACATAAATTTACTCATACAGTCACAGCTCAGAATGTATTAAATGTTCTGAATCCTGAATTTAAAGGGTTAAGAGAAAAGATTATGTTCCTGTTTTGGCCTTAGTTTTATAAGTTTGTAATGGTAAAAAGTACTGTATTATTCGAACTATAAGACGGTCCATATTATAAGATGCACCTAGCTTTAAGGGGAGGAAAACAAGAAAAAAATCTGCCTCCCAGCAATTTGCCTCCTTGCAGCAAACAGCAAACAGCCTGGTCAGCTTCAGCACAGCCTGATTTAGAATGAGGAGGTGATTGGCAGTTGGATCTGCCTCCCGGAATACTGCCTGTCAGCTGTTCCATGTTGCAAGGATCACCACCGCCCATCACCACCATCACTGCCCATCACCACTGCTGCATATTGTTGCCTCTGTGTGCCCCGTTTTTGGCCTCCCTGTGTCTCATTTTTGGCCCATTCCAGGTGGTAGGGATAGGTGGCAGCTGCAGCGATACCTGCTGCCTGGAACGGGCCAAAATGGAGTGTGTGAGGCTGAAAATGGGGCACATGGTGGCCAAAAATGGGAGATGCAAAGTCCAAAATTGGGGCGGGCAGAGATGGCAATAGGCAGCAGCAGCAATAGGTGGCGGTGGGGTGGGGGTGGGGGTGGGGATCCCTGCAGCCTGGAACAGCTGACTTCCGGAAGGCAGATCCAACTGCCAATCAACTGCTCGTGCTAAATCAGGCTGTGCTGAAGCTGACTAGGCTGTTTGCTGTTTGCTGCAAGGAGATTGCTGGGAGGCAGAGGCCAAAGGGTGGGGGCCCGCAGGTGGGTAGGGCTTCAGCAACATTCGCTGTATAAGATGCACAGACATTTCCACCCACTTTTGAGAGGGGCAAGAATTGCGTCTTATATACTGAAAAATACGGTAATAATTTTCTGTTCTTTTTAAAAATGGGAAGAACCTGTATCAGAATCTTCTCCCCGGTACTCAAAAATAGCAAACTTTCCACGCCCTCCCACCATCTATCTGCTAAGATTATTCTATTGTTCTAAGGCTTCTCTACCATTCCAGCTCTGACATGACATAAGATCTAACAACTGCGGTTTTAAAACCATAGCAGTAATTTGTTCCTGGAATTATTTTAAAAACTTGGTGAAATGTCCTTTTCTTTGGGGGAGAAGTGTTCTTAATACAGATATTTCAACTGCAATTAGAGATAAACTGCATGAACCTCTAAGCTTTGCAAGTACAATGAGAGGCTAAACCTAATTAAACCTTCCATAACTAACAGATTATTGCTTATGTAGCACAGCATTTAGGATACTTGTAAGCCTTGGTTTATGTGCAGTAGATCTTTCTGTAGATTATTTGTGTTGCAAACTATTATACAGTACAAATAGAATCACACACACACACTCTCTATCTATCTATCTATCTATCTATCTATCTATCTATCTATCTATCT
>WNWU01000003.1:24394585-24411326 GCA_012654045.1 Ptyas mucosa
TCTATCTATCTATCTATCTATCTATCTATCTATCTATCTATCTATCTATCTTGGCTTGCTTATGGGAACTAAGAAACAATCATGAGTTAAATATTTAAGAAATATTTAAGAAATAAGAAAGCTGCTTTCTTTTTTTATAGGTAGAAAAATGAATTCTTTATATTTTACATATTTACATTTTATATAAATACCATAAGAAATATTGATTTTTCATTCTAGAACAAAGGACTGAAATTAAAAGGAAAAAAACCATAAGAACCAAAGTTTTGGGAAAAAAATCATACTGGATTCATTATAAGTTTGGGATGTCACATTTGCACTAGAAAAAAAAATGAGGGCTTTTAATTCTTGAGTACCTATCATCGAAATTATGAATATCAAACTTTACATGGATGTCTCATAAGACAAGATTGTTTAAAGACATTAATATTAACAGTGTAAATTTTTACATTTAATGAAAATGTCCTTCATTATCTATGAATTTGCATGTTATTACATTTACCAGTCCAAGTTAACGTCTAATGTGCATGTGCAATTTTAATTTATTTATATAGTAGTTGCATTGAAAGAATTGGTGAATACCTGAACTACAGGTAGTCCTTGACTTACAACAGTTTGTTTTGTTGTGTTCAAAGTTGTAATGGCATTAAAAATGTGACTTATGATCATTTTTCACATGACAGTTGCAGCGTCTCCATGGTCACATGACCAAAATTCAGATCTTGGCAACTGAGTCATCTTTATGATGATTGCAGTGTCATTTGATTAACTTTTGCCACCTTCTGACAAGCATAGTCAATGGGGAAGCCAGATTCACTTAACAACCTTTACTAAGCAGTTGTAGTGATAAACTTAATGGTGGCAAGAAAGTCATAAAATAGGGCAAAATTCACTTAACAAGTCTTGCTTAGCAACAGAAATTTGGGGCTCAATTATGGTTGTAAATCAAAGACTACCTATTGTCTGATATCATAGTCTAGGCAATCCAGGTTCTATCAGCTCCAGCCATTAAAGCTAATATTTATGGAAACAATGGTTTATTATTGAACAATATCTGAGAGATAGTATCAGGCCCAATGGTGAGTTCCTCCTGGTTCCACCTGATTCTGCCATGCTGGTAGTGGTGACGATATGATGTCACTGAACTGGTTCTCTTTGTTCGGGAGCTAGGCCCTCCCACCCCCCATGTCCCACTCCCCCGTGTTATTCTTACCTTTTATTTGGCCCCATCCCCAATGTATTGCTGCCTCCTGAGTCCCAGCTGATCAGCTCAAAGGAAAAAAACTGTTTAAACTCTTGCTGCCGGGCTTCAAAGGGCTGCCCTACAGCTGATCAGTATTAAAAGGCAGTGTGGTGGTAGACCGGTGCCTCCAAAAACAAATGAGTAGACTAGTGCCTGCAAAAATAAATGGGTAGACCAGTGCCTCCAAAAACAAATGATTAGAGCGGTACACCTCTGCAAGCAGTTACAGTAAAAGCCCGATAGACCAGTACCTCTGCTAAATCCTAAAGAATTGACACATGACCATCAAGCCACACCCACAAAATAAGCCACGCCCACAGAACCGGTAGTAAAAATTTTTAGAACCCACCCCTGATCAGGCCCATTTACAGAATAAGAGATTTAATAGCACCAAGAAAGGAAAAAAAAGTAAGCTAATCTGCCACAGCCAGTAAATTTAAGTGGATTCTCCTGAGTTTGAGAACAGGGCAGAATTTTTTTAAAAAGTCTTTTTATCTTAATAGTCTCCAGTTTTTGTCCTGTCTCTGAAGGTTTGCTGCAGTACAATTACATTTACATGCCATGAAATGTATGAGCAACATGTAAAAATATTCACAAATGACTCTTGGGTGCTGCAAAAATCACAAAGGAAAAATTGGCACATGATCTTTGGAAGTGTTTTTTTTTAAGATTTCTTTTTCCATATGGAACTGTGGTGATGAAATCCATATGGAACTGTGTGATACAATGAAGGGTTTAACATATGCCCAGATCTGAAGCCAACACATATACAATAAGTTCTAGAAACTAGGTTTGTCAAAGGAAGCTGAAATTGTGTAGAGTCCTCACATGATACATTACTACATGAAATTTTCCAGCCCTGATGGGAAAATGATTGGCATAGTAAACGGTGGGTTGGACCTACCCATTCATAATATAAACACTGTAGTTTAAAAAAAAGATATGAAAGATATGAAAGATATTGATTTTAATCAAATAGCTAATATTGTTTAGTGAACAAAACTTGGAGATATAAAAAAAAAATCCAGGTTCCATTAACCAGTTTAACTGCTGCCAAATTGTATCTTAGTCCAACTTTCTCAAACTTGCACCCTCCAGATATATGTGACCATGATGGTTAAGTATTCTGGGAATTACAATCCCAGCACATCTGGCTAAGATTGGTTTATCATATTGAAATGGTGACAATAAAGCATAGCTTTGAGGCTAGCATTATCCCTGAAACAGTGTTTTTGCGAAAATGGATATATCCATCATGAATTTTGTGCTTTTCTCTCTAAGTTTATGCTATTCTCTATCATTGCACTGAGTTTTCCTCTTTTATTTTAACAGAAAATTGGAGGCCCACAGCATCTAGTTATCTGGAGCAGAGGTCTCATCATGAGTAGGGGGAAGCTCACAATTTGACAATGTTATTATATGGAGTAAAAGATGCTAAATATTATGAGAAAGAGCATGAGGAATATATGAAACTTCTAGTTTCTGTTTGAACTCATTGGATTAAAGGTGACATACAAACGAAAATCAATAAAATTAATGTTTAATGGAAAGCATAGAGCCAAGAGACAGAATATGTCAGCTTCCTGGATGTCTAGCTTGGCAGTAATACATACTTTGAAGCATAGTGGCAGAAAGTAAGAATATAAAAAGAAGCATGCTGAATCAGACCAAGGCCTATCTAGTCCGGTATTTGGTTCCAAATGGATGCTTCTGTGGCCAAATAGTTACCTCTGGGAAGCCCACAAGTAGGACAGGCGTAAAATAGCACCCTTCCACTTATGTTTCTCAGCAACAGATACTGAGAGCCATACTGTTGTATTACCAGAGGCAAGATACTGCCGTCCTAACTACTAGCCATTGACAGCCTTTTCCGTTATGAGTTTGTCTAATTCTTTTTCTAAACTGTTCAAGTTGATGACCCAAATATTGAAAATGTAAGCAAAAGCACTGATATTTTCCCTTTTTCTTTTTCCTTGTGGTGCAATAGAATTGGGGGCTGAAAATGCTGTATTGTACAAGCCGTGTGTCACTGCTAGGTTCCATATCTGCACAACTACATAGAAAGCTTTGTAGAAATTACCACAAAGCACTTTGTAGCCACAGATTATGTTGAGTACAGAGTGACTCTCCTAGAGGTCAAAAGACAGAAATAAAAGCAAAATACAAAGAGGAGAACAAAGCAAGAGCTTACTTATGGCTATGATCTCTATGGACGCTTCTCATGCTGCCATAACAAAGAGTGCAACTCTTGAGGTGAATACAGTCCTACTGTTGCATTCCTACATTCCTAGCAATACGTTCAATTGAACCTTACAGCATGTGGAGTTCCTTTACTTTACAGGTCATTAAAGCTGTATGTGGAGCGCAGACTCTCTCTTTTTCGCTCTTGGTGTCTCTCTCCTTTAGAAAAATGGACATTTAAAGAATTCCCAGTGTATTAGCCTGTCCAAGAAAAAGGATGACAAATCCCTCATCTAAAAATGATCACTTTTTACAGAAACGGAACCTTTGTTAGACGTTCATTAGTAACCTAACTTAGTGGAGTAAAACTTTTCTTCAATAAAGATAACACTGTGGTCACTAAACCTAATATATGTTATGTTGGCTTCTCTATCTTTCAACAGCTGTGCATCAAGGTTTCTGTGTCCCCATTGATTTATAGTCATATCTTCTAACAGTGTGAACACAGATATATGAACTTGGTTAGCAAAAAGGAAGAGGGAGTATTATTATTACTGCAAAATGTTCTGTTCAAAGATTGAATAATAATTGGTTGCAAGGAGACAATAAATGTACGTTCTTTAAAATCTTGATCCATTTCCAGTGCATATCTTGTAGAGGTATTGAGGAAAAGAATGAAGGAAAGGGCAACCAAAACAAAGGGGTGTATACATTTTTGGATTTAAAATAAACCAGGTCCATCTATAAAATCCTTCCTTATTTACACGGTATTGTAAAGGTTACCTAAATTAATCAAGTAACCTGCATGGATGGTCGTGGTTGGGACTGCATTAGGATATTACTGTATTGTGCTAGATTGTGATTTAAAGACAGTCTTAGATTTAAAGACAGATTTAAAGTACAGGAGCACTACAGTGCTGAGGTACAAGGACAATACCTTAGGATATCATAGATATAAATAATTAACAAGTGAGTGTTCTCATTTCTTTTAATAATGTAGGTGATGCTATTTGCTTGGCACCTCAATTTTCTCTCTAATAATATCTCTCAGACTCTTTCAGGTATCTACTTATTTCTTACTTCACAAATGAGTCCCAAGAGGAATGTGGATTTCTCTTATTATATTAAATAAGACCATTGGTTCATCTCTTCTGTCTTACCTATTTTGGCTGTCTGTGGATCTCTAAGATATCAAACAGAGACCTTTTCTGGGCCTGCTAAATTCCTTTTGGAAATGATAGATGCTGAAACTTCTTCATATAAGAACTAGGAGCTCTCTCCTTTTTTCTAGATAACCAACCCATAGATCAGGTCTTAAAGAGAAAGAAATAAAGCAGTTTTTAAGTGGTTGGCTTTTAGTGCGACTACTACTATGCAACTCTTCTACTTTTTTCTCCTAAGCAAAGACATGGAAAGAAAAAGAAAAAAAGGGGAGGGGGAGGGAACCACATCATGGTTTAGAACTGATGCTTTAAAGAAGAATTAATGCCCCTGCAAATCACAATCAACATTCTGCATTGCCACCATATGGTTTAAAATCTTCAGAATTGCAAGCTAGGGGGGTCTTACAGAAATGTATTTCTGAAATAACCTACATCTGTGATGGTGAAACTATGGCACGTGAGCAATCGCCCTAGTTCAGCTCTGCTGCACATGCGAGCATGCCTCCTGCCGGCTAGCTGGTCTTCGGGTCTTTGAAGGGCATGCACGGGGGGAACGCATGCGGGAGGATGTCTGCACATGCATGGGGGCGCATGCACAGAGCACATGCAGGAGGGCAGGGTGTGTGCAGGGGCATGTGCGCATGCATGTGTGGGGGGCATATGTGTGGGGCTGCATGTGCATGCTTGGGGCCTTGTGTGCATGTGCTGGGGTGGGGCACATGTGGGGCCCACATGCGCATGAGGGGGGCATGTGTAGGGGGCCGCATGTGCATGTGCGGAGGGCACATGTGTGTGCATGGGGGGCAGGGCGCATGTGCAGAGGCCATGCGTGCATTGCACTTTGTGGATTCGGGCGTGCTTTGGACACTTGATCTGGAAAAGGTTAGCCATCACTGACCTATACAAATGTATTATCTTAGCAACAGCTATCTGGTATTAGATAACAAAATGAGTTTAAGAGAGGAGAAGACTGTGATATAAAAAATACTTCCATTGAACAATAGGTTTCCCCACCATTCCACCCACCACTGGAAGTAGTTTTTCTTCTGCAGACTGAAGTTGCTTAGCAAATGATCTTACTATTGGCATTCTATTCTTTCATATTGCTAGCTTGTCCTCCTGTCAACTAGTAAATGGGAGGGCATGAAACATCCAATGATAAAACCAGCAGCTAGTTGAAAAAATCTGAAAAACCAGCCACCCCATGGCTACATGGCACAGCCTTAGAAGAATTAGTGCGGATGAAAAAACTATTCTTTGACTACAGGTGTGGGAGGGAAGTCCCTGAATGCAGGATATGGGACAAGATGGGAGTCCCCACTACTGGTAACCCTCGACTTATGACTGTTTGTTTAGCAACTGGTTGAAAGTACAACAGTGCTGAAAGGAGCGATTTGTGACTAGTCCTCACATTTACAGCCATTATAGTGTCCCCATGGTCACATGGTCACCATTTGGGACCTTCTTGCTGGCTTCCGACAAGCAAAGGTAATGGGGGAAGCTGGAATCCCTTTACGACCCCATGATTTTGCTTAACAATTATGATTATCTTTCACTTAATGGCCACAGCAAAAAAAAAAATCTTCAAATCGGGAATGACTCACTTAACAATTGCATTGTTTAGTGATGGAAATTCAAGTCCCTATTGTGATTGTAAATTGAGGACTACCTACAATGGGAAGCCATGTGCTGTTCAGATCCAGAAGAACTTTGCAGAACTGCCTTCCTATCACTTCCCTCTGGAGCAGGAGCAAAGCAGGAACTGAGTCAGGGATTAACTGAATTACTGCAGTGATATAAATTGAATGAATGAATGAATGAATGAATGAATGAATGAATGAATGAATGTCTCAATTTCCAAAGCACAGGCAAGGTTTATGGGTTCTGGCGATACAGAGGACAGGAGAGATGGAAAGACCTTTGTTACAAACCTGCCCTGTTCTGAACTGAGATCACTAGCTTGGGTTAAAATAGAAGCTTAGGAATGTGAGACTCATTAATATTCATTTACATATACACACACTTTCATGCAAAAGAATTCAAAATTAAAGGAAAAATCCACAAACACAGGCAAAATAAAAGAATTCCTGTATTTTTTTTAAACCGGTGCCTGGTTAAAACATGCATGAAAGCTCTCTGTGTGGTATTTCCTTTGGTACAGTGAATACTGGCTGTTCTCTCTAATAATCTGAAACCTTGGGGTGAGATTTTATTTCTCTTTTGAAAGTAACATAATCCCTGGCACTTACAAAATAATTCCCTCTGTGTTTTGCATATTGGCCAGTGAGACTATTTTAAAGAGTATGGAATATTGGATATTAGCCAAACCATTGGAAAGAAATGAGTTCTGTTTCTTGTTAAACAGTTGTTCTTGCTAGTGCTCCTTACTGTATGAAAAAAATAATAATTATGATACTTGAAAGTATAACCAATATTCCATTGTTCCAGGAAAGGTTTGGTAAGAAAATCCTAATAAGATAGTAGATCCTCTGCATTGAGAATTGAGATGTTGGTAAAATCAAAACACCTCCCATTTTTGGTTTTCTGCTAGAAAGCTTAAAAAACAAAAACAAAAGAAGCTTATGAACACTATTCCTCAAATGGAGTTTCACAGTTGTCAAGATTTTGGCCTGTATGTGGCTCTTGAGAGGATATACATTAAGATCAGTTAGCCTCAGAAGGCATTTGGTTTGAAAGTCTAGTCTTGCATGCCTTTGTCTTGGAACCAATACAGAAAATCCCTTAGTGTACAGACTTCAGTGTAGCTCTGAAGATTTGGGGGCATGGCCATTTTAAGGACTTCCTCCTTTCCCCCAACAAGTTCATGCAGAATGAATATTCCCCCAGACACTCTTTGATGTTTTCTTTGAATCTCATCCAGGCGATGGAAAGCCATATTCAACGTTACATTTCTGTCATTCTGATTCTGCAATACTTGACCAAGAAATCTTACCTTTTAGTGTTTTTTTTTATTTCAGATGATGGTCTTTTCATCTATCATATGCCTTTTTATTTTTACAGCCCCACAGGAAATTGGAAAGAGATTACGTAAAGGGTTTCAAAAGTCTGTCTGTTAGCTTGTCAGCAGGATAATTCTAAAAAACAAAACAAAAACCCTAAACACAACAGAACCAAATTTGGTATGGTTGGATAAGATGGCAATAGAATACTGAGTCTGAGGCTTAAACACTGAAGTCCTGGCTTGAGGCTGTGATGAGCAATAATCATCATGTGTCATAATGAGGGGGGCAGTCGGACAGTGTCTAGCTGGCTACTCATTTGTAATCTTCTTTTCTTCTTGGTGGTGTGACCCAGTTTGCAGCCTGCCCTGAGCTTCCTAGTGTACACACACATACAAAGGTTGCATTGTGAGGAAGAGTAGATGCCCATATACACATGTTATTTTGTTTCGTAAAATCAACAGCGCTAGAATCTTGAAGTTGAGAAGAAGCTTGTGTATTTACTCCCCCACTTCTTATCCTTCAATAGGAAAACTGCTTTTGAGAACTGTGAAGCTCTTATAACTGACTATGGAGATTCTTAGTCATCCAGGTCATGGTTGTCCCAAAGGTGCTTTTTAAAGAAGCAACTGGACTTTCTGTTTTTTCTTTGAAGATGCTTTGCTTCTCATCCAAGAAGCTTCCTCAGCTCTGAGCTGAAGAAGAGTTGCATTGTGACACATGAGCTTTGAGCTGGGGAAACTTCTTGGATGAGAAGTGAAACAGCTTCGAAAAAAAACCAGAAAGTCCAGTTGTCTCCTGAAAAAGCACCTTTGGGACTCTTATAACTGAGCAATGAAAAGAATTTACTTTAAGCTTCTTGGAATAGAGTGTTGATGAATTTGCAATAGTTTGCTTATATTACACATATTGCAAAATAATTTGCAATATTACACATTTGCAATAGTTTGCTTATGGTTAATACATATTTTTTCATATACCCTAATACTGATACCCTAATAGTTTCCTTTGGATTAACTACTTCAGTTTAGCTTTCTCCTTCTTTAACCTCTGAAACCAGAGATGACAAATATTCACACGGGGAGGACACCCCCCACCCCCATTTAAGTGGGCAATGACCCTGTAATGTGATTTTTTTTTTAAAAAAAGAGCTATCTAAAAGTATAGTTGGTTTAAATTTACTTTGGAAAGTCAGCATTTCAGATTAGGTAACTATGGGGGTGGGGCAGCTCTTTTCTACAAATGGCTTTTGTGTTTGAGGAAAATGGACAAGAGGGAGGATGAAAATGCATTTCATCAGCTATTTTCATGAACTGTTAGTCTGGGTAGGTGCCAAATAATTATAAATGTTGGGAAGCAGACACTAGAGCTATGGCAGAACAAAGGGAAGAGCTAAAATATACGAAGCTTCCTTTTTTGGCAGAAAAGTACCACTGCTGGTTTTGTGTCTTCTTCCCTTAAAAAAGAAAATAGGATCACATAGACCTGAAAATCTGTCAGCAGCTCCCTTTGCTGCAAAACTCTCCTGTGCTATCTTGCAGTACCTATATCCATATGTGGTAAACATAAGGTCAGATAATCTCGCATGCATATAATTTATACCAGAATATATACACACAATCAGACATATTAATCACTTCTGCATGCTCCGTGTAATGTAATATGTTTTTCACAAGTTTAAACCTCTAAATGTTTTACATTCTATTTTACATTCTCTTGTTTTGTGTATTTTTGTCCTTTCATAAAACCCATGCAATAATATCTGGACAACAGAAAAGTCTAAATCCAGTGATTATTCAGGAAAAGGGGAGCTCCCAAGCAGCTGAAAGATAGAAGATAAACTCTGATGTTGCAATTATTTTTTTACGAGGTATCACAAACTGGTATATTTGCTTCCACATCAAAAGAAAGAGCAACACAAAACTTTTATATAGGTATTAAACCTTTTTCTTTACAAAGAAACAATCACAAAGACAAAGGAATTCTTCATTCAAGCTTATTTGTGCCCTAATGTTAAAAATACATTTGGGAAGCTTTAAGGTTTTACCTACTATTAAGTAAATATAAATATAATAGACTACTGTGGTAATCGTAATTTTTACGAAGACATAGTTTCTCAGGTATGGGTTTTTTGGGGTTTTTTTTGCTTAAGAACAGTTGACAGTGCTTGGGATTCTCTGAACTTCACCTTTTAACTTTCTAGAAATGGATAAGTAGTCTCTGACTTTTGCCTTAGATTGACTAAAAAATACACTGAGTAACCCTGCACAGTAGGTTTAAAGTAACCCTTTAAAAAGTTGGTCTGAATCAAAGCAGATTTTGACATGATTTTCTGCATATGAGTCTGCAATTTTGAAGGTCCTTTTGGAAGTTAAATTTGGGAAATTTGAAGTGTGAAATTATAACAAGTTCCTTTATGTACATGTTTGAAGCATCTCTTCGGAACTACAATATGGAAAGAAAGAAAGTATGGCTGACATTTCTTCTAACTGGATAGTTAAATACCAGCATACCAATAATACCTGCATTTTGATGACTACTGTCTCTATAGCAGTGATGGCTAACCTCTTTGCCGTTGCGTGCCAAAAGTGGGGGGAGAGCGGGGAGGTTGCCCACGTGTGTGCTCACACCCATAATTCAATGCGCCCCGCCCCTGCGCATGTGCGCCCCCACTTTTAGCACATGATGGCACGGTGGGCCCAATAGGCCCGTTTTTCACCCTCCCCAGTCTCCAGAGGCTTTCTAGGAGCCTGAGGAGGGCGAAAACAGCCTTCCCCACTCCCCCAGAGGCCCTCCGGAGGCTGGAAACAGCCCATTTCCCAACTTCCAATAAGACCGAAAGGCCCAAAAATCAGCTGGCCGGCACACATATGCGTGCTGGAGCTGAGCTATGGCAACACTCACGTGCCCACTGATATGGCTCCGTGTGCCACCTGTGACACCCGTGCCAAAGGTTCACCATCATGGCTCTATAGCCATAGAGGGGAGTGATTACCACAACAATAGTGGATGAATTAGTGGTTGCCATAGGAGGGGGAAAAAATAAGATAGAACTTGCTGGTATTTTGTCCAGCAACTTTTGTGGGGTTTTTTGTGTTATTTTGTAACTGAACTTTAAGCTATTACTTTCATCTCTTTCCCTAGGAAGCCTTCAATAATAGATTTTTTTAAAAAAAAATATTTTTATTACCCTCAAAGAAATGCAAGTTTTCACATACATTTAATCATCAGTATCCTTTCAGTGCTCTAAAACAATTACGACTTAGAACTATTAGCTTCGTGTATTTTCATCAACATTCATCGAAATGCCATATGGCAATACAAAATAACCCAGCCAGTCTTTTTTGACTCACACGTTTTGTTTGTTTGTTTACTTGTTTTTCACAAGATGACAAACTGTGATCCAAGCCCCTTTCCCTATTGTCAGTTCCTGGATTCTCTATTTTATCAGTCTTGCTAAAAATCAGTAGCACATTTTTTTTGCCATTTTAAAATACAAGAAGGAAATATAAGAATTATGTAAATAATTATGTAAATTAAACAAGGGTACCCTTGTTGATAGAAATATATAACCTCACCCCACCTCAACTGCCCAAAAGGGGGAAAAAAAACTAACAGTGTCAATCCTATCACATGTACAACCTATCACTGC
The DNA here is from genome assembly GCA_012654045.1 of Ptyas mucosa. Taxonomy (NCBI): domain Eukaryota; kingdom Metazoa; phylum Chordata; class Lepidosauria; order Squamata; family Colubridae; genus Ptyas; species Ptyas mucosa. The sequence goes on from WNWU01000003.1 coordinate 24,405,785, forward strand.
CAAATATGTATATGGATATTCCTGCCTCTGTAAATTGTGACACCTGACCACCTAAAGTCACCCCCCTTTTCTTTTGCATATATATTATTAAGATACCTCAGAGTCTTGTTGTGCACAGGTGACTCTAGAATTACTTCAGAAAATGTAAAGACCCCCAAATGTTTCTTTACTACAATCTTCCGTAATTCAGTGCCATTCATATGAGTTGGAATTATGGTTCTTGATTTAAACAACTTCCCTAGAAAGCTAAAGTTGCATTGAACCAATGTTATCAGTGGACGTCAGTACAGCTAATTCAAAAATAAATCTTACAGCAAAAGAATCAAAATAAAACCTGAACACTCCTGAAATTAAAGTATGGTTGTTCCAAGGGTTTATAGAGCAAAGAGATGAGAAGCTGGGTAAGAATTGGGTAATGAGGATACCAAGGCAAATGATCAATGTGAAGAGACTAAGTAGTTTCCTCTTTTTTTGAAAACCATTTTTTATTTTCCAATTTTATACAGTTTTTAGGGTACTCATTAATCTGGGAGAAAAAAATCCAACAACTACACATCAGTTCCAGATTGTGGATGCCAGGGTGAAGCAAAATACCAGCCAGCCTGTCTTTTGAGTGCCAGGGTCATTCAAGATATCAGTCGGCCTGCATTGTCGGTGCCAGAACAATTTGACAAAACAGGCTGCCCAGCTTATTAATGCCAAAATTGTTTTGAAATATGTCCTCAGCAGCAGATTTAAGAGTTAGCAAAGTGTTTTAATTTTACAGAATGGCTGTGATTCATTGCCCATGCAAACTGTTGTGCAAAGCTGCATGAAAATGAACGGCTGAAAATTCTGTGGCATTTAAAATATGGGGATGACATTAAACTGTTAAGTTTGCTGAAAAAAAGAGGTGGGGAAATCATTCTTATGCTATAGGCCATTTCCACTACCTAAGAGTCATTTCTGCCTATGAGGCATACACAAATTTGATCTGAGAGAAGCAACCTGATAATTGAAGAGAAACAATCTCCCAATGCCAGCTGCTACTTTTCCTGGGTCTCCCTGGCATCTCATTATTGAAGCCCCAACCCAGTGATTTTGCCAGGGAAAAGAAGGGGCTACCTAGGGAAGTCATCTACTAGATGAATGTCCAGACGCTTCAACTGTGATAGACAGGAGATAAAGAGGAAAACAGAACAGGAGCGATAGCAAAGAAGTACTGGAATTGTGGGTTGGAAAACTTAGAAAGGGGAAGACAATAGTGACTCATGGTGACTAATTGTTTTTAGGACTTCTTCCTTGTTCTCCATTACTCTCAATTCTTAGCCACAATATACTACCAGGTCACTACCAAAGATATATCTCAGGAGAAAGAAGTGACAGCCCTTCCAATTTTGTATCTGATTCCTGAAAATTTCTGTCAAGTAGAGAGGCAATTCTGGCATAATGGCCATTTCTCTCCTTGTTTTTCACTATGAAACAGTGGTTTCAGCATGAGAAGAATGAGAAACAATGATAGAATGAGGTACTTGCATGCCAACTGGAAGGAATAAGGACAAAAATGGTGAGGCTACTTGTTGATGATGAAGCCATTTGATAGGAGCAACTGACATTAAACAGTGGATGTTTAATACAGGTAGTCTTTGATTTATGACTGGTCGTTTAGCAACCATTCAAAGGATAGCCCCAGGGCTACTTATAACCCAGGTTTGAAGTTGTGATGGCCACCCCACGGGGCTACATGATCATATTTCAGGTGTTCAGCAACTGGCCCATAATTATGGCCTTTGTCAGCATCCCTTTGTCACATGACCACCACACACACACACACACACACACGTATATAAAAGGGATGTGGTGGCTCAGTGGCTAAGATACTGAGCTTGTTGGTTGGCAGTTCAGCGGTTCAATCCCTAGTGCCGCATAACAGGGTGAGCTCCCATTACTCGTCCCAGCTTCTGCCAACCTAGCAGTTCGAAAGCACATAAAAAATGCAAGTACAAAAATAGGGACCACCTTTGGTGGGAAGCAGAGGTGGGTTTCAGCAGGTTCTGACCAGTTCTGGAGAACCGGTAGTGGAAATTTTGAGTAATTCGGAGAACCAGCAGTAAAAATTCTGACTGGCTCTGCCCCCATCTATTCTCTGCCTCCCGAATCCCAGCTGATCGGGAGGAAATGGGGATTTTGCGGTAACCTTCCCCTGGATTGGGGACAGAATGGAGATTTTACAGTATCCTTCCCCGGCCACGCCCACCAAGCCACACCCACAGAACTGGTAGTAAAAAAATTTGAAACCCACCACTGGTGGGAAGGTAACAGCATTCTGTGTGCATTTGGAATTTAGTCATGCCGGCCACATGACCGCGGAGATGTCTTTGGACAGCGCTGGCTCTTCGGCTTTGAAATGGAGATAAGCATTTAATTCCAGTTTCTAGCCAACTGAACAACAACTGCAATCGTACAATTGTACAATCAACAGTTGTACAATTAGGTGCTGATTTTATGTGGTGACTTGTTTAACAACATGCATGACTTATTATGGTAATTCAGTGCTCAATTACATTTGTAAGTTGAAAACTACCTGTATGTGATACCATAGCAGTGATATTCTTGTGTTGTGGAAATTCTGGAAAATAATTATTGTCTCTCCAAAGAAATGTGAAGTTTCAGGTTGCTATGTGTTATATACCATATAAAGAAGTAAGGAATTGAGCTGCAGGCTTCACTCAGATCCTCCAAATAGGTGGGAAAACACTTGAGTCTCATTGGCTAAGCCATCTGGCAGCCCTCTGTAAAAGAGGACACTGCCAGACAAGCAGGTTGTTGAGTTGTACTGGTCTACTATTAAAGAGCTGTTGTTACTGAAGAACTGTGTCCGTCTCTTCTATCACTGAATCTAACACTATGTTTCCATCATACTTCTCCATTTGTAAAATGAATCATTAATGACCTGGACTTTCAGATTGACTATGTAGCTTTACGAATAAATACATTGCAGATACTTGGCATCTCTCTGCTAAACATTTGAGGAAACCTGGCAGCCAGAAATGATGGAGGAATGTTTGAGGGAAGGGGAACAAGTACTAAAAGTTTTGCTTAATACTTGTCTTGCTTAGTATTCCTCTGTAGCCATTACGATGTATATCAATGAGAATTTAAGAAACACACAAGATCAATAATTCTGGCACCAAGAAATGTCTGATGGAGAAAAGATGCAAAATGAGATTTATCTTAAACTTGCTTGAACAGCAAAGTATAGTAACTAAGAATAAAGATATAGTAGACGACATTAAGCATGCTTAGTACTTTTTGCTTAAAGACCTTAATTCATTTAATTATTTCAGAAAGGTATTAGTGGGTATTGCTCTCTATAAAAGCAAACCTGATGGGGTACATGCACTTATATACCTCTATTTGGTGGGCATGTTGCTTGCAAGGTAATCGGTATGTTAGAGATTCTCTCTTGCATACCATAGTGTGAAGAACAATGTGGTTAACTATAATATTAAGAATTAAAGTGGACTGAATTGCAAAAGAAATGAACAGGGTTTAAAATGATGCATTATGCTGACATGGAAGAAAGATGTATGTGTGTTTTCCTCTTGTATAGTACCTGGGTTTTTTTCCATATACATACTTTCCTCAAAAATGCATTTTGTATATTTTTCTGAAATTTATTTGATGCTTAAAACATAATATAAATAAATATTTTTGTATGCATGTCTTCTACTATACATTTTAGACAGTAACACCATCTCCTTTAAGATGAGTTTCACTCTTAGTTACTTTATGCACATATCTATGATTCTTTTTGGTGTTCCATTACAGAGATGCTTTTTCAATTTTTTTTCTCTAGCCTACAGTTTTCAGATGTTCTGAACATTCCCATTCAAATACAGATAATCCTCGATTTACAACAGTTCATTTAGTGATCTTTCAAAGTTACAATGGCACTGAAAAAAGTGACTTATGACTGTTTTTCCCACTTATGACTGTTGTAGCATCCCCATGTGATTCACATTTGGAGACTTGACAACTGGTTCATATTTAGGACAGGGTCATATGATCATGTTTTGCAACCTTCTGCAAGCAAAGTCAATGGGGAAGTCAGTTTCACTGAATAACCATTTTACTAATTTAACCACTGCAGTGATTCCCTTAAGAAATGTTGCAAGAAAAGTTGTAAAATGTGGCAAAAGTCACTTAACAAATCTCTCACCTAGCAACATAAATTCAGGGCTTAATTGTGGTCGTAAGTCGAGGACTACTTGTACTAACCAGGTCTGACCTAATTTAGCTTCTGATTTTACCCAATATCAGCCAGGTATTACACATGCTATAGTATGCAATCCCTTCTAGCAGATATATGTCCCCATTTTACATCTGCACAAAGAGATGTTTTGGGAAAGTGGAGCACTTCATTTCAATTGATGAACAGATCTGAACAGTGAGAATTTACCAAGTTTATTCAAAAGGAAGATAAACATTAATTTAACAGGTTCCACCACCCAAGAGATTGGACTGGAAAAGAAAAGCTTCCTTTTCTAATGTTTAATTTAAATGTAAATAATTTTGTTTGGGCATAAATACAGTTAATGAGCTTGCATCAAATAGAGACAAAAAAAAATCGGTCATCCATTTATAGAGGCCACAACATTTACAGGTATTCCTTGGGCTTCAACCATTCAACAACCATTCAGAGTTATGATGGAGCTGAATGAATGCTTCTTATAGCAGGTCCTCGTATTTCCAGCCACCACATAATCCTCACAGTCAAATGGCACCCAGCTTGCCACTGCAATGTCACAAGACCTCATATGAACACAATTTCTATTGTTCCCTGATGGCTTCCACAAGCAAAGTAAATGGTGAAGCTGGCAAGAAGTTGGATGTCAAGATCACATCAAGATCCTTGCTTAATGATCCGCATGGTCTTTGCTTAATGATGGCAACCAGGATTGCCTGAATAGCCATCACTAAGCAACAAGGTCACATGATGTTGTACTTTACCACTAGATCACTTATTGATGGCAATTCTGGTCCCAATTGACCCCATAAACTGAGGACTACAGTACCTGTATTGAAACAAAGCAATACACATTTTTACACTAGCATAGCAAGGTTCTTGTAGGGTTGGCATTATTTTTTTTTTAACAAACAGAATGTATTGGTGTCTTCAAATGTAAATAGATTTGGGAACACTTGTGGAATCCCTTCTTGTAATCTCTGATGATTAGTGATCCTTCTTTTCTTTCCACTGAAAGAGTAAATGAATGAAAGTGCTTTGTTTGTCATCCATAATGGGCAGCTGTGTTAATAATCACAGATTAATAGGGCATCACATTCTGAGAGTCATTTTCCCTGCACTTTGCAAATTGGTTGAGTTATCTTGGCAACAGTTCACAGTCTCTCTCTCTCTCTCTCTCTCTCTCTCTCTCTCTCTCTCTCTCACTCACTCACACACACACACACACACACACACTCATCTATCATCTTTCTTTCTCTCTCTTTCTTATCTATCTATCTATCTATCTATCTATCTATCTATCTATCTATCTAT